>OX393549.1:126609709-127039857 GCA_947650365.1 Chamaelirium japonicum | reverse complement strand
AATTCAATTCAAGGGAGCAAAAGCTTGAGTGACTCCTCTCGAAATCCTCTCTTCTTCCAAGAATGATCCTCTCCACCATTACCACCGCGGCCACAATCTAGGGTTTCATCCCGGCTCGAGATCACGAGTACAGGGGAAATGAAGGGATCATGGTGAGCCGTAGAGGGGTGAAGGTTTTCTGTATCTCCACCATCCCCTTCAATAAATTTGATTCGGAGGAGAAGCCGATGATTGGTGATCGGTGATAACAATTCTTGGTGGATAAAAGAGAACCCAGGGAAAATGACGTGATCATTGTGAGCTGCAGAGGGCTTTGAAGGTTTTTTGTATCTCCATCGTCCCCTTCAAGAAATTGGATTCGGAAGATGAGCCATGGTCTCATCGAGGATCAATCTGTGCTAAGTGTTCGGCTTCTCGGTGAACTCCCTCATCCTCTTTAAATAGAATGAATGTCCACCGCGAATTTTGCGACTTACAGATATGAGTCGTTAGAGCAGGGGATTTCAATTTTTTTCAAACCATTGCTATTTGCACACACCAAATTACTAGCACCCCCTACTTAACAAATAAAGAAATCCCCGATGTGTCTCCGCAACAACCCAGGCATATTGATACGCACACTACACCAGTTGCTCCTGACCGACATGTACAACGATCCAACCCCCGATCAATAGGTCAAAAATTAGAAAAAAAAATCCATCTCACATCCATAAAATCCCTGGCCAAGACCAGTATGAGTCATTGCTCAACAAGACCATCGATGTTGCGCAAAATTGTCTCCCAATTGGCTTGCTTCCCCATGAAGAGCCTCTTTTTCGGCTATAGCTTGATCGATCAGATGGTGGCTATTGCGATGATGTCCCAGCCTCTCCTGGCATCACTTGGCACAAATCTGCGATGCCAAGTCATCCAAAGTGAGAGCATTTGATTTTAGGTTCCCTCAATATCACCAACTTATCCCTAGCTTAATCCCATATGGATTTGAGAAACGGGCAAGTCAGTAGTTGCTGATTTCCACTCTCGGGCGAAGCTCCACATATTTTGATAATGCGTCCTGTGTTACCCCAAATTGTTTAATATTAGGGTTAACACCCCCCCCCCCCCCCCCCCCCCCCCCTCAAATATTTGATGGAACCCTCTGCTGAACATCAAAATGTGTGTGTGTAAAGGGGGTGGGGGGGGGGGGGGGGGGGGGGGGTTTAAGGCAAAATGACCCCTTTTTTTTTATTAATTCAATTCAATCGCAGGAGGGAGCAAAAGCTTCTGAGTGACTCCTCTCGAAATCCTCTCTTCTTCCAAGAATGACCCTCTCCGCCACCACCACCACAGCCACAATTTAGGGTTTTCATCTCGGCTCGAGATCACGAATACAAGGGAAATGACAGGATCATGATGTGCCGTAGAGGGTTTGAAAGTTTTTTCTATCTCCACCTTCCCCTTCAATAAATTTGATTCGGAGGAGAAGCCATGATCTCGTCGGGGATCAATCTGGTGATGATCGGTCATAACAATTCTTGGTGGATAAAAGAGAACCCAGGAGAAATGACGGGATCATGGGGAGCTACAGAGGGCTTTGGAGGTTTTTTGTATCTCCATCATCCCCTTCAAGAAATTGGATTCGGAAGAGAAGTCATGGTCTCGTCAGGGATCTGTAGACACACAAAATTAATCACCCTGAACCCGACTCGTGTGCGCCAACCCGAGGGCAAACACGACGCAAACCCGGGCCCACCGGACCCAGCCCAAGCCAAAGAAGAGACCGGGTGGGCCCGTCCTCAAATGGGGCCCACCTGGGCCCCCCCTTTGTAAACCGCGCCCCCCTTCCCACGGGAAGGGAGCGGCCGACCAAGTTCTTACCGATTAGTCCCTATAACAAGTTCCAACTTCAAGAGTTCAAGGATGCCAACAAATTTCCATTTCACGTCGGGTCACTAAACATGAAAAAGAAACGATCGGATTAAATAACAAAAAAGGATAGGGGTGAGATGCACCTATCATGGTTTTGTAGAAGTTAGGGCTGCAACTTGGGCGGTCCAATTCAAACCCAACCAGAACACAAAACCCAACCTAAAATTGGGTTGCCTTGGGTTGGGTTGTATGAGTATGGGTTGGGCTTGGGTTGACAAATCTCAACCCTACATCAATTTGGATTGGGCTTGGGCGAGGATTCGGGCAACACGACCTAACTCGAAGCCAGAGCATTTAGTAAATATATATTTCATATAATATAATAATAAATAGAGTTCGTCCGATCAGAATCCATCTGTGGGATCATCTATCGAATATAAGCCGTGGCGCGCTATAACGGGGCTTTGATAAGCATTTATCAAGCTTTTAATGGCCACCGATGGATGGATAACTGCATTTATCCATCCAACGGTGGACCATCACCCATATAAGAATGCAACATAGTTGCAAAATGATTGTTATACATTGATTTTTTTCTTCTCTATCATGTTGAAACCGAAAAACTAGCCAACATAACTTGACCAACATGCCTGCACAACCTGATCGGCCTGTCGTGGGCATCGAAATTAGCCCATAAATAAAACCTAAGCCACACGCAACGGCCCACACACGAGACTCAGCCCGCACACAACGGCCCGCAAGAAAGAAAAATAAAGTCGAACCTGACTCGAGTACAACCAAAGGGGACCCACCCATGCGAGTGGGACCCACCGGCCCACCACCCGAAGCCAAAAGGGGGCCTAGGTGGGCCCACCTGCCCCCTTTCTCAAAAACCACGCCTCTCCCCCTTGGAGAGGTGAGGCCGGCCAAAGAGTGAGGAAAAGGGGGAAAAAAAAGAAAACAAGAAAAAAAAGGAAACAAACCGCCTTGCGTGGGAGGAGGTAGCTTGGACGTCTACACAACCGTAGATCCGCATCTATCCCTCGATCCGACGAACAAAATTTAAAGTCTTGTCACCATAGATTTGAATGTGCAAAGATAGCTCATATCTTAAAAGATTGAGCCATAGCTAGCCCTAACAGTCGCTACAAAAAAATAAAAAAAATAAATATTATTTTCCCGCAAAAAAGAAAGAAAATTTTCAGGAGAGATATTCAAGGTATTCAAAAATCATAATCATATCTCTCACATCCCCTCCCCTTCGCCTATAAATAGAGGGCAGGGGGATGGCTTCAAGGCCTAAGATTGAAGCTAGGGATGGGGAGGTTCTGAAGACAAGAAGGCTCTAACGCTCAACAACCGTAGGCTTCAGAGGCACGGGCAAGTGCATCCTAAGGGAACGACTTAGACCGACCACCCCCTAACCGGTTTGGAACCGTCAGTCATCGAGAAAAGGTAATGGCCAGTGACAATCTAATGCTTGGACCTGAGTGACAATAATAAGCTTGGACTTTTGATCGAATGCCAATACGTCGGCGACGACGTCTGGGACTTTGTCTTTATGTGTCAATGGTAGGGCTTTGGGTTTGTAGAGTGCCGAGGTATCGGTCGCCTCGGACTATGTCTTCGAGTACCAAGGATAGGGCCTTGGGCTTATAGAGTGTCGAGACGTTGGTCGCCTCGGACTTTGTCTTCGAGTGCCAAGGGATGGGCCTTAGGCTTGTAGAGTGCCAAGGCGTTGGTCGCCTTGGACTTTGTCTTTGAATACCAAGGGTTGGGCCTTGGGTTTCTAGAGTGCCGAGGCATTGATCACCTCAGACTTTGTCTTTGAGTACCAAGGGATGGGCCTTAGGCTTGTAGAGTACCGAAGTGTTGGTCGTCTCGGACTTTGCCTTCAAGTGCCAAGGGCAGGGCCTTGGGCTTGTAGAGTGCCGAGGCGTTGGTCGCATCGGACTTTGTCTTCAAGTGCCAAGGGCAGGGCCTTGGGCTTGTAGAGTGCCGAGGCGTTGGTCGTTTCGAACTTTGTCGTCGAGTGCCAAGGGCTAGGCCTTGGGCTTGTAGAGTGCCGAGGCATTGGTCGCCTCGAACTTTATCTTCAAGTGCCAAGGGCAGGGCCTTGGGCTTGTAGAGTGCCGAGGCGTTGGTCGTTTCGGACTTTATCTTTGAGTGCCAAGGGCTGGGCCTTGGGCTTGTAGAGTGACGAGGTATCTGTCACCTCAAACTATGTCTTCAAGTACCAAGGCAGGGCCTTGGGTTTATAAAGTACCAAGGCATTGGTTGCCTCAGACTTTGTCTTCGAGTGCCAAGGACTGGGCCTTGGGCTTATATAGTGCCAAGGCGTTGGTCGCCTCGGACTTTGTCTTCAAGTGCCAAGGATGTCTCCTTGAACTTGGTGCATGTCGAAGCGGTGACGCCTGCCTTGGACTTATTCTCATCACCTCGGATGAGTATAGTTGATAGCTTAGCTTGATCTGTATTGCTACGAGCCTTTTCATTGGACTTTTGTCTTAAAAGGGCGTAGCCGAATTGCCTTCGAACTTCCGACTTGAACAGACGGAATCGAAGGTCGTTGGTTGACCTGAGTTATCAGGAGCTTTTTTATTGGACTTTAGCCTCGAGAGGGCGTAGCCAAATTGCCTTCGAGCTTCCGACTTGAATGGGCGGAATCAAAGGTCTTTGGTTGGCCTGGGTTGCCAGGAGCCTTTTTTATCGGACTTTAGCCTTGAGAGGGCGTAGCCAAATTGCCTTCGAGCTTCCGACTTTAATGGGCGGAATCAAAGGTCTTGGGTTGACCTTGGTTGCCAGGAGCCTTTTTATAGGACTTTAGCCTCGAGAGGGCGTAGCCGAATTGTCTTTGAGCTTCCGACTTGAATAGGCGGAATCGAATTTCTTTGGTTGCCTGGGTTGCCATGAGCCTTTTTACCGAACTTTAGCCTTGAGAGGGCGTAGCCGAATTGCCTTCGAGCTTCCAACTTGATGTTAGGATTGATGTGTTCTAAGCTTGTAAAACTTTAAGTTTTGGTCTAATAAAGATTGATAGTTATTATTATATGAGATGCATATAGGTGTGTAACATAGTTACGTTTTCTTTTAAGAACAGAGAGCCATTGTTATATGGTAGTCCACTAAGTTGAAGACTGAGTGGATTGGTCCCATATAATCTAAATTAGTTCGCAGCTATGATCAGGTTGGTCGCCTCATCATGATAAGCTGTTGGCGATGACAGTTCATGGGATGTCTTCACCATGGTCATCACTAGGCACAGTGTCTGTGGCTGAACAGAACTAACACGGTGTACAGATCAGTGAGCAGACACTGGTACACTAAGCCGTGTTTCTGCTTAGGGTAAAATGGTCCTAAACCCTGAGAAACCATATCTGATGGACTAACCAGTTGCGTGGTGCTTTGGCACACCAATGTGTGAGGATCCGTATGAAGTGATCCAAAACCACGGTGTACTGGGTTACCCGGCTGGTGTTGTATTAGCGTGTCACTCCTGCAGGCCATTCACACCCCTGAAAGGAGGTGCGTTCCTTGGTGTGACTTATACTGTACCAAACCCAGGCCTAGTGGTCATCAGTTTGACTGTTAACCGGGTTTGATTACTCGACGGGGTAATCAGAGGTACGATGTATAGGTCAACCTGGAAGGAACCAAGTCATATGATCATTCGAGTCTGACGGAAGTTTCTACCGCTCGAAGTGAATCATGGCATCAAGTGGAGGGACAACGTGTTTACCACTACTAAGCGGAGAGCAGGGGTATGAAGGAGAACATAGTAAGTCTGGGTGAATTGGAGTGCAGCCTGCGTCGCACTCTGGGTGGCTACACAGGTTAACTCGAGCTCAGAGGATCGATGGTACACTTGGGTAGTGTGTCGATCAAGCTTGAGTTGGAAGCCATGAACCCTGATCCTTGATGGTTCCACCTTATCAACATTATGTACGGTTCTTGAACCATCTCCTCGGAACACCTTAAGCACTAAGAGGAAGAAAGAAGTATACGCTCCGTGTGTGCTTGGCACTAGAGCACGGTAGATGCGTAACTACATGCGAGTACTAAGGATTATGCCCGAGACTAGTACAGAGGCGCACATAGTAATCCCTAGCCATAAGTGAACTTCGCTGCATAGGTGTGATGCACTGAGATGTACTGCGAGTTGACTAGTTGACTTTGGTAGAGGCACCATCCGGTGGCCTCAGTTAATAGTAAGGTAATTAGTAGAAATCACTTAAGTAATGGCCGCTAGGTATCGCACGCTAGAAATGGTCAAAATGAGGCGTCAAGGCGTTTTGGTAAAAACCTCACTCTGCCGGACCTCACTCTTGGCCGACCCTAGCAGTGGGAGATCTTGCTAGGGCCGGCCCTATGTTGTAGGGATGAGAATCCCTCATCTATAGGGCCGACCATATAGATAGGGATAAGGGTTTGAAACGGACAAATTAAGCTCTAAAAAGTGGGAAAACGGATAAATAGAAGAAGATATAAATAGGGCAAAAATGGAGAGATAATTGTGGGAGGTCTTTATCCCCTTGGATCCTTATCCAAGGGGGTAGGCCGGCCCTATATAAAGGGCTATATGGGGCCGGCCATAAGGATGCAAAACCGAACCCCCTTCCTCTCTCATCTCTCTAGTTCTCTCCCTAATCTCTCTCCCGTTTCTCGCTTGCAACTTCGTCTTCCTCGCGTGGAGTTCTGAAGAAGGAGAAGGGTCGTTCTTCAGAGGCACTCAGAGATCCGAGAGCGATGTTCTGTGCATCGTGTGAGATCAGGTGAACAAGAAGGCAACGTCTCCATTCGTACCATCGGCATCTTCGCGAACGATCTTCCATCTCCATCGACAAAGAAGACAATTCTCCACGGTTAAAAGATCCGTACGAAAGGTATGTGTAATCTAACATGTAGATCTAACAAGTATTATAATTTGCATGCATGCTAGTTAATCATTACACTAGATTACCGTTAGGGTGTTCGATTCACGTGCATACACATGCACACATATGTAGATTAGTTTCGATGAAAGTTTAAATCGTGTAACATGCACCATGAAAGGTCTTTCGACCGCAAAATCGTTTTCACTGCGAGCCTCTACCATGGATTTATTTCCAACAATTGGTATCGGAGCCGTATTAATGGTGTGCGTTTCATGATTATTCATGAAACCAACATGTGTGCATATGATGAATGTGTGAGATCATCGGGGTTCCTACGCTTAGATCATGCATATGTATATGTTGTGCTTGTTCTATTAATCATTCTTGCAGGGAGCCGCTATAAAATCTAGATCTATATTTTGTGCTTGCTACCGGGGGTCGGACCCCGGGTTAGCCATTGTCTGGATTTGCTCTCTGTGTGTGGATATATAATCAGAGCCGTAGATTGGGCGAGTGATGGGGGTTGACCATCCTCGGTTCCCATGGCCTTTTTCCTAGGTGTGTTTTCTTCTCTTTCTAGGAAATTGTGTACGAGTGAGCACTTGCTCGAAGCGTACTAGATTTTTTCAGTTACAGATCGAGAAGAAAGATGTGCCAAAGAAATCCACCATCGGTAGCGTAAGCGGAACCCTGGAGGATGAAGACGATCCGGCAAAGTGTTCGCGAGCGCGAAGGAGGAGCCGGACCGAGGAACCTTGCGAAGAAAGCTAGAGACCTGCGCTGTGCTAATTAGGTTCAGGGGTCGGACCCTGAACTTAATTTCAGTCTTTATGGTTGCTTTCTTTATTAGTTCTTTATGCTTCATATTGAACCCCGATGAGATAATGTAATTATCAGTTTTCAGAGGGATGCCTTTCCCCTCTGGTCCAAGCGACCGTTTGAGGATAGGATCCCGCTAGATGATGCCTATTATTTAGTTGATTTTTGATGTTAGTGAGATCCCATCACATATGGTTATGCCACCATTAGGTCAGCACCCGACTAGTCGGGTGTGCCTATTTGGCCAGCATCGAAATCAAAGATGAGATGGAGATCCATTGAACATCAATTGTCAAATTTATAAGTGAGACGCCATGACTAGTGGGAGTCCTTTCCAGTGAGTCTGACTTTAGGCTAAGCTCCAGGGCATTAGCGTGATAACCAATTTTGCAGAGCATCGATATTCTCGGAATATGTAATGTGACCCTTGAATGGAGAAATCCACTTGAGCCAGGGACTATGATATTCCGAGAATGATTAATGCTAGGTGAAGGGCTTGAACGCTAGTGGGAGCATGGTGTGACCAGGGTCTAGTATATAGGAGGTCGCTACCTTTGTATTTGCATAAATTCATACTCGCAAAATAACCCTCATATATATAAAGGATGTAAGAGAGGACTTTTAGAGATCCTCTGGCCTCCACGGCTAATCACTTCGTACTCGGGTGGGAGGGCATAACTCAACAACCCCCTCGGGTGAGAGCTGTATTTTTCTATGCCAAGCTACTTAGTGATCTCCTTCGGGATATGGCGGTTACGGTGCCAAGTGTTCAGGCTTTACTCACCCTCGTGGGGGCCGTTAGAACTCACGTGCCGTAATTGCCTAGGCTCGTGGGTAAGCATCCTAAGTACACGTAAGGTATTCGTTGCATAGACAACGGTGATCACGTGATACTGGCCAAAAGATAACTATGGTCCATCAAAGCCCTTAGTTGGCATATTTGGATAGGGTCAAGGAAAAGACCCGTGTGAACGGAATACCTGCACACTGCCCCCTCGGACAGGTGTAGTATATTCCGAGATCTTTCATACATGGTTAATTAATCCATAGAAATAGCTTCGCTTGAGGGTAGCGCTGATATATGGATATAATTAGCTTGGTTTAAAAAACCATAAAATAAGTTTTTTATGCATTCTCATTATTCAATCTTTTATTTACAGATAACCAAGTTAGACCCCCTGTCCGCTACCCTAAATGACCACAAACTTATCGGTCCCAACTATAAGGACTGGAAGCGCAACCTATACCTGGTCCTAAGGATTGGTAAACACATGACAACCCTGAATGACCCTGAGCCAGATTTGCTAGGACCCAATGCCACAGAGGCACAGTTAAAGGCATTCACTGACTGGAACGAATCTAATGAAATATGTAAATGCTATATAATAGCATCCTTGCAAACAACTCTGCAGAAGCAAGTCGAGGAGATGTCCGACGCTTCTGACATGATGTTGTATCTGAAGGAGATGTTTGAAGGTCACAATCGCGTTACGCGATACCTTACCATCAAGAAACTCGTTGGCACTAAGATGTCCAATGGGACGCTGGTTTGGGAACACATGATAAAAATGTTTGGGTTCCAGAACGAACTAGCAACCATTGATATTGTGCTAGAAGGCGAGGTGATGGCAGACATCTTCCTCTCGTCACTGTCGGGAGCCTTTGAAGGCTTTGTCACCAACTTTAATTTGAACAAGTTGGCTATGACAAATACAGAGCTTCTGGGAGCTCTCCAGGCAGCTGAGGATGGCTTCAAGCAGAAGGGCGAAGCACTTCACGTGCAACGCAGATCCTTCAAGAAGTCTGATAAACCTCAGGGCAAGAAACATAAGAATAAACCTAAGTCAACGCCTATGCAGGACTCTGTTGGGGCCTCTGGGTCTGGAGAATCAAAGAAACCGGGCACGAAGTGTTTCCGGTGTCGCCAAAAGGGTCATTGGAAGAAGGACTGCAAGCAGCCTCAGAATGCTGGTGAAGGTAATCTACAACTATTAATTATTGAATCATTTCTTTCAAGTAATAGTTCTTTTGCTAGTTGGATTTGTGGATTCAGGATCCACTAACCATGCCTGTAACTCTCTTCAGGGGTTTCGGGAAAGCAGAAGGTTGCTTGATGGAGAGGTGACCTTGAGCATGGGAACTAAGGCCGTGGCTGCTGCTGAAGCTATTGGAGACGTTAATCTTAGTTTTTCGAATAATAAGACTTTGACTCTTAGAGATGTTTTTTATGTACCGTCCTTGAGACGTAACTTGATTTCTGTTTCTTCTTTAATTAATGAAGGTTATTCAGTTTATTTTGATGCTTCTGGTGTGTCGTTTAAGCTGAATGGAACTTTTATAATAAGAGGAATGATTCAGAATCATCTCTATGTAGTCAGTCCTAAATTTGAAAAAGATAACATAATAACTTCAGTATTTAACGTTAATTCATTTAAGCGTAAGAAACCTTTAGAAAATTTAACCCAATTGTGGCACTTACGACTTGGGCATATTGGCTTTAACAGGATCCATAGGTTGGTGAAGGCCGGGCTTTTGGAAACAGATCCTACGGAGATCCTTCCCACCTGTGAATCCTGTATAGAAGGCAAGATGACCAAGAGGACCTTTAAAGTCAAAGAAGTAAGAGCCACTGAGGTATTGGAGTTAATCCATTCAGATGTATGTGGACCCATGAGTGTCAAGGCGATAAGAGGTCATGAGTACTTCATCACTTTTACTGATGATTACTTAAGATATGGTTATATTTATCTAATGCATCGGAAGTCGGAATCCTTTGATATGTTCAAAGAGTTCAGGGCTGAAGTAGAAAAGCAGACAGGTAAATGTATAAAAACCCTTCGATCTGATCGAGGAGGTGAATACCTATCTGACGAGTTCCTAGGGTATTTGGTGGAGCATGGATAACATCCCAGTTAACTGCTCCAGGTATCCCACAACAGAATGGTGTTTCTGAGAGAATAAATCGAACCTTGTTGGACATGGTTCGCAACATGATGAGTTATGCCAGTTTACCAATGATCTTTTGGGGATATGCCTTCAGACAGCAGCATATGTTCTGAACCACGTTTCGTTTAAATCAGTGCCTCAGACCCCTAGAGAACTGTGGTCAAGGCAAAAGCCAACACTACAATATTTCAGAATATGGGGATGTCCTGCACATGTGCGGATAGACAAGAGGGAAAAGATGGAGCCAAAGTCCAAAGCATGTCTGTTTGTAGGGTATCCCAGAGAGACTAAAGGTGGACTATTTTATGATCCTGAGGAAAAGAAGGTAATCGTTTCAACGAATGCCATTTTCCTAGAACATGATTATATAATAAACCATAAGCCTGCTAGTAAGGTAGTTCTGGATGAGCTACTAGATACTAGATCAGAGAGCGCATCCGAAAGCATAGTGGGAGCTGACATCACAGACACTAATATACCAGAAACTGTAGAGCCTATTCATCCTGTAACATTACCACCACCTCATCGCAGTAGGAGAAGCATCAGAGCTCCTGATAGATACTATGGAGAAACCTTATTGGTTGATCCAGAAGGTCAGGAGGATGACCCACTGAGCTACGATGAGGCAGTGGGAGCTTCTGACGGCTCTGACTGGAAAAAGGCCATGGAAGCAAAAATTGCATCAATGTCCCATAACGCTGTCTAGATTCTTGTTACACCATCATCCAATATTAAACCTATTGGGTGTAAGTGGGTGTATAAGAAGAAAAGAGGATCCAATGGAACTATTGAGACTTATAAAGCTAGATTAGTTGCCAAGGGTTATACCCAGAGAGAAGGAATCGACTTTGACGAAACCTTCTCGCTGGTAGCTATGATAAAGTATATTCGGATCCTCCTATCCATTGCAGCCCATTATAACTGGGAGATCTGGCAAATGGATGTCAAGATAGCATTCCTCAATGGAAATTTAGAAGAAGACATTTATATGATGCAGCCACCAGGTTTTGAGTCAGAGAGTCAGGAACATCTAGTTTGCAAGTTACAGAAGTCCATTTATAGACTAAAGCAAGAATCTAGAAGTTAGAACATTCGTTTTGATCAGGCAATCCAGTCATATGGATTTACTCAAAATGAGGATGAACCATGTGTATACAAGAGGAGTGATAAGACTACAGTGGTATATTTGATACTTTACGTAGACGATATTCTACTCATTGGGAATGATGTTGAAAAATTATCAACGGTAAAAGTCTGATTGTCAACACAGTTCGATATGAAAGACCTAGGTGAAGCAAGTTATGTTTTGGGGATCAAGATAACACGAGATCGCTAGAACAAGATTCTCTCGCTGTCACAGGCCGTGTATATATATAAGGTTATGGCTAGGTTTGACATGCAAAACTCCAAGAAGGGTTTTGTGCCATTTAAACATGGCGTAAAATTGTCTAAGGATCAATGTCCTAAGACACCTGAGTAGAGAGCAGAAATGCAGAAGATACCTTATGCTTCAGCATTAGGTAGTCTAATGTATGATATGCATTGTACAAGGCCAGATATCTGTTCTGCTGTAGGCATGATGGGTCAGTTTCAATCAAATCCGGGTCCAGATCACTAGACAGCTGTGAAGTGTATACTCAAGTACCTTCGTAGAACAAGGGACTATGAGTTGGTTTACACTTCACAAGAACTGACGCCGATTGGATACACAGATTCTGACTTTTTGTCAGATTTGGAATCCAGAAAATCGACATCAGGTTTTGTGTTTATGTTAGGAGGAGCAGCGGTTAGTTGACAGAGTGTGAAGCAGAAGTGCATCGCAGACTCTACCACAGAGGCTGAGTACGTTGCAGCGTGCAAGGCAGCCAAAGAGGCGGTATGGCTCAAGAAATTCCTTATGGATTTGGGGTGCGTACCAGAGGCCCAGTTACCTATTGTGCTTTACAGCGACAATAGTGGGGCGGTAGCACAAGCAAAGGAGCCAAGACATCACCAAAAGGGGAAGCACATCGAGCACAAATTCGACTTAATTCGGCAGTTTCAAAAGCAAGGGCGAGTAGCGGTGACACAGATTGCATCTACAGATAATGTTGTTGATCCTTTCACCAACGCAATACCTATCAAGGCATTCGAGCGACATGTGGATGTGATGGGAGTCAAAACCGTTTTGCTTCGCTAGACTAAGTGGGAGATTGTTAGGATTGATGTGTTCTAAGCTTGTAAAACTTTAAGTTTTGGTCAAATAAAGATTGATAGTTATTATTATATAAGATGCATATAGGTGCGTAACATAGTTACGTATTCTTTTTAGAACAGAGAGTCATGGTTATATGGTAGTCCACTGAGTTGAAGACTGAGTGGATTGGTCCTATATAATCTAAATTAGTTCGCAGCTATGATCAGGTTGGTCGCCTCATCATGATAAGCTGTTGGCGATGACAGTTCATGGGATGTCTTCACCATGGTCATCATCAGGCACAGTGTCTGTGGCTGAATGGAACTAACACGGTGTACAAATCAGTGAGCAGACACTGGTACACTAAGCCGTGTTTCTGCTTAGGGTAAAACGGTCCTAAACCCTGAGGAACCATATTTGATGGACTAACCAGTTGCGTGGTGCTTTGGCGCACCAATGTGTGAGGATCCGTATGCAGTGATCCAAAACCACAGTGTACTGGGTTACCCGGCTGGCGTTACATTAGCGTGTCACTCCTGCAGGCCATCCACACCCCTGAAGGGAGGTGCGTTCCTTGGTGTGACTTACACTGTACCAAACCCAGGTCTGGTGGTCATCAGTTTGACTGTTGACCAGGTTCGATTACTCGACGGGGTAATCAGAGGTACGATGTATAGGTCAACCTAGAAGGAACCAAGTCATATGATCATTCGAGTCTGACGGAAGTCTCCACCGCTCGAAGTGAATCATGGCATCAAGTGGAGGGACAACGTGTTTACCACTACTAAGCGGAGAGCAGGGGTCTGAAGGAGAACATAGTAAGTCTGGGTGAATTGGAGTGCAGCCTGCGTCGCACTCTGGGTGCTACGCAGGTTAACTCGAGCTCAGAGGATCGATGGTACACTTGGGTAGTGTGTCGATCGAGCTTGAGTTGGAAGCCATGAACCCCGGTCCCTGATGGTTCCACCTTATCAACATTATGTACGGTTCTTGAACCATCTCCTCGGAACACCTTAAGCACTAAAAGGAAGAAAGAAGTATACGCTCCGTGTATGCTTGGCACTAGAGCACGATAGATGCGTAACTACATGCGAGTACTAAGGGTTATGCCCGAGACTAGTACAGAGGTGCACGTAGTAATCCCTAGCCATAAGTGAACTTCGCTGCATAGGTGCGATGCACCAAGATGTGCTGCGAGTTGACTAGTTAACTTTGCTAGAGGCACCCTCCGGTGGCCTCAGTTAATAGTAAGGTAATTAGGAGAAATCACTTAAGTAATGGCCGCTAGGTATCGCACGCTAGAAATGGTCAAAATGAGGTGTTAGGGCGTTTTGGTAAAAACCTCACTCTGCCGGACCTCACTCTTGGCCGACCCTAGTAGTGGGAGACCTTGCTAGGACCAGCCCTATGTTGTAGGGATGAAAATCCCTCATCTATAGGGTCGGTCATATAGATAGGGATAAGGGTTTGAAATGGTCAAATCGAGCCCTAAAAAGTGGGAAAACAGATAAATAGAAGAAGAGATAAATAGGGCAAAAATGGAGAGATAATTGTGGGAGGTCTTTATCCCCTTGGATCCTTATCCAAGGGGATAGGTCGGTCCTATATAAAGGGCTATATGGGGCCGGCCATAAGGATGCAAAACCGAACCCCCTCCCTCTCTCATCTCTCTAGTTCTCTCCCTAATCTCTCTCCCGTTTCTCGCTTGCAACTTCGTCTTCCTCGCATGGAGTTCTGGAGAAGGAGAATGGTCGTTCTTTGGAGGCACTCAGAGATCCGAGAGCGACGTTCCGTGCATCGTGTGAGATCGGGTGAACAAGAAGGCAACGTCTCTATTCATACCATCGGCATCTTCGCAAACGATCTTCCGTCTCTATCGACAAAGAAGACAATTCTCCACGGTTAAAAGGTCTGTACGAAAGGTATGTGTAATCTAACATGTAGATCTAGCGAGTATTATGATTTGCATGCATGCTAGTTAATCATTACGCTAGATTACTGTTAGGGTGTTCGATTCACGTGCATACACATGCACACATATGTAGATTAGTTTCGATGAAAGTTTAAATCGTGTAACGTGCACCATGAATGGTCTTTCGATCGCAAAATCGTTTCCACTGTGAGCCTCTACCATGGACTTATTTCCAACACTTGAATGGGCAGAATCGAAGGTCTTTGGTTGACCTGGGTTGCCAGGAGCCTTTTTATCGGACTTTAGCCTCGAGAGGGCATAGCCGAATTGCCTTTGAGATTTCGACTTGAATGGACGGAATCGAAGGTCTTTGGTTAACCTGGGTTGCCAGGAGCCTTTTTTTATGCCTTAACATGGTGGAATCGAACTTCGAGAGATTTGATTTTGAGAAAAAAGAGACACTTTATTGATAAAACAAAGTTGCAGTTACACTTTTTTAGGGGCTGCCCAGCGGACGTTATGATTATACATCAACGTATTATGTTGACTTTCTTTCTCCACTGCTACTGCCTTACCTTCTCTCGACCTTGTTCCTTGTTAGCGAGTTAGCCATCGAACCACCCTTCTTGGATTAGATCTTTGATGTGATGCTTTAGCTTCCGACAAATAGAGGTTGGGTGGCCATGGCTGTGATGGAACTCACAGTAGGCTGTCGTATCTCCCGCCTGGTCAGAATTTAGAGGGAGAGGCTGTGTCCACTTGCAAAAGGGCTTGTTCTGTAAGTAGGCAAAGATGTCTTCAATGGAGGTGTTCAGCTCAATGAACACCCTTTGCTCCCTTGGAGTTCGCCTCTTCCCTGCTGGAGGGGCCTTTGAATTTTCATTGTACCTTTTGGCCTGTACCTTTTGGTCGGACACGGCATTGGCAAACTTCTTATAGTGTGTTTCATTCGGAGCTTCGTCATCTTTCTTATGTCGGGAGTCATGAGAATCACAAGGTTTGCTTAGTCTTGTGGCCCACTGATTGTCTTCCACCTCTATCTCCCGCTGTATGCGCTTGAACATTGCCTCCAAGGTACTGGGAGGATGCCAGATGAAGTCGGTGTAGACGTGGAGCTCTGGCCAGATAGTATTCTGGAATGCAGCATGATGGCCTCCTCATTATGGGACCAACTGGTGAGCTCATTACGAAACCTCATCGTGAAGCTTCTTAGAGACTCGTCGGAGCCCATCCTCAGCCGGTAGAGTGTATCCAGCTTCTTTTCCGGCTTTAAGTTTAGCCGGTTATGGTCCATGAAGAGTTCAGCCAACTCCTTGAATATGGCCACCGTACCAGTAGGCAGTGTATGGTTCTAGTCGAGGGCAGGTCCCTCGAGGATTCCCGCGAAGATACGGCAGAGGATATGATTCTCATACTCATATGGTGTCATGGATTGCTTGAAGGCCAGGATATGGAGGACAGGGTCTCCCTTGATGCAGTTGAACTTTGGCAGGCTCGATGTTCGCCAACCCATAGGAAATTGGGTTACAAGAACCTTGGGATGCAGTGGCCGCACCGAGGTGATTAGCTGCCTGCGGTCCTGATGGCAGCGTCCCATGTCGGCAGTATGCCTTAGTCGGTTGAGCAACTCGCGGGCATCTGTTGCTTTCGTGTGCGAAGGGATAGGATGTCCAGTGGACCCTGTTGATTGAGGCAATCCTTCTCAGTAATAGCTTGGCGCACCGTCGACATCGAGGCGATCCCATACTGTTTGCCTTGGTGCTTGCGTGGATACCTGACGCCACTCGATACACAGCACATGTGATTCTTCAAGATGATGGCTCACAGCTGGGTGAGTCCTTGGTTGGTCTTCATCAGCGGCTGGAGAGTTATGGGCCACAATCCCCGCTCTTTCAGTCGCCTTCTTCAGAGAATCCCTCTCTTACTCGAGGACTGTGTTCTTCTTGAGAAGGTTCAGCAGTTAGAAGTCGACAGCTGAGATTTGGTACGTAGCTGGAACCTTGCAACCTTGGGTATCGTGTTCTTTGCCAGATTGACGCCTCAGGGACGACGAGTCCTATTGATTGTTGCGGCCTTCTGGTTGGCTACTTTGCAGCCCTAACCGCTCATGGACATGTCTGCTATTGGTGGCTGCGGAGACTTCTTGCTCATCTTCCGTCAGCACATCATTTTTTTGATCAGCACCAATCTTCGGAGGGTTGGTGCCAGCCTTCACCATCGAGCGTGTTGATGTCAGTGTGATGAAGAAGTTGAAGTAGACTTGAATTAGGACTTGTGGCTCATCACCACATGTTGAGTAGGAGTCGGTAGAGATATGGGTAAGACCTCTAACGATATCCCACAGATGGCGCCAAAGATTATGGGGGAAATTTTTGTGCCGTCTTGATCAGAAACCGCGCCCCACTGCCTTGATTAGATGTGGATGGTTTATAGAGTTAGAGATTAAAGAGTAGGTAAAGAGAAAAGAAGACACGTGGAGTTATTATCGAAGTTCGGTCTTACGACCTACGTCTCCGGGTGAGAGGTGCCACCTGGTTTCCACTATAATGAATATAAAGGTTGGGGAGTATTCTCTCGATAGGCTGAGAGAAGCTTTTTATAGTGGGGGTTGTGCAAAGCAACAAGAAAAGAACAAGGAGGAGAGAAGTAAGCTCTAGTTCTAGCTTTGGGATCCTCTCTTCCTCTGATTGAATGACCAACCCCTTTTCAGAATGCCTTGGGGGTCCTTTTATAGCATAGGCAAGTGCCCAATATGGCAGTGATGATGTGGCGGTGATGATGTGGCACTGGTTCTGGGCCTCCTTGCTAGGCCCTTGTTGGGCCGTTGTGCGGGCCCAATAAGGGGGAGGGCTTGAATTGCGGGCTTTGCAAAGTGGGTCCATTAGCTCAGACGGGCTTACTCACTTGGGCTGTCGCGCGAGCTCATGCTGCTCTGATACGGTTCGATACCATTTTTGCACCCACAGAGGTCTTTACAAGGTTTTAGGTTTCTTAAGAGGTCGAGTGTTTTTGCCTTTGTATTTGTCCCTTTCGTGCTTCGCGCTTTCTCGACTAGGGGGGCTTTCGGCATGATTTGCTCGATCTTCGCATCTCCCTCGGCTCTTGCTAGACCTCAGCGTCCTCGATCGTCGGTTTCGCTGTGTCGATCTTGCTTCCACCTTCGGCTTTGACTTTCTGGCGTCTGGCTCTGGCTTTGCTTTAGTGTTGCTCTGGTGTCAGTGTAGCTTTGACGTTTAGCGCTTGAACGTAGAACGGGTAGAGGTTTGCGGTACTTTTGTTCTTTCGGACTTCGCATCGTATCGGCTAGAAAGTGCGTTGCTTTGCTCGTAATCCTTCGTAGTTGCTTGGCTTCAGCACGTGCGTGGCTTTAGCGTGGGCGTAACTTTTGCTTTGATTGGCTTTGGCTTTGGCTTTGGGCTTTTGCTTTTGGATTTTGCTTAATCTTCACCATGAATGACGATGGCGATAGCTTTGAGTCTTCTTTATTCTTCTGGCTTTATTTTGGTGGCGACGGTTGTGGCGTCGACTTTTGCTTCTCTTCTTCTCCGGGCTTCTTTGGCATAATCAGAGTTGAATGCTTTTTTTTGGAGATGGCGAGTGTAGCATCGATGTCTATGCGACGGTTGTAGCGTCTGCTTTTATTAATGAAGACAACTAGTGTAGCACCGATCTCCGTGCGATGGGTATTGCATCGGCTTTACTTCTCTTCTTCTTCTGGCTTCTTTGGCATGATCGAAGTCGAAGGCTATTTTTGAAGACGGCGAGGGTAGCATCGATCTCTGTGCGATGGTTATGGCATCGACTTTGCTTCTCTTCTCCTCCAAGCTTCTTTGCCATGATCGGAGTCAAAGGCTTTATTGAAGACAATGGGTATAGCGCCGCTTCGAGTATCCTTCTCTAATCTTTCTTCTTCGTGAATGGAGCGGATGCTTGTTGAAGACGACGGGTGTGGTGCCGCTTCGATCTTCTTCTCCGATCTTTGCTTCTTGCGTCTTCCGAGTTGAAGGCTTATTGAAGACAACGAGGTGATGCCGCTTTGATCTTCTTCTCCGGCCTTGGTTTCTGGCGTCTTCGGAGTTGAAGGCCTGTTGAAGACGACAAGGTGATGCCGCTTCGATCTTCTTCTCTGGCCTTTGCTACTGGCGTCTTCGAAATTGAAGGCTGCTTCTCCGAGCTTTGTTCTTCGTGCACAGAGTTGAAGCTTTGATCTTCATGTGCAAGGTCTTCGCGTTGATGAGGAGTTTGATGGGCTAAGCGTTTCTGTAGGACGCACTTGCCATGCCTTGTGAAGCCTTGGGTCATCGAGAGTGAGACTCTTTCTTTACAGAGCCTTCGCGTCTCTAGATTCCAACCATTGATGCCTTCCCCCATCCCCTCTATTTATACGCAGAGGGGGGAGGTTGGGAGAGATATTGCTGTGATTTTCTGCATCAATCCAATGTCTCCCCCCATAACCATCAAGATATTGCTTCCTCTTTTGGGGGGAAACAACCCTGATTTATTTTCTTATTTTGTGGGGATGGTGATGGGCAAGATGTGGCTTGATCTTTTGGGATTCGAGCCATCTTTGCACCTTCCGATTGCATGGCGACACGATGTTATCTTGTCCATCGGATCGAGGGATCGTTGTGGATCTATGGTTGTGTAGACGTCCACGCCACCTCCCCCCGCATTGAGGCTGTTAATATTTTTTCCTTTTCTTTTCTTTTTCTTTTTCTTCATGGCCGGCCACACCTCCCCATGGGGGAGGGGGCATGGTTTCTAAGAGAGGGGCCGGTGGGCGCACTTATATGGTTTGCTTGAGTCGAGTCCGTTGTGTGTTAGCCGGGTTTCGCATGTGGGCCGTTGTGTGCGGGCCTAGTTTCGCATGTGGGCCGTTGTGTGCAGGCCAAGTTTGTATGCGGACCATTGTGTGCGGGCCTAGTTTCGCATATAGGCCGTTGTGTGTGGGCCAAGTTTGCATGCGGGCCATTGTGTGCGGGCCTTGTTTCGCATACGGGTCGGGTCCGACCTGTGGGCTAATTTCGGTACCCACAAAAGCCCCTCAAGGTCGAGTGCGCCCGCGGGAAACATGTAGCACTTGAACTTGACTTGCGTGTTTACGTGGGATTGAGTCTTTATAAGGACCCCCGCCTTTTCGTTTCCCCTCATCGTTGCTAGCATGGGAGACGAAGGCTTCTGGCGGCTTGGAAACGAAGGATTAGGGTTTCCCTGTATAGGGTTTCTTGCTTCCTGACGATGTCGCGAAGAATGAAGGTGGTCACCACGCGGAGTTCGAGAAGACGAGAAGGTCGTCGGGTTGCGGAGGATGCGGCTCCGTGGAAGAGGTGTGTCATCTCATTCTTCTTCCTTCTTCTTCTTTCTTTCTTCTTTTCTATTCTTTTCTTTTTCTTTTTTTTCTTTCTTTCCTGGCTTCCGTCACTTCTCTGTTTCATCTTCTTCCTTTTTTTTTTTCATGGGCCACGCGGGTTTCGGCACGGGGCGCAGGCAACGGTGGCCGGCTTGGGTTCCGGTGGGTGCCACAGCGGCAGGCAGGCGTGGTCGGGCTTGGCTCAGGGTGGCACGGCGGCGGCTGTAGCGGTGGTGGTCGGCTGGCGCGGCGGCGCAGTGGTGGTGGTCGACGGGCACGGCAGGCGGAGAGCCGGGCGTATGCGGCGGGTGACTATGGCACCGGCCCCGGTGCGGGGACGACGTCCAGTGGGCAGCTCGCGGTCGGTGGGCTCCGGCCCCGTTTGGGGCCTTCAATGGAGAGAGAGGGGAGAGGTGGTGACTCCCCTCCAGTTTTTTTTTTTTTTTGTACACTAGAGAGGGGGGCTGCATCTTTTTTGTTGTGGCCCCATCATAGTTTCCCTTTTTTTTGCATAAAGGGGCTGCAGTCCCTAAACTCTTTTTTTTTTGTACACGAGAGAGGGGGACTGCGGCTTTTTTGCTATGGCCCCCTCTCGGTTTTTCTTTTTTTGCATAAGGGGGCTGCAGTCCCTAAACTCGTTTTTTTTTTGTGTACACGAGAGAGGGGGGCCGCGACTTTTTTGCTGTGGCCCCCTCTCGGTTTCCCTTTTTTGACATAAGGGGACTGCGGCTTTTTTGTTGTGGCCCCTCTTGGTTTCACTTTTTTTTGCATAAGGGGGTTGCAGTCCTAAACTCGTTTTTTTTTTTTTTCAGGGATTTGACTTGATTCTTCTAGGCTTGACTTGTGTCTTTTCTTGCTTTGATCTTTTGCTTGGCTCGTGCCTGAATTGTGCTTTTCTCCCTTTCTCACTTCAGGGCCCGGCGTTACGAGAGCTTTTCGTCTTCTGGATGGATCGTCGATGCGGTCCATCAAGGGAGTACGCATCTTTGTTTTTCTTTTGCGCAAGTTTTCTACCGTCGTACTTCAAGGCAGGAAGCTAGACTATCGACGCTTTAACTTTTGACGCACGAGCGGATCTGGGAGGACGGTGTTGCAGATGGCTCTTGTCGCGTGTCGAGGCTAGGCGAGCACATTCTCACTGATGAGGGATCTTCACAGTAGATTGTTCGACCGAGTTTGGAGTTGCCGTTCCATCATACCAGTGGGGAGTCGGTCCCTATCTCTGTTGTGGCTTTGAAGATCTATTCTCGCCGTACGCGATGGGGTGTGGAGATTCAATTGCGCAGGTATATCATACATCTTGGAGGCTTCCGAGATAGGATGCGAGAGCTGTCTGGCGCATTGGAGTCTAAGCTAGGGATGGAGTGTCTGCAAAGTTTATGGAGTTGGCTTGTTGGGAGTACAGCTGACCGAATAGTATGTACCGGGGGGCCCTTTGCGAGTTGTGGTGCCCATACACCAACACCTTTTTGACTGGAGCGGGTAAGATCGGGATCACCCTTCGTGATGTGTACATTATCTCTGGATGCCCGGAGGTTCGGAGCTATTATCAGGAGGAGGTGCCTTCTTTGAAGATCTTGACGGATCCAGACGAGTCTCCTGACTTCTGTCTTCTGTTGTTCAAGGCGTATGCTATCATAGTGGCATGATAGCAATCAGACCGAGTGCTCCACTCAGCTTGGGTGGACTTCTGGTTCCTGGGTGAGTACCGTCATGCTCCCCCTTCTAGTCACCCGATGTGAAGATATGCATCGTCGAAGAATCTGGCACCTGGCACTTTTTGGCGGCCGATTGAATCCCTAAGGAAGGAGTAGTACTCTATGGCAGAGGCACAGCATCCCTGGGAGGTACTGAGACTGGAGGAAGGCAGTGACACTTGGTGAGCTGTCTACCGGTCGGCAGGATTGGTGCTTTTTCTTTGTCGCTTTGTCCTGCCCTGGAATGAGGATATGATCCGCCCTAGGACCTTCTCGTGGCTGCTTGGATGGTGAATGGAGAGCCTCTCAATCTGGCGCCAACGATTCTTTGTTTGTTGTATCAAGGTCTTAGCGGGACATACTGGAGTTTATTGAGCGGGGATAACGCAAGAGGGGAAGTAGGTTGGGCCAGTTCTTTTTGCCCCCTACATTATTTTTACGGCTGGATTAGACTCCACTTCCTAAAGGGGATCTTTGCAGCGTGCGGGTCTTCGACATCAGTTTCCTTCCTTCCTTGTGTGGGGGGCATGATGAATGCCTATTATGCTTGGGAGCGTCCGAAGCCCAGTGCTCAAAAGTGGTTGAGACATATGGGCTCCTCCGATTTTGACTTTGTGTCAAAAAATACGCTTTTGCCCTTAGAGAGATCCGCGGTGCGCGATGGACCGCATATGCCCGAGCATTTGTACTGGAGCATGGTGAGTTGCAGGTCTGGGTATCTTGTCTGGCGCCGTGGGGACGTAGTGCAGGTAGCGCAGTATTCTCCCCATCGGTTTGCTCGACAGCAGGGTTTCCGCCAAGAGTTGTCGGGGACTCCTCTGCGGATGCAGGCACGCTACACTCCACAGGAGGCGTACCGCCTTTGGATAGCACTTTATGACCGATTCATTGAGTGTGTCTTCTCGCCGGGAATAAAATCGGGCGGGAAAGATGCCGCAACTCTTGAATATCGCCCCTGGGTCAATGAGGCAGTGCTTCCTTTCCTTGCTGGCTTTCCACTGGATATCCTTGCTAGTAGTGAGTGAGTTGACTTTACTTTTGATCCTTCAGCCGGGTCAAAGGATCGTCGTCTTTGGTCTGAAAAGCAGTAACTCGAGAGATCTAGCAGCCATCGGGAGAGTATTTCCCGGGCTTCTCCTTCTGTGCAAGAGGTCGAGATGACTCCAGTTGACAGGGTTCAGAGTCTTCCTGAGACTCTGGCTCCTCAGAGTAGATGTGTTTCTCCCAAGAGAAGGAAATTGGATTTCTTGCGTGAGGCAGCTTTCGACAGTACTTGCGAGGTAGAGCAGACTCGAGTGGGAGAGCCAGGGCTTTTTGACGATGAAGTGATCCATCTTTCCGTGGTAACTTTGTCGGATGCCGCAAGTACGTCCCATCTTCAGTTGCTTATGAATTTTTTGCTTGTATATTTATTATGTTGGATAAGTATTTTAACTCTCCTTTTGACAGGTTCTGCTGGACTGGACCGCGAGTCTACCCCCACCGGGGTTGGACATGAGTGCCCTCCTATCGGGCTGGTGCCGGTTGAGAAGGGTGGACTGGATGTCCCTTGGGATGATTTGGAGCTTTTGGGATCATATGGAGCAGATCTTGATGGTAGTGATGTCAACCTGGATGACATCGACATGGAGCAGCTGGACTTTGGGGAGGAGAATGAGGTCTCCAGTGTTGGGAGAAAGCATACCCCTCTAGTTACGCATGCTAGTCTGGCAAAGACCGCTCCTGGAGTCGTTCCGTCGGATGTTTTGCCTGCAACTTCTCTGTCAGCTCTGGTGGCATCCTTGACCGTCGTCATGGCGATGGTTCAGGAGGCGGTTCTCACACTTGGGTCTTCAGGACAAGAGCCTGCCTTGTCTACACACTCAGAGGCTTACAAGCGAAAGTGTAGATCGCAGAGCCTTCTTTCTGAGCTTCTTTTGGAGAGCTATTAGAAGTATATCCATGTGACGCTCGCACCCTTTCAAGAGGAGGGTCTTGATGCTTTGAGTGGCTGGTGGGTTCTCGAGGGACCCGAGTTTTGTGAGAGTCTGGCGGCTTTCCAGGTAGATGGCTCCTTATTTCCGGAGCGCATGCACACCTTTTTGGCAGATAGTGAAGCTCATCGCTTGAAATGGGCTTCACTAGAGGATAATATTTCCTTGACGCTGGCAAAGGCTGAGGACGAGGAGCGTCGACTGGAGGAGCAGCATATACTTGCTATTGTGGGTCTAGTTTGGGCACGGAAGAAGCTAGAGGCTGCTCGTGCATCATTTCAGAAAGCTGAGATGATCGAGAAGTCTTCCGGAGCAGACCTTGCGAAGCAGCGTGTTGAGCTGGCGACGCATCGGGAGCGGATAACTTCTCGGCGTTCGGAGTTGCAGCGCATGGAGGCTGCGGGAGGCGAGCTGCTTCAACTCCTCAAGGTCTTCGACTCGCTTTACTAGCAGTGTTGCCCTTTTTTTTTGTTGGCTAGACTTGTGGTTTTGCATCATTTTGCTTGATGATGACTCAATAATATGCATCTGGTTTCTGGACTTGTCTTCTAGAATGTTGGTTTGTTTGGTTGTTTCTTTTTTTGTTTGGACTGAACCTTTGCAAGCTGCCTACGTACCCTTCTGAAAGGGATCAAGTCGCACGTAGTTCGTTTTTGGGCAAGGGGGATAACCTTGCACTAGGCATAGTACCTGTTGAGAGACTTGCTGCTGGTAGGCTGAGTCGTCACTGGTTTCCAGTTGTCGTCTGCCTTCTTTGCTTCAATGTAGCTAGAAGTAAATATCTTCTTGACTAGAGTTTTGGTGATTACTGGAGTTTGACTAGAGTTGATGTCTCAGCGATTTGCAAGAATTTAGTTGTCATTTTCAAAAAGGTGAGCTTGAGTATTTGTCGAACGATGTGGAATCGCAGCTGAGGGTAGTGAACCCATGTGCACCGTGCTTTCTTTGTTGCGGCTGAATTTGAATGTCAACTCGGTGGAGTTTTGCCCCCGAGTGTTTTCTAGATTGATTGTGAGTCGCTCATATTTGGTGTACTCGGAAGACTCGGTTGAGCTCAAGACGTGCAATAGACCATATAACGATAGTGTCATCTCTTGCAAAGTGATGAAGTTGGCCTCGGAGAATGATGATGCTGGTTCTTTTGCTGGAGTGGAAGGCGATCGTCATGGCTTGCGAAGCCACTGAGGTGCGAGCCTCTGGACTGAAACAGCTTGAGCAGGCAACGGAACGTATCGCATCAAGCTTGATTTGAGGTTGACATGAATTTTTTATCTTGATGCTGAGTCTTCTATGTCTTTGTGCACCGACTAGCTGGATGATAGCACTGGTTTTGTAGGTAGAGGGGTTTTGTCCCTTGCTACTGCTTTGAGTTTCTGGACTCGTAAAGCTTTTGTTAGAGGAGCTTCTGCAATGAGGTCTTCGGCTTGGTGCCACCTGACGTTAGAAAGGTGTGCTTCGGACTTGTTGAACGGCTTACCGTTGGCGGCAATGAATGATTCTCTTCATGCTTTCGATATTAGAGCCGCTTTCTTCATCGTCTTTCCGGAGCACTTGGTGAACGTCCCTCATGCAGCCGTAGACCTTGAAGTTTTGATTAGCTTTAAGGAAGCGATTGGGAAATAACTCCTGGAGTATTGTCGAGTCTGATAATGTTTGCTAGAGAAGATTTTTTGGACTTGCTGGAAGTACTTTGGATATCTTTCTTTCTGGAGCTTCATTCTTTTCCTTGAAGGTCTTTCTTCTAGGGAGTTTTTTTGTCACCCGATCTTGCTCGTGGTTGGCCAGAAGTGCTATCCTGTAGCTTGATCGTCGTGGCCTTCTCCTTCGAGGCACCATAGTCCATGCATTTTTATCAGTAACATCTTCCTCGCCAGGGTGAAGAATTGGTGCTGCGACCGAAGGCTCTTCTTTGATCGAAAGGACTTATTCTTCTGAAGACTCTACCAACTCATCTTCTGATCCCCAACCGGTTGGCTCGATTTCTTTCATTGGGATTGAAGGTGGCTTAGAGTAGAAGACGTAGAAGTCAAACTTACCTGATGGTTGGCCTAGCAGGCTGACTTCAGGGTCTTTTTGCTCATCTCTCACTTTGAGCATATGGTGAGATGTAGCTTTGTTTGGAAGAGGGAGTGTTTGCACGAGAGGCGGTTGCCCCCAAGGCAGTGAGGATTTGGCCCTGGGCACTATAGGAGCATGCCATTATCGTCTTCTTGGAGTTGGTTTCGCCATCGATTTTTTACAGACGGTGCACAGCCTTGCTGAAGTGCGTTGTGGAGCAATCAGCGCTGGTGGGAAGGAGTCGAAGGTGATTGATGTCATGTTTGTCTCGATGACATCATCAGAGTCGATCTCGATCATCCCTTGCTTGGCGAGTGCCATGATCTTTTATTTAAAGATAAATCATTTCTCGATGGGATGACTAACCATACGATGGTACTTGCAGAAGAGCGGATCATTGACTCGATGTGTTTGTTCTGATCTTTTTGGTAGCGGGAGCTCGATTATCTTCCCTTGCATCAACTGATCGAACATAGAGAAAACTTTCGAGTCTTGGAAGGGATACTCCTTGGCTTCAAGCTCCTCGAGAATAATCCTTAGTTGCCGTTAAGGCTGAGTAGGTGGTATGGCAGCCCCTTTGCCTTTGTACAGCTTGCCACTGATCTTAAGTGGTTTGGAAGTCAAAGAGAGGTCGGTGACTTTGACTTGCTTTGATATCAACAATTCGTCCTCCTTTTTCACCTTCAAGAAGTCTTTGGCCTTCGAGTCCCCACGATTTACTAAGCTAAGCTCTATGTTATGAGCCCGGGTTGCCAGTTCTTCAAAGAACCGAAGCTTGATCCCTTTGAGGATATAGAGCAAGCCCCAGTGCATGCCTTGGGTGCATAACTCGATGGCCTAGTCTTTAGACAAGCGATCTAGTGAGTTTAGCGCAAGATTCCTTCACCGATCGATATAATCGATCATCGACTCATCCTTCCTTTGCTTGGTGGTAGTAAGCTCGGTCATGCTGATGATGTGCCGAGTGCTGTAGAAGCGGTTAAAGAACTCCCGCTCCATTTGATCCCAGCTGTCGATGGATCCTGGAGAAAGATCAACATACCATTCGAAAGCATTACCTTTGAGGGTGCGAATGAACTACTTCACCATGTCGTCGCCATATGTGCCGGTGTTGTTGTAAGTTTCGACGAAGTGGGCAACGTGCTGCCTTGGATTTCCCTTTTCGTCAATGTGCTAAAATTTTGGTAGCTGGAACCCGATAGGGAAGCGCAGCTACTGGATTCTTGCGGTGTAAGGCTTCGAGTAATCCGTCGTGGTTGGAGAAAGATTACCACCACTTTGAGAGCGCACCATGTCGGTGACTGATGACTGTATTTGTTGTATAGTCATAGTCATGGCTGTCGTTGGAGGTTGTGTAGCCACCACAACTGGTACCGGAGTGACGACCTTCACAAGAACGGGAGCCGAAGAGAGTGCTGGAGTAGCTACTGGAATCATCGGGATAACCTCTACCAGGGTGGGAGTTGAAAACGGAGCTGAAGCCGCTACTGGAGAAACAGGAGGTTGACTGAATGTTATGGCATCCCTTGCACTTAGCCTTTGAAGTAAGGTGTTGATGTGATGGTCCTTCTCCTCCATCAGTCGAGTGATTTGTGCCATGTGTTCACCCATTCAAATGACTTGGAGCTAGAGAGCAGACAGAGGATGATGACGTTGGACGTCTCGATGTTGCATGCATGCATCCTCTCCGTCATAGTCGGAGACGTAGTTGCGTCGACTCGCTTCTTCTTGATGACGAGCGTTTGTCCCCTACAAAGGAGGTGCAAAGTCCGCTAGAGAACCTGAACGGGCTCAGGGTTGGGGATGGTCCTCCCCCAATTTCTGGACAGAGGTTCCAGGATCGAGGCTCATTTTTTCATGCACCAAGGCCTCCTCGGTGCTTTGACGAGCATTTTTGGCAGCGGTTTCTAGCGTGAAGACGTCCGTGAGAGTTCGAGTACGCCGAGTGTAGACGCGTACTACCGGGGGAACGTCATCCTCCGGGTTTTCTAGATCACCATTTTAGAGTAGTGGAGACTCTGCGACAGGTGAAAGGCTTGTTGGAGCAAACGTATCGTCGTTTGTCCTGGCCAAGGCAAAACTTACAGCAACTCCTTCAGACGTATGAATGAAAGGAGAGGAGGTTCCCCTAGGCGTGCCAGAAATCTCTATGCGCAGAAAAAGATTCGGGTCATCTTTATTACGCAAGACGAGATTATAAAGGTCAGGACACAGGGGCTTGGGGGTGGTGAGCCGGGTATAACAAAGATTTGATCAGGAGATAGTGGGAGAGATCCTCTAGAGGGTCCCTTTGATTAGCGTCTCCATGTTACTTCGTGCGAGAGCTCTGGAAGGGTTGCCCAGGACAGAGGTCTTTACAAGGTTTTGGATTTCTTAAGAGGTTAAAGTGTTTTTGCCTTTGCGTTTGTCCCTTCCATGCCTTCGCACTTTCTCGGCTAGGGAGGCTTTCGGCATCGTTTGCTCAATCTTCACGTCTCTCTCGGCTCTTGCTAGACCTCAGCGTCCTCGATCGTCGATTTTTGCGGTGTCGATCTTGCTTTCACCTTCGGCTTTGGCTTTCTGGGATCTGGCTTTGCTTTAGTGTTGCTCTGGCGTCGGCGTAGCTTTGGCATTTAGCGCTTGAACGTAGAAGGGGTAGAGGCTTGCGGTGCTTTCATTCTTCCAGACTTTGCGTCGTATCGGCTAGAAAGTGTGTTGCTTTGCTCGTGATCCTTCATCGTTGCTTGGCTTCAGCACGTGTGTGGCTTTAGCGCGGGCGTAACTTTTGCTTTGCTTGGCTTTGGCTTTGGGCTTTTGCTTTTGGCTTTGGCTTAATCTTCACCTTGAATGACGATGGCGATATCTTCGAGTTTTCTTTATTCTTCTTGCTTTATTTTGGTGGCGATGGTTGTGGCGTCGACTTTGGCTTCACTTCTTCTCCGGGCTTTTTTGGTGTAATCAAAGTTGAAGGCTTTTTTTGGGAGATGGCGGATGTAGCACCGATCTCTATGCGACGGTTGTAGTGTCGACTTTTGTTGATGAAGACAGTGGGTATAGCACGAATCTCCGTGTGACGAGTATAGCATCGGCTTTGCTTCTATTCTTCTCCGGGCTTCTTTGGCGTGATCGGAATCGAAGGTTTCTTTTGAAGACGGCGGGGGTAGCACCAATCTCTGTGCGATGGTTGTGGCATTGGCTTTGCTTCTCTTCTCCTCCGGGCTTCTTTGGTATGATCAGAGTCGAAGGCTTTGTTAAAGACGACGGGTATAGCGCCGCTTCGGGTATCCTTCTCCAAGCTTTCTTCTTCGTGAATGGAGCAGATGCTTGTTAAAGACGACGGGTATGGCACCGCTTCGATCTTCTTCTCTGGCCTTTGTTTCTGGCGTCTTCGAATTTGAAGGCTTGTTGAAGACGACAGGGTGATGCCACTTTGATCTTTTTCTCCGGCCTTTGCTTCTGGCGTCTTCGGAGTTGAAGGATTGTTGAAGACGACGGGGTGATGCCGCTTCGATCTTCTTCTCCGGCCTTTGCTTCTGGCGTCTTCAGAGTTGAAGGCTTCTTCTCTAAGCTTTCTTCTTCATGCACATAGTTGAAGCTTTGATCTTCATGTGCAAGGTCTTCACGTTGATGAGGACTTTGATGAGCTAAGCGTTCCCGTAGGACGCGCTTGCCATGCCTCGTGAAGCCTTAGGTCGTCAAGAGCGAGGTTCTTTCTTTACAGAGCCTTCGTGTCTTTAGATTTTGACCTTTGATGCCTTCCCTCACCCCCTCTATTTATAGGGAGAGGGGGGAGGTTGGGAGAGATATTGCTATGATTTTATGCATCAATCCAATATCTCCTTCTATAATCACCAAGATATTGTTTCCTCTTTTGGGGGAAACAACCCTTATTTGTTTCCTTATTTTGTGGGGATGGTTATGGGCAAGATGTGGCTTGATCTTTTGGGATTTGAGCCCTCTTTACACGTTCCGATTGTATGGCGACACGATGTCATCTTGTCCGTCGGATCGAGGGATCATCGTGGATTTATGGTTGTTTAGACATTCACGCCACCTCTCCCCACAACGAGGCGGTTAATATTTTTTCCTTTTATTTTCTTTTTCTTTTTTGTTCATGGCTGGCCACACCTCTCCATGAGGAAGGGGGCACGATTTCCAAGAGAGGGGCCGATGGGGTAACTTATATGGTTTGCTTGAGTCGAGTCTGTTGTGTGTTAACTGGGTTTCACATGCGGGCCATTGTGTGCAGGCTAGGTTTGCATACGGGCCGTTGTGTGCGGGCCAGGCCATTGTGTGTGGGCCATTGTGTGCGAGCCAGGTTTGCATGCAGGCAGTTGTGTGTGGGCCTAGTTTCACATGTGGGCCGTTGTGTGCTTGCCAAGTTTGCATGCGGGCCGTTGTATGCGGGCCTAGTTTCACATGTGGGCCGTTGTGTGCGGGCCTAGTTTCGCATGTGGGCCGTTGTGTACAGGCCAGGTTTGCATGCTGGTCGTTGTGTGTAGGCCTTATTTCACATGTGGGTCGGGTCCAACCCGTGGGCTAATTTTGGTGTGCACACCTGCGCCAAAGCAACGCACGTGCCAAAGCCGACGAGCTACAACGACAACGATCGAAAGCAATGCACATTCTAACCGATACGTCCGGAAGAACTAAAACACTGCAAGCCTCTCCGTCTACTTTCAAGCACAAGCGCCAAAGCCAATGCCAAAAGCAAGATCAACCATGAATCGATGGTCACAGACACCGAGGTTTTGCAAGAGCCGAGCGAGACACAAAGATCGAGAGAATAACATTGAAATCTCCCTAGCCGAGAAAGCGCGAAACACAGAAAGGATAAAAACAAAGGCTAAAACCACTTAACCTCTCAAGAAACTCGAAATCTTATAAAGACCTCTGTCTTGGGGAAACCCTCAATAGCTCTCGCATGAAGTAACGTAGAGACGCTAATAAAAGGGTCCCTCCAGAGGATCTCCCCTATAATGAAGTGATCCCTCTTTCTGGGGTAGCTTTGTCGGATGCCGCAGGTACGTCCTGTCTTCAGTTGCTTGTGAATTTTTTGTTTGCATCTTTATTCTATTGGATAAGTTATTTAACTCTCCTTTTGACAGGTTCCATTGGACTGGACCACGAGTCTGCCCCCACCAGGGTTGGACATGAGTGCCCTCCTATCGGGCTGGTGCTGGTTAAGAAGGGTGCACTGGATGTCCCTTGGGATGATTTAGAGCTTTTGAGATCATGTGGAGCAGATCTTGATGGCAGCACTGTCAACCTGGATGACATTGACATGGAGCAGCTGAACTTTCGGGAGGAGAATAAGGTCTCCAGTATTGGGAGAGAGCAGACCCCTCTAGTTACGCCTGCTTGTCTCGCAGAGATCGCTCCTAGAGTCGTTCTGTCGGATGTTTTGCCTGCAGCTTCTTTGTCAGCTCCGGTGGTGTCCTTGACCGTCGTCATGGCAATGGTTCAGGAGGCAGTTCCTGCACTTGGGTCTTCAGGACAGGAGCCTGCCTTGCCTACGCACTCAGAGGCTTACAAGCGAAAGTGTAGATTGCAGAGCCTTTTTTCTGAGCTTCTTCTAAGAGCTGTCGGAAGTACATCCATGCGACGCTTGCACCCTTTCAGGAGGAGGGTCTTGATGCTTTTAGTGGCTAGTGGGTTCTCGAGGGACCCGAGTTTTGCGAGAGTCTAGCGGCTTTCCAAGTAGATGGCTCCTTATTTGCGAAGCACATGCACACCTTTTTGGTGGACAGTGAAGCTCATCGCTTGAAATGGGCTTCACTAGAGGATGATATTTCGTTGACGCTGGCAAAGGCCGAGGATGAGGAGCGTCGACTGGAGGAGCAGCATACACTTGCTACCGCGGGCCTAGTTTGGGCACGAAAGAAGCTAGAGGCTGCTCGTGCATCATTTCAGAAAGCTGAGATGATCGAGAAGTCTTCCGGAGTAGACCTTGCGAAGCAACGTGTTGAGCTGGCGACACATCGGGAGCGGACAGCTTATCGGCCATCGGAGTTGCAGCGTATGGAGGCTGTGGGAGACGAGCTGCTTCAACGCCTCAAGGACTTCGACTCGCTTTACTAGCAGTGTTGCCCTTTTTTTTTTTTCTGGCTAGACTTGTGGGTTTGCATCTGTTTGCTTGATGATGACTCAATAATATACATCTGGTTTCTGGACTTGTCTTCTAGAATACTGGCTCGTTTGGTTGTTTCTTTTTTTGTTTGGACTAAACCTTTGCAAGCTGCCTATGTGCCCTTATGAGAGAGATCAAGTCGCACGTAGTTCGTTTTTTGGCAAGGGGGGTAACCTTGCGCTAGGCATAGTACCTTTTGAGGGACTTGCTGCTGGTAGGCAGAGTCGTCACTGGTTTGTAGTTGTCGTACGCCTTCGTCGCTTCAATGTAGTTAGAAGTAAAGATCTTCTTGACTAGAGTTTTGATGATTGCTGGAGTTTGACTGGAGTTGATGCCTCGGCGATTTGGAAGAATTTGTTCGTCGCTTTCGAAAAGGCGAGCTTGTGTATTTGTCAAGCGATGTGGAATCGCAGCTGAGGGTAGTGAACCTATGTGCACCGTGCTTTCTTTGTTATGGCTAGATTTGAATGTCAACTCGGTGGAGTTTTGCCTCTGAGTGTTTTCTAGCTTGATTGCGAGTCGCTCAGAGTTGGTGTACTTGGAAGACTCGGTTGAGCTCGAGACGTGCAACAGACCATGTAACGGTAGTGGTATCTCTTGCAAAGTGATAAAGTTGGCCTCAGAGAATGATGATGTTGGTCCCTTTGCTGGAGTGGAAGGCGATCATCCTGGCTTGCGAAGCCACTGCGGTGCGAGCCGCAGGACTGAAGCAGCTTGAGCAGGCAACGGAATGTATTGCATCGAGCTTGATTTGAAGTTGACATGAATTTTCTGTCTTGATGCTGGCGCTTCTTTGTCTTTGTGCACCGGCTGGCTGGAAGATCACACTAGATTTGCAGGTAGAGGCTAGGGGTTTTATCCCTTGCTACAGCTTTGACTTTCTGGACTCGTAGAGCTTTTGCTGGAGGAGCTTCTGCAATAAGGTCTTTGGCCTGGTGGCACCTAACATCAGCAAGGTGTGCTTCGGTCTTGTTGAAAGGCTTGCCGTTGGTGGCAATGCTTCTCTCCATGCTTTCGATAATTGAGCCGCTTTCTTCATCGTCTTTCCGGGCACTTGGTGAACGTCCCTAATGCAGCCGGAGACCTTGAAGTTTTGATCAGCTTCAAGGAAGTGATTGGGAAATAACTCCTGGAGTGTTGTCGACTCTGAGAATGTTTGCTGGAGAAGATTTTCGGACTTGCTGGAGGTACTTTGGATGTCTTTCTTTCTGGAGCTTCATTCTTTTCCTTGAAGGTATTTCTTCCAGGGAGTTTTCTTGTCACCCGATCTTGCTCGTGGTTGGCCAGACATGCTATCCTATATCTTGATCGTCGTGATCTTCTCCTTCGAGGCGTCATAGCCCATGCATTTTCATCAGTAAGATCTTCCTCGCCAGGGTGAAGAATTGGTGCTGCGACCGAGGGCTCTTCTTTGATCAAAAGGAGTTGTTCTTTTGAAGACTCTACCAACTCATCTTCTGATCCCCAACCGATTGGCTTGATTTCTTTCATTGGGATTGAAGGAGGCTTGGAGTAGAATATATAGAAGTCAAACTTACCTGATGGCTATCCTTGCAGGCTGACTTTAGGGTCTCTTTGCTCATCTCTTGCTTTGATCATATGCTGGGATGTAGCTTTGTTTGGAAGAGGGAGTGTTTGCATGAGAGGCGATTGCCCCCAAGGCAGTGTGGATTTAGCCCTAGGCACTGCAGGAGTATGCCATCGTTGTCTTCTTGGAGCTGGTTTAGCAATCGGTTTTTGACAGATGGTGCACAACCTTGCTGACGTGCGTTGTGGAACAATCAGCGCTGGCGGGAAGGAGTCGAAGGTGATTGACATCATGTTTGTCTCGACGACATCACCAGAGTCGATCTCGATCATCCCTTGCTTGGCGAGTGCCATGATCTTTTCTTTGAAGACAAAGCACTTCACGATGGGATGACTGACCACCCGGTGGTACTTGTAGAAGAGCGGATCATTGACTCAATGTGTTTGTTCTAGTCTTTTTGGTGGCGGGAGCTCGATCATCTTCTCTTGCATCAATTGATCGAACATAGAGAAAACTTCCGAGTCTGGGAAGGGATACTCCTTGGCTTCAAGCTCCTCGAGAGTCATCCTTGGTGGCTGTTGAGGCTAAGGAGGTGGTATGGTGGCCCCTTTGGTTTTGTCGGTCTTGCAACTTATCTTGAGTGGTTTGGAAGTCAAAGCGAGGTCGGTGACGTTGACTTGCTTTGATGTCACCGGTTCATCCTCCTTTTCCACCTTCAGGAAGTCTTTGGTCTTTTAGTCCCCACGATTTGCGAAGTTGAGCTCCATGTCATGACCCCGAGTTGCCAGTTCTTCGAAGGACCGAGGCTTGATCTCTTTGAGGATATAGAGCAAGCCCCAGTGCATGCCTTGGGTGCACAACTCGATGGCCGAGTCTTCAGACAAGCAATCTCGCGAGTTTAGCCCAAGGTTCCTTTATCGATCGATGTAGTCGATCACCGGCTCATCCTTCCTTTGCTTGGTGGCAGTAAGCTCGGTTATGCTGACGATGCGCCGAGTGTTATAGAAGCAGTTGAGGAACTCCCTCTCTATTTGATCCCAACTGTTGATGGATCCTGGAGGAAAATCAACATACCACTCAAAAGCATTACCTTTGAGGTGCGAACGAACTGCTTTATCATCTCGTCGCCATATGTGCCGGGGTTATTGCAAGTTTTGACGAAGTGGGCAACGTGCTGCCTTGGATTTCCCTTTCCATCAAAGTGCTGGAATTTTGGTGGCTGGAACCTAGTAAGGAAGTGCAGTTGCTGGATCCTTGCGGTGTAAGGGTTCGAGTAGGCCGCCGTGATTGGATGAAGATTGTCACTACTTTAAGAGCGCACCATGTCGGTGACTGACAACTGTATTTGTTGTATAGTCATAGTTATGGCCGTCGTTGGAGGTTGTGTAGCCACCATAACTGGTATCGGAGTGACGACCTCCGCAAGAACAGGAGCCGAAGAGAGTGCTGGAGTAGCTACTAGAATAATCGGGATAACCTCTACCAGAGTATGAGTTGAAAACGGAGCTGAAGCGGCTACTGGAGAAGCAGGAGGTTGACTGAATGTTATGGCATCCCTTGCACTTAGCCTTTGAAGTAAGGTGTTGATGTGACGGTCCTTCTCCTCCATCAGTCGAGTGATTTGTGCCATGTGTTCACCCATTCAAATGACTTGGAGCTGGAGAGCAGACGGAGGATGATGATGCCGGATGTCTCGATGTTGCATGCCTGCATCCTCTCTGTCATCGTTGGAGATGTAGTTACGTCGACTCGCTTCTTCTTAATGACGGACGTTTGCCCCCTGCAAAGGAGGTGCAAATTCCGCTAGATAACCTGAACGGGCTCGGGGTTGGGGCTGGTCCTCCCCAAATTTCTAGACAGAGGTTCCAGGATCAAGGCTCATTTTTTCATGCACCAAGGCCTCCTCGGTGCTTTGACGAGCATCTTCGGTAGTGGTTTCTGGCGTGAAGACGTCCGTGAGAGTTCGAGTACGCCGAGTGTAGACGCGTACTACCGGGGGAATGTCATCCTTCGGGTTTTCTGGATCACCATGTTGGGTTAGTGGAGACGCGGTGATAGGTGAAAGGCTTGTTGGAGCAAACGTATCATCGTTTGTCCCGGCTATGGTGAAACTTATAGCAACTCCTTCAGACGTACGGATGAAAGGAGAGGAGGTCCCCCTAAGCGTGCCAGAAATATGTATGCGTAGAAAAAGATTTGTGTCATCTTTATTGCGCAAAACGAGATTACAAAGGCCGGGACCCGGGGACTCGGGGGTGGTGAGCCAGGTGCGATGAAGATTTGATCAGAAGATTATGGAAGAGATCTTTTGGAAGGTCCCTTTGATCCACGTCTCCGTGTTACTTCATGCGAGATCTCTAAAGGGGTTGCCCAGAACAGAGGTCTTTACAAGGTTTTGGGTTTCTTGAGAGGTCGAGTGTTTTTGCCTTTGCGTTTGTCCCTTCCGTGCTTCGCGCTTTCTCGGTTAGGGGGGCTTTCGGCATCGTTTGCTCGATCTTCGCATCTTCTTCGGCTCTTGCTAGACCTCAGCATCCTTGATCATTGATTTCACGGCGTCGATCTTGCTTTCACGTTTGGCTTTGGCTTTCTGGCGTCTGGCTCTGGCTTTGCTTTAGTGTTGCTCTGGCGTCGGCGTAGCTTTGGCATTTAGCGCTTGAACGTAGAAGGGGTAGAGGCTTGCGGTGCTTTCGTTCTTTCGGACTTCGCATCGTATCGGCTAGAAAGTGCGTTGCTTTGCTCATGATCCTTCGTAGTTGCTTGGCTTTAGCACATTCGTGGCTTTAGCATGGGCATAACTTTTGCTTTGCTTAGCTTTGGTTTTGGGCTTTTGCTTTTGGATTTTGCTTTTGACTTTGGCTTGATCTTCACCTTGAATGACGATGGCAATATCTTCGAGTCTTCTTTATTCTTCTGGCTTTATTTTGGTGGCGACAGTTGTGACGTCGACTTTTGCTTCTCTTCTTCTTCGGGCTTCTTTGGCGTAATCAGAGCTGAAGGCTTTTTTTTTGGAGATAGCGGGTGTAGCATCGATCTCTATGCGATGGTTGTAGCATTGGCTTTTGTTGATGAAGACAGCGGGTGTAGCACCGATCTCCGTGCGACGGATATTGCGTCGGCTTTGCTTCTCTTCTTCTCCGGTGTTCTTTGGCATGATCGGAGTCGAAGGCTTCTTTTGAAGACGGTGGGGGTAGCACCGATCTCTATGCGATGGTTGTGGCGTCGGCTTTGCTTCTCTTCGCATCTGGGCTTCTTTGGCGTGATCGGAGTCGAAGGCTTTATTGAAAATGACGGGTATAGCACTGCTTCGGGTATCCTTCTCCAAGCTTTCTTCTTCATGAATGGAGCGGATGCTTGTTGAAGACGACGGGTGTGGCGCCGCTTTGATCTTCTTCTCCGGCATTTGCTTCTGGCGTCTTCGGAGTTAAAGGCTTGTTGAAAATAACGGGGTTATGCCGCTTCGATCTTCTTCTCCGGCCTTTACTTCTGGCGTCTTCAGAGTTGAAGGCTTGTTAAAGATGACGGGGTGATGCCGCTTTGATCTTCTTCTCCGCCTTTGCTTCTAGCGTCTTCGGAGTTGAAGGCTTCTTCTCCGAGCTTTCTTCTTCGTGTGCAAGGTCTACACGTTGATGAGGACTTTGATGGGCTAAGCGTTCCTATAGGACGCGCTTGCCATGCCTCATGAAGCCTTGGGTCGTCGAGAGCGAGGCTCTTTCTTTGCAGAGCCTTCACGTCTCTAGATTCCGACCTTTAATGCGATTTTGTGCATCAATCCAATATCTCCTCCTATAACCATCAAGATATTGTTTCCTTTTTTGGGGGAAACAACCTGATTTGTTTCCTTATTTTGTGGGGATGGTTATGGGAAAGATGTGGCTTGATCTTTTGGGATTCGAGCCATCTTTGCACCTTCCGATTGCATGGCGACACGACGTCATCTTGTCCTTCGGATCGAGGGATCATCGTGGATCTATGGTTGTGTAGACATCCACGCCACCTCCCCCCGCATCGAGACGGTTAATATTTTTTTCTTTTCTTTTCTTTTTCTTTTTCTTCATAGCCGGCACCTCTCCATAAGGGAGGGGGCACGGTTTCCAAGAGAGGGACCAATGGGCCAACTTATATGGTTTGCTTGAGTTGAGTCCGTTGTGTGTTAGCCGGGTTTTACATGCGGGCCGTTGTGTACGGGCCAGGTTTGTATGCGGGCCGTTGTGTGCGGGCCGGGCCATTGTGTGCAGGCCAAGTTTGCATGCGGGCCGTTGCGTGCAGGCCGTTTCGCATGTGGACCATGATGTGCGAGCCAAGTTTGCATGCGGGCCATTGTGTGTGGGCCTAGTTTCGCATGTGGATCGTTGTGTATGGGCCAGGTCTGCATGCGGGCCATTGTGTGCGGGCCTTGTTTCGCATGCGGATCGGGTCTGACCCGTGGACTAATTTCGGTGCCCACACCTGTGCCAAAGCAACGCACGTGCCAAAGCTGACGAGCTACAACGACAATGACCAAAAGCAAAGCACGTTCTAACCGATACGTCCAGAAGAACTAAAACAATGCAAGCCTCTCCGTCTACTTTCAAGCGCAAGTGCCAAAGCCAACGCCAAAAGCAAGATAGACCACGAATCGATGGTCACAGACACCGAGGTTTAGCAAGAACTAAGCGGGACACAAAGATCGAGAGAATGACGTTGAAATCTCCCTAGCCGAGAAAGCGCGAAACATAGAAAGGATAAAAACAAAGGCTAAAACCACTCAACCTCTCAAGAAACCCGAAACCTTGTAAAGACCTCTGTCCTGGGGAAACCCTCCATAGCTCTCGCACGAAGTAACGTAGAGACGCTAATCAAAGGGTCCCTCCAGAGGATCTCCCCTATAATCTCCTGATCAAACTCTTCTCCACATCCGGCTCACCACCCTCGAGTCACTAGAAACCGGCTTGTAATATTTATGTGCACAATAAAGACGACATGTATCTTTTTACTACGCATACAGATTTCTTGCATGCCCAGTGGGATCATCCTCTCCTTTCATCCGTTCGTCTGAAGGAGTTTCCTTAAGTTTTGCCATGACCGGAATGAACAACGATTCGTTTGTTCCAACAAGCCTATTGTTAAGTCTCCACCACTCCGACACGGTGATCCAGAAAACCCGGAGGATAATATTCCCTCGGTAGTGTGCTTCCACACTCAACACACTCAAACTCTTGTGAACTTCTTCATGCCAGAAACTGTTGCCTAAAATACTCGTCAAAACACCGATGAGGCCTTGGTGCAAGAAGAAACGAGTCTCGATCCTACAATCCAAGTCCAAAAATTTTGGGAGGTCCAGTCCCAACTCCAAGCCTGCTTGAATTCTCCAACGGGTCTTGTACCTCCTGTGCAGGGGGCAAACATTCACCACGAGGCGAAGACAAAGTCATCACAACTACGTCTCTGACGACAATGTTGAGGTTGCCAGCGTGCAACACCGAGATGTCCTGCGCCATCATTCACCGTCCTCTCTCCAGCTCCAAGTCATGCTAATAAACGAACACATGAAGCAAATCACCCGGCTAATGGAGGAAAAGGATCGTCACATCAACGACTTGCTCCAAAGGTTAAGTATAAGGGATGCTCTGGCAATCAATCAAGTACCAATTCTTCCAATGGCTACTCCAATGTTGTCTTTAGCTCCTGCTCCGATAGAAGTCATCCTGGTGATTCCAGTGGCTACTCCAATACCATCTTCAACTCCCATTATGGCAGAAGTCATCGCTCCAAGAACAGTTCCGATGGCTACACAACCTCCGACAGCCGCAACCATAATTATCCAGCAAATACAGTTATTGGTCAACGACATGGTGAGCTCTCATGGTGGTAGTATTCCTTCAATCATAGTGGCATACTCAAAGCCCTACGCTGCGATGATCTAGTAATTACGCTACCCTACCGAGTTCCAGCCACCAAAGTGTAGTAACTCAAACGTCCTGAGCGTGGATTTTTTGTATTAACATTAATAAAGATGACTTTGGTTATTGCTTTAATTATACTGCAAGTATATGTTAATTCTATGTAATAAGGACCCTAGGAAATATAGTACGCTATTGAGGTGCATAGTGGGTCCATGCTTGGGAGACCCAGTGGACCAGTACTATGTAAACCTAGATTGAGTTCACAACTTTGGTAGTGTCGGTCGCTTCACCAGGAATAAATTGTTAACAGGTAGAAGAATGTGGTGAAGTCTCCACCATGGGGGACGTTGGATCTCTATTCACCTGACCAAGCATGATGATTCTGTTGAACAGGAGTCAAGACGGTGCACAAATCAACGTATCATAGCCTGGTGCATATACCGTCTTACTGCTATAGATAATACGTCCTGAACCCTGAGAGACCATGCACACTGAGCCAACAGCTGTGTGGTGCTTTGATATGCCAACGTGTGCAGACCTTTAAAATTCTAAGACCACGGTACGTTGGGTTACCCCGCTGGCACTGGAGTGGCATTCAACCCCTACAGGTTATCCAACATTCAGAGTTGAATGGGTGTGTTTTGATGAGTCATTCTGTCCACATAATTAATCCAGGCCTGGTGGTTGTCAGTATGACTGACAACGTTTTGGTTGCTAGGCATAGCACCGGAAGGTGTGTGGTGTTATAGATGGCAAGTCATCAAATCATAGTCAGATGATCGATCGGGTTCTAACAGTGCTCCCAACCGCCCAAGTTGAATCATGGCACCAATAACAAGATGGGCTAAAGATTATCAGAGTATGATAGAGCAGGGTTACGAGGGAGCAATATAAGTTTAGGATCACTAGAGTTCCACTCGCATTGTACTCTGGGTGGCTACATGAGTTAATCGGACTCTTCCATGCAAGGTATGGAGTAATTAATCGATGGACAACGAGTGGAGGCACTTGTGGGTGCGGACGAGGGTACGAAGTTATCGATGGGCGGAGAAAGTAGACACCAACAGACTCAAGTGATGAGCTATAACGAAGAAGGACAATTAAGAAGATATGGGTTTGAGGGCGTCGGATGCGGAGCATTATGGGTCCAGTGCGATCTTGGTTCCAAGTCTATAACCGGAGATTTGTTCCAAGTCTGCAACCGGACCTTTGAACCTTAATAGGTCCAGGAACTGGGCCTTGATCTGGGCTTGCCTGAGGCTGGGATCAGGTTTGTCCGAACCTGGGTTCAGTCTGGGATTAGGCTGGGTCGGGTCAGTTATAATGCAAGGCGGGTTGGGTTGGATGTTAATCAAGTTAAAAACCAAAATACATTAAATCAGGTTTGCCACTAAAGTGGCTAGCGGGTAGGTTTGGGTTGAAATCGGGTTTAACCCAAATAAACAAAACATAAACATTGTTTATTCCCCCGATCAAATCGAGAGAAACCCTAGCTGAATGAATACGACACGCTACCGCCACCCCTAGATCCGTCTCGTCCACAACTGGTCACGCACACAGCCAACCGCCCTTTGCACGTGCAGGCCACCGCTCCAGCTAGGGGTGCAACTAGGGCGGTTTGAATCCGACCCAACCCGAATTTTGAATGGGTTTGGGATGATGTATTTGAAGATTGGGTTGGGTTAGGGTTGAAAAAATACAACCCGAGTTGAATTTGTGTCGGGCTAGGGTTGAGGGGTCGGGCAACCCGACCCAACCCGAACCCGAGTACTCATGTATATCTACGAGTCTATGATATATAGGTAACAATCACAACCATCCCGAGTACTCATATATTGAGAGGTCACAGTCATCCATTTTATCCAATCCCATATTATTTATTTGCTTCTTGCTTATCAAATAAAGACATTATCTAATGATCTAGTAAATTGCATGGATAGAAATGTAAAAAAAAAAGTTGTATGGTACTGTTAGCAAGTATAAGTTCCTTTTAGAATTTGATCTTCAAAGGATAAAATTTTAAACAGTAAGTATACCCGAACATGCACAACCCAACCCGCCTATCAACTTGGTCTAACCCGAGCCCAACCCAAGCATAGAAATTTTTGCTTGGGTTTGGCTTGGGCTAGGCATCTTAGGTTGGAGGTTGGGTTAGTGTCAGGGGTTTTAGTACTTGGGTTGGGCTTGGGTTGACGATTTGTATCATTACCTTATAGATGGGAAACACATTAATTGATATCAACGCCAATACGAAGGTGAAATACGAATTCTACTGGACTCATGCCTTGATCTCCAATGAAGCTTTCGAGGCCGTTCAGTCGAAATTATACGGCACAATGTATCGCTGCACTCAAGTCGGTCTATACTTAGATCGGTAATAACGATCACTACAACATCTATGCTCCTCTTTGTAGGGACACCTCCAAATCAACTGGCCTAACTAGATCACTGAGTTTCCACTCGAGCTGATCTCTGAAAGAAAATCCTTAACCATTTTACGATCATTTAACCATTTTACGATCATTGATGAATGATTTTAGCCGTTAGAGCAGGGGATTTCAAATCTTTTCAAACCGTTGTTATTTGCGTCCACCAAATTACCGACACCCTCAACTTAACAAATAACGAAATACCATTTTTGTCCCTACAGCATCCTAGTCATATTGATATGCACACCGTGTCATTCGCTCCCGACCCACATGTTGTCGGTTGCCCCTGTTCGACATGGTGTCCATGATCGACTGATATTTACCACACTATGTCAGTCAGGAGCAACCGACAACCATATCAATTGGAAGCGACACGTCTGTCGGGATCAGGAGAAGAGGGAGAGGGGGGGTTTGAGTGACCCCTACCTGTGGATTAAAAAGGTGGAATATACAACAATCCAACCTCGATCGGTAGGTCAAAAATTGCAAAAAAAAAAAAAAAACATCTCACGGCCATAAAATTCCTAACCGGGACCAGCACAAGCCATTGCTCAACAAGACCATCGATCTTGTGCAAAACTGTCTTCCAGTTGGCTTGCTTTCCCATGAAGATCCTCTTTTTCTGCTCTAGCTTGATTGATCAGACGGTGGCTATTGCAATGATGTCCCAGCCTCTCCTGGCATCACTAGGCACAAATCTGCGAGGCCCAGTCATCCAAAGTGAGAGCATGCGATTTTATGTTCCCTCAATATCACAACTTTTCCCCAACGTAATCCCATATGGATTTGAGAAACGGGCAAGTCAGTAGTTGGTGATTTCCACTCTCGGGCGAAGCTCCACACATTAGACAGTCAAGGCTGACTATCAGGATTCTCCAATTGAGATGGTTGTCCTTGGTGAGGATCTTGTCATGGATGGCTAGCTAAGAGAAAATTATTTGGCGAAGGGGCCGAGGTTCTCCATAATTGTTTGGCGAAGTGGCCGGTGCTTGATTCCCACATCAGTGAGGAATTTGGCGAACGAGCTAACCGAGAATTTTCCTGATGTATGTCATCTTCAAGTTGTGTAAGGAACACGAGCTGAGGATCTCCAGCAGCTCCCTCCTTTGTTTGTCCATCGAGCCATTACGTGGGAGGTAGAAAGTTGGTGCCCAAGATAGTCAGTGGCGGTTCCTGGTGGTGCGGCGAAGGTGGCGGTTCGATGGCGATGAGGAGGCAACGTTTACGACTCCTTCATATTAGCTCGGCGGCTGGTGCGGGCGGTAATTCGCCTTTGTTTTTTTTTGGATTGTTCTTTTTGTTGTGGATCTTTTGGTTCCATGTTGTTTTCCTACCCCTTGGTCTAGGGTTTGGGGGTGTCTCCCGCCGGTGTGTGGGGCTTGTCTCCGCCGGCAGTGGTGGCTATGTGATTCCCATGTTTAAGGGTTGGTGGGTGTGCCAGTAGTGGCAATTGTATCTGTTTCCCGCTGGGCAGTGGTCGTCTTCCTCCACCTGGTTGTGGTTTTCCTTGCAGCACCGGCATGTGGCGCCTCCCCGAGGTTCGTTTGTGACCTCCCCTCTGAAATGCACCAAAAAAAAAAGTGTCTCATGATAATCCAGCCCCTCTTGCTGATTAAAACCCTTAGCCACCAAACGAGCTTTATGCCTTGCTATACTGCCCTCAGGATTGTAGTTAAGAAGGTGAACCCAACAACCAATTACATTCCTGTTGATTGGTGGGGGGACTGGAGCCCATATCCCTTGATACTGAAGAGCTTGGAATTCATCAACATAACAAATTTTCCACACTTGATATTTATGAATGTCCAAACCCCCCGGTACCACCGGCGGCGACCAAGGAGGCCAGGATGCAGATCGCCGAAACCCTAACTAGGGAAGGGAGGGTAAAGGGGAAACATTATAAAGTGCAACATCCCACTATCTAATGATGTTAATGTATAGAGATGGGCCGGGTTCTATATACAATCGGATCGGGTTGTAGTTGTATTGATGTACATATATTGGGCTTGTCTCAATGATTCATTCATTCCATTCTCTCCAAACCCTAGTCTCCATCCTCTAACAAATGATTAAGAATGTAGCAGTACAAAGTACATCAACCCTGTAATTTGAAGACAGAAGCATTATAAAGAAGAGTTGACTACAGTTTCAACAAGGTGACGATATTTATGCTCTGCAACTCCATTCGGTTCGGGAGTATAAGGACACGATTCAATGAAGAATTCTGTTATTAGAAATGTTAGATACCCTCACACCTCAAAACCCGGGTTGTAAGGGGAGGTCCACAGCGGGTATATTAAGTGGGTGATGGGTGCCTCCCTTACCGATGTGGGACTATCCGTTAACAAGAAAGAAAAACCGATAAAGATTTTTTTACCAAATTCTCCACCACCATCAGACCCGAATAATTTAATCTTCTTTTCAAGAAGATTTTCAACTAAATTCTTGAAGAATTTGAACACATAAACATCAGACTTGTTTTAGAGGAAACAACCAAGAAAATTTAGAAAGTTCATCCACAAAAAACAATGTGGTATTTGTAGGAAAGATGTTTTGGAAGATGGCTCCCAGACCACTGAACGAATGAGTTCTAAAGCACTACTATCGAAACACTTGACGATGATGGTGTCGGTCATGAATCACCATGAGCCCCCATGGATTGAAGAAAGATCGCAATTGAAGAGGACGAAGTGGTCTTGAACCCTCTAATACCATGTAGAAAAGCTTGAGAAGACTACTTCTATTTATAGCTCAGTTATTACAACACTTGGAAAAGTTAGTTACAACAGACTAACAACCACTAATTACAACTATTATAACTAATAACATCATAACAAACACACGTCGCTCTTCTCTAACAATGGCCACTCAATTCCATGGTTCAGCTTGGATCGAGATGATAGGCATGCAAGATCATCACAAACCACCGTCATCGCATATCATAGATATGAAGCGGTCACACCTACATTAGGATTGAAATCAGCCAAGTACACTTGATACTTCGGTTCCCTACTCTTACTCTACTATCCTAACGTGATGGAAAGGTGGAGGATCGACGATACAAAGACTGTCCATATACAACTACACAGTATGCACCCTAATCACCAGTAGACCTTTGCATCATACAATCCGGAACAATGAACCTCACGATGATGATGACACCGTGAAAGAAGATAAGTTGGAGAATCTGTGGTGGCCCACTATCACAAGCAGCAGATCTGTTGGTAGGTGCGGGTTGTAGTAGAAACAGTGATGCCACCTCCTTCCAGTATGCAGCCCCAAAACAATGTCTTTAATTGTAATTTTGTAGGAAAACCCTGAAACCAGAGCCTGCCAAACGGCTCCTCTAGTTATCCACCATCAGCCAGCTATTCAGAGAGTAATCAAATCCATAGAGCGCCATTGCTGCTCAAACAATTTCTTAGTGTGCTTTTGCAAGGGATCGGCTGGAGACGCCATGCAGCAGCTTAACAAATCCAAGGAAGCTCAACTTTCCATCAGTGTGTCTAATCCAGTCATGGAGAACTGCATGTACCGGAACAGAAGGGCTGAGACGAAGTTCCTGTGATCACCACCCATAAGGTATCGTTAGCTGGGAACGATCAAATTTAGGTAAGTCTAAAATCACATTGCACTGAAAAGCTTGTTAGAATGAAGCATTGCAAGAGCGATTATTTCCATCTAAAGGAGTTTCTTTCTGGAGAGTAAATAAGAATCCATCCAGACATGTAGAGAAGTTCATCTTGATGATCATGTGACCAGATTTATTGTAAAAGTTCTCTCACCATGCTCGTCTTATTTACTAAGATGTCTCTACCCAAAAACTATCATAGTTGACACAGACATGCCTTGTTTAATCTGAGTATACCCATCCGAGATGGTTTTTTCTTCCTTCATCTAACCAGTTCAGAATAATTAATATTTCTGAACCTTTCCACATTAAAAGCAGTATCTTTCCTTCTTTGACTTGTCAGTTAATCCTTTTCCTCTCCATTTAAATCTATTCAATAAATTTTTTTTATTGCTATCAATGTTGTCAAGTCGATATGCGATTTTGCAATCGGGCCTTGCCAATCACATCGCATGACTGATTTGTGCCTTTTTTTGTTGTTTTGTTGAATGTTAAGTTAAAAAAATAAACCATAAATATTGGTTCATTAAACGACATTATATTATTCAGATAAAAGTACATTAGCAAAAAAAGAAAAATATGTATTATTATTCTAAGAAGGGGCCCGAACGGTCATCTTCCCATGCCTCTTCACCTTTAGTTTTCCCGGGCATAGATGTCACATCTTCCAGCTCCTCCCACTCACGCTCCTCTTGAGACTCGTACTTGGTGTACCTACTCTTGCGACGTCAGGTCTGTATCAGACCCCTGGTGCCCGTCTACATGTAAATAATTATCTCCTTACGTATAGTCAGTAGCCTCAGGGTATTTCTTGGTGTCGAACATTGGCAGATGTGCCAAAGTGTTGCTTAAGCCTTGCAATGCCTTCCTAGTTGCATAACTCACATACTATATTTTTCCCACCTGAAATCTTTTTAATTGAGAGGCTTTAGAGGCTAGGAGTCAGAGGATCCTCACCCGTAAAAGCCATCAACGAAATGAGAGTGGGGGGAGGTTTGGAAGTGGTTAGAGAAGTGGGATGGATTTGGCTGGAAGAAATGTTGACGTGGATGCCTCTAAACAAGCTTAAGAGGCAAAATAGTTGTTTCATCCACACAAGAACTTCTGCGGTCGCACAAGTACTAGTTGAAGTCGCGTAAGTACCAAATGAGTCCTCTCTCAACAAATAAAGTGTGGAATCAACAATATCAAATAATCAAACCAATTGCTACCAAGTTTTCACTCTTGTCACACTATCTATGAATCATGAAAGGACATGGTGTTGGGTTTGGTGTGTCCTTCATGCCATTCACCTAATGTAATCTTGATTTTGATAATATAATATAGATGTTTGCATGCTTTCATTGATACCTCATGATCATTAATAAAAGGTATATGACTATATTCATATACAAACCACTAGTCCACTTGGGTGTTGTTTAGGCGACTCATGTATGAGATGTGCTCACATGCAGGAGATATGAGTCAACCATACACACCTAAGTAGGTTCACAGTCAGTGACCGGACTGGACATCAGGTCAATAGACTGTAACACCCTGACCTTCTCATTAGAAAGAGGTGGTCTGTATCAACCATGGGATAGTGTTTCTAAGATAGGTAGTATTGGTGTACATAGGTGTACATGTTGGGACTGTGTGTTTGACGATTCCATTTACTATTGTATGTATCTTGATTTTAGTTTTGGATAAATAATAATCATCGCATCTTTCATAACTTACTTTATTCTTACTTACCACTAATCTTTTGAGAAATGTGTTAGGTAACTCGAGTGTGTTGATGAGATTAGTACACGGAAGATTTGAGTGTACCAGTTCACAAACCTATGGATTTAGTGCTTGTCACTTTGATCTACCAATCAGTGCAGTATATAGCAAACCTAAATCTGCGTAGCTTGGGTGGTCTGCATTAGATACAAGGGAACTCAAACATGCTTTGGGAATTCCTCACTCTCCGAGGGGAGCAGTGTCTTCTTCAGTACTTACCACTAATCTTTTGAGAAATGTGTTAGGTAACTCGAGTGTGTTGATGAGATTAGTACACGGAAGATTTGAGTGTACCAGTTCACAAACCTATGGATTTAGTGCTTGTCACTTTGATCTACCAATCAGTGCAGTATATAGCAAACCTAAATCTGCGTAGCTTGGGTGGTCTGCATTAGATACAAGGGAACTCAAACATGCTTTGGGAATTCCTCACTCTCCGAGGGGAGCAGTGTCTTCTTCAGTAACTTAAATGAAAGGCTGAATATCAAGTCTGTCCAGACTCTTCTAAAGTAAAGATGACCACAAGGACTTGGAAAGTTAGGGATCAAGAGGGTGTGCTATGCTAGGAGGGACAATCGATGATCCCAGATAGTTTCACAGATACCGAAAGCAGGGGTTCAGTGCAACATAATAGAGAAGGGTATTTGCATAATTTCCTACGATCTCGGAGTGAAATAAAGGCCTAGTAGTGGTTGCAGTGCTCTGAAAGGCTCAAGGCGCACATGAGGCACAAAGGTCTTGATGGGGACATCGAGCCTCGACCCTGGCGGGTGTACCAGCGCAGGAGGCGACACCTGAGCATGTGGTTCTGAGTCTAGCCATGTTGGCTGTTTATTTTTTATGTTGGGTCAAGCCCGCATTATTAGTGGGTTGTGTTTTTTCTTATTAGAGTATTTTTAGTCCCACCTCGATTAGTGGGTTGTTTGGTTGGTCATTGTAAGCCTATATATAGGCCTATTGTCTTTTATTTCAGTATGCAATGAATAATAAATTTTTGTTTTCCTCCACATGCGTGTTGAGAGAAACCAGGGTGAGGTGTGTGAAACCCCAAACCCAAACCCTAGGTGTGTTAAACCCTAGGCCCAGACTAGTGTGTGAAACCCTAGTTGGCCCCTCCCCTATCCTTCTTTCCCCAGCCCACACCGCCGCCCCTCACCCCTCTCTCTCTCTCTCTCCCCCGCGAGCCATCCCTCGACCCCCGCCCCTCTCCATGTGCCGCCCGATCCGGCCCCCAGCCCCGGCCCGTCTCCCTGTGCCGCCGCCCACCTCGATCCCCTCCCTCCTCTCCCACCCGGCCCGGCTCGATCCCCATCTCCTCTCCGTCCCTTCCCAGCGACCCAACCGAACCCCCCTGCCCCTTGCCCGCCCGACCAAACCCTCCCCCCCTTCCCCTTGGCCGCGCCCGCCGCCCTCCCTTCCCGCACGGCAGCCCGATCCCTCCCTCCTCCCACACCCAGCCCGGCCCGATCCCTATCCCATCCCCTTCCCTTCCCCGTGACCCAACCCAAACCCCACCTCCCCACCTCAGCAGAGCCCATCCCCTCGGCATGACAGCATGGCGGATCTGGATATTGATCATGGCTTTCTCGACGACGAAGACGGATTCCTCGACATCCGTTCCCCATTCCTCGACTTCCAGTTCAGCGTGGCGAGAACGTGAAGGAGTACGTAGAGCGCATCATCTACCTCGTCGCCCGGGATCTCGGAGAACCATCAACGGTGGCATCCCAGCGCGCCCGTACACCCCAACGTGTTGGCACTCCGGGCTCTCGCGCAAGCCCCGCCCCAAACCGAGGATCCTGCATCGACATCGACCCCGCCACCAGCTGAGATCCCTGAGGTTCCCCACAACCCTCAGTAGGTGAGTTTTCCTTTTTCCCGGTCAATATTCGAGGGTAGCCCCAGTAATCAAATCTCCTAGGTTTTATCTATGAAAACTGTTGTTTCCCCCATGAACTGCGGGATGTGTGATTCTGTTTAGTCCTGTTCGTTACTAATCCTGATATTGCACGTGGAACCCTGTTGATAACCAAGCATATGTTATTTAATTGTTTAAGGGTTGGAATAACTGTTTGTGTGCCTGTTCGGCTTTGTTAAAACCATTAGCCACACTTCCTGTTTAAATTAATTTCCCATTTCGGCTCGGAGCAAATTGCCGACCCTGTCGCTGCTCAATGAATATTAAACTCCCTGTTAACACACACTGTTCCACAACATTTTGGTATCAGAGCATGGTCGTAGCTAGATCATTCGCATTCAACACCTGATCATGCATCTTGCATTCATTTTAGTTCTTGTGCATTAAGTTAGAAAAAAAAAATATATTATCATTATTAGCATCATCTTGTGTGTTGTCATTGCATGCCAACCCGTAGGGGTAGGCCATACCTATTAGGAGAGTCTAGCGAGTCAGACAATTACAATATGGATCCCGAGGCTTTGACTAGAGCACTTGCTGAGTTGACCCAAGGTATAACCACCATGAACCAGAACCTCGATGCGTATCACCGCGACACCAACGCCCGGCTAGACCGGATGGAACAAGCGTGGGCCAATCCGTATGTCGAGTTTCCTGATCCCCCTCAAGGGCCCTCGGCCAATTGGCAAAACAACCAGGACCCTGATGAGCAGTACCTTCGGAGTATAAGGTTAGAGGTACCCTCTTTTGATGGTAGGCATGATCCCCAGTTTTTCTTAGACTGGCTCCAGTCCATGGATCGTTATTTCGTGTGGTACCCGTTAATTGAGATTAGGAAAGTCCGCTTTGCAGCCATGAAGCTCAGCGGACCCGCGAGCCAATATTGGACCAACGTGGAAGCTTTGAGAGTTGCGCGAACCCAGGACCCTATCGATACTTGGGTTGCCATGAAGAACGAGCTGAAGGGTAAGTATGTGCCCCCGTCGTACCAAGCACGACTGTTAGACCAATGGCACCAATTTACCCAAGGTAGCAAATCAGCTAAAGACTATATTGCCAAATTTGATGAATTCCTCACTTGATGCAACGTCCTTGGGACCGAGACGCCTGTCCAAGTCCTTTCCCGTTTCCGGTCTGGTCTGAGGGAAGACCTAAGGAATGAGCTCCTTGCCAGAGATGTCACAGAATTGGAAATAGCTTACGCTTTAGTACAAGACCTTGACGCCTCTAGGTCTAGTCACGCCTACAAGCATCCTGATTCTAGGAGCTATCCCACCAGGCCCTCCCCTAGCAATTCCAATCGAACCTACCCCAACTCTTCCCAACCAAAGTCCAGTATTCCCAATAAGAATTTTGAGAGGGACGCCCGAGGAAAGAGTGTCGAGCGAGACTTCTCCAAAATCAGCCCTCTCACAAAGTGTTACAAGTGTCAAGGGTATGGCCACGTAGCTGCCAACTGCCCCAGCCCTGTCAGAGTCAACATTGTCGATGGCAATCCTGTTGAAGCGGTAGAGCCCGGAGAAGCAGAGTTCGTCTACTAGGCGGAAGAAGAAGATGGAGATTTTGATGACGATGATGACGGTACCATTGAGTTATCTTAGGCAGTTGTCGTCTCCCACCGTGTCAGTTGTTAGGTGCGCACTATCCCAACCCAAGGATCTAGATGATTGGAGGCGCACCGCTATTTTCCACATGTTCACCAAGATTGGAGATAAAAACTGTAAGGTCATCATCGACAGTGGTAGTTGCATCAATGCCGTGTCAGCCACTGTAATCTCCAAGACTGGCCTCAAGGCCCTCCCCCACCCTCGTCCCTATCAAGTGTCTTGGATCAACTCCACTGCCATGGAGGTCAAGCAGAGATGTCTAGTGCCCATAAATTTCAACATCTACCAGGACAAGATCTGGTGTGATGTCCTGACTATGGATATGGGCCAAGTCATCTTAGGAAGACCTTGGCTTTTCGATAACGATGTTCTTATTTATGGACGCTCGAACATGTGTTTGTTTGAACATAAGGGCAAGAAAGTCAAGTTGATCCCCTCCCCACCCAAGAGTGCCCAAGCCGAGCAAAAGACTGCCCCCACGAAGAAAGCCAAGAGCGTTAGTTTTGTCAGTGCTAAAGAGCTGAGTCACGAAGTAGAAAAGGGGGCTCCTATCATCATCCTAGTAGCAAGAGAAACCCCTAAGGACTCCAGCCAGTCGATCCCTCCCGAAGTCACCCCTGTGCTTAGGGAGTTTGCTAATGTTTTCCTTGAAGATCTCCCCGACCAACTGCCCCCGATGTCCGACATACAACATGCCATTGATTTGGTCCCTGGGGCAAGTCTTCCCAACCTGCCGCATTATCGAATGAACCCTACTGAACACGCGGAGTTGAAGAGGCAGGTTGACGAACTCCTACAAAAGGGTTTCATCAAGGAGAGTATGAGCCCTTGTGCGGTCCCCGCCCTACTGACGCCTAAGAAAGATGGGTCATGGCGTATGTGTGTAGATAGTCACGCCATCAACAAAATAACAGTCAAGTACCGTTTCTCTATCCCACGACTGGACGACATGCTGGATATGATGTCCGGAGCTACCATCTTCTCCAAGATTGACCTGAAGAGTGGCTATCACCAAATTCGTATCCTTCCTGGCAACGAGTGGAAGACTGCATTCAAGACTAAGGATGGGCTATATGAGTGGATGGTTATGCCCTTTGGGCTGACCAATGCCCCGAGTACCTTTATGAGAGTTATGACGCAAGTACTCCGACTATTTATGGGTAAATTCCTTATGGTGTACTTTGACGACATACTTGTCTACAGTCAATCTCGGGCGCAACATTTAGACCACCTGCGTCAAGTCTGTACTGTGCTGAGAAAAGAAGAGTTGTATGCGAATCCGAAGAAGTGCACGTTTCTCACAACTCAAGTCCAATTCTTAGGATTTGTTGTTTCTACTGAGGGAGTCGCTGCAGACCCCGAAAAGGTCAGAGCGATCGAAGAGTGGCCCGAACCCAAGAATATTCACGATGTCAGAAGTTTTCATGGGCTCGCCACCTTTTACCATCGATTCATCAAAGGGTTCAGCACCATCATGGCCCCAGTGACTGACTATTTGAAGAATGGTGAATTCACTTGGTCAAGTGCCGCCGCTAGAGCATTCATTGAAATTAAGAAAAAGATGGTTGAGGCCCCTGTCATGCGTCTCCCTGATTTTTCTAAGGTTTTCGAAGTGGCTTGCGACGCATCTGGGCTTGGGATAGGTGGAGTTCTTTCCCAGGAAGGCCACCCGGTAGCCTATTTGATGCAGGCACCAATAAGGCACACTACAATCCTGAACCCTTTTAGGGTTTTCTTTGGTCAATGACTAGGTTTTATTTATCAATATAGCGACGTATAGATCAAAAGGACAGCAACCAGAAGTTATCTTATGCAGTTCTAAAGTTTATGCAATCAACATAAAGCAGGGTTAAGACTTAAAACAATTAAAGAGCGCAATACTATCACAAAAAAACTGATTTCAGCACATAATAGGGTCAATCGCAGCAATAGATATGTAAATTGGACAATAGGCATGCAACAGATTTTCACTAAAATAGGTTACGAATGCTTGCTAGGGTTACCGACAGACGATATATGGCGAATCTAATAAATAGGCAAAGTTATGGCTTCAACTAGCGATGAAAAGGATGATGACGGCTGCGATGCGGAGCGGAGGCAATGGAAACTAATGAAAACGAAGCGGATGCGATGGGAAAATAAAGGAAAAGGAAAGATACTGCCTGGGGTTTCCCGCCGTGGGTCGATTGCAAGGATGCGCCGACGATCCTGCACACGGAGCAAGGCCGGACGTCGGGAGAAGCCGGAACCTTCGGAAAACGAAGCCCAAAGCCTTCACGAGGCGAAGTCGTGGAATCGGCGAGGATCGGGGACTCGAGTCTCACCCGGATTCACTCACGAAGAGGCACGAATTTCAGCAACTATCAAAATCTGATTTTTTTCTTCTTCCTTCATCTTCTTGTAGAGTTAGGGTTTTGTTTCGATGGCTAGGATTAAAGACCAATTAGGGTTTGATGGTGGGGATTCAAAGGGTTAAAAAAGGCAATGAAACGGGAGAAAAACAAGGGAGAGAAGAGAGAGAAGAGAGAGTACGGACGGTGGGGCCGGGGCTTCTTCCGCGCGGACAAGGAGGGGGGGGCCGTTCGGTTCACGGGAAAAGAAGAGGAGGGGGTGCGGTAATGCAGGGGAAGGCTTATTGGGCTTAAGATAAGCCCAATAACATTCTAATTGAAGCCCATAAGTGCCACGTCATCTAAATTATGTTATTTCGCCATCTAACCGTCGGTTTCGAGATCTAATCTCGTCCGTCGGTACCCCGCAAACACACGCACCCATAATTTTATTAATATAATGCTGAAACTCACCCGAGAAGATCCGGATTCAATCCGAAAAGCCCTCGGATGAGATCATGGACATCCCCCATGAACTGGGCAAGAACAGACATACAACTAAATGCTGAAATAAGGCCAAAAAACAGGGAAAAACGGCCAAAAACTGAAATAACGGCTAACAAGTCCCAAACGGATGATGTCATCGAAGCATAAAAATAGAACGACAGGAAATAAAACTCTCTGGCGACGAACTGAAGAGGCGGCGACGACTGAAGGTGCTGATCAGATCTGCATCAATCGCTTCCGCTGCGAAAAACTCGTCCTCGAGTTTACGCCGAAAGACATCGCCGGTAGCAGGAGGGAGACCACCACCGTGGGAACGTCGCTGGGCCTGGATCTGATGATGAATTCCCAACAAGTGATGTCTCGGGCAGTCAACAACCTCTGGGCCCCTCGCGAAGAGATGGCTGGCGTCGAGCGAGGGCCAGAAGCTACTGAAGTACGTAAACAGAAGCACACGAGCGGTAGGTGGTCGGTCAGTCCCGACAAAGTCAAAGCGCGTAAGTGGCTCAGCTGTCTGAAACTCCTCAACTGGCTCTGACTGTAGCTGTGGTGGAAGCTCCACGGAAGACGGAGGCTCCATGGGTGTCTCTGCTGTAGGAAGAACTGCAAGTGGAGGTGTCTCCTCTGTAAGCTCTGTGAAAGGTAGGAGAAGCCTCTCTGTAATCACTACCGGAGGAAGTGGCTCCTCTATAGGCACTGCTGAAGGTGGAAAGAGCTCCTCTGAAGCCACTGAAGGAGGAGGTGGCATCGCTGTAGGCACTGGAGAAGGCGGAAGGAACTCCTCTGTAGTCGCTGACGGAAGAGGTGGCTCCTCCGTAGGCATTGGCCGAGGAAGCTCCACAGGAGGCGGATGCTTCTCAAGTGGGGCCACTGGTGGAACCTGGTACTCCACAGGAGGTGGAGGCTCTGCTGGCGGTGGTGGCCTGCTGTATCGGGCAAGCCTCTGGTTCTGCTTCTCCCTCCATGCCAACTCATCCTCAATATCATCAAGTAAGAGCTGGGTTTCGATATATCTGATTTTCAAGGTTGGCACTGAAGGACTCCGTAAAACCCATTGAACAAAAGGTTTAGAAGATAGATCCAGGTCATGGGCTTGATCTCGAATCGAAGAGGAGTATCTACGTTCCATCGAAGATCTCGGGAAAAGGGTAGGACATGGCTCAAGAGATTTATATAGCCTGACAAATTGTTTATAGGTGTGGGTATCTAGTGGGTCAAGCGAATAAGGATGGGATCGGACGCGACGACAGGACATGGCGTCAGATACACGATGCAATCCTAACGCTAGACGTAAACCTAACACTAAATGCAAATCAAGCACGCAAGACGATGACCTATGCAAAATCAGCAAAGAAAAGATTAGGGTTTGCTGAAATTCAGCACTCAAAAGAAACCCGAACAGGTTCTTTCGAGCTCTGATACCAACTTGATGCAGGCACCAATAAGGCACACTACAATCCTGAACCCTTTTAGGGTTTTCTTTGGTCAATGACTAGGTTTTATTTATCAATATAGCGACGTATAGATCAAAAGGACAGCAACCAGAAGTTATCTTATGCAGTTCTAAAGTTTATGCAATCAACATAAAGCAGGGTTAAGACTTAAAACAATTAAAGAGCGCAATACTATCACAAAAAAACTGATTTCAGCACATAATAGGGTCAATCGCAGCAATAGATATGTAAATTGGACAATAGGCATGCAACAGATTTTCACTAAAATAGGTTACGAATGCTTGCTAGGGTTACCGACAGACGATATATGGCGAATCTAATAAATAGGCAAAGTTATGGCTTCAACTAGCGATGAAAAGGATGATGACGGCTGCGATGCGGAGCGGAGGCAATGGAAACTAATGAAAACGAAGCGGATGCGATGGGAAAATAAAGGAAAAGGAAAGATACTGCCTGGGGTTTCCCGCCGTGGGTCGATTGCAAGGATGCGCCGACGATCCTGCACACGGAGCAAGGCCGGACGTCGGGAGAAGCCGGAACCTTCGGAAAACGAAGCCCAAAGCCTTCACGAGGCGAAGTCGTGGAATCGGCGAGGATCGGGGACTCGAGTCTCACCCGGATTCACTCACGAAGAGGCACGAATTTCAGCAACTATCAAAATCTGATTTTTTTCTTCTTCCTTCATCTTCTTGTAGAGTTAGGGTTTTGTTTCGATGGCTAGGATTAAAGACCAATTAGGGTTTGATGGTGGGGATTCAAAGGGTTAAAAAAGGCAATGAAACGGGAGAAAAACAAGGGAGAGAAGAGAGAGAAGAGAGAGTACGGACGGTGGGGCCGGGGCTTCTTCCGCGCGGACAAGGAGGGGGGGGCCGTTCGGTTCACGGGAAAAGAAGAGGAGGGGGTGCGGTAATGCAGGGGAAGGCTTATTGGGCTTAAGATAAGCCCAATAACATTCTAATTGAAGCCCATAAGTGCCACGTCATCTAAATTATGTTATTTCGCCATCTAACCGTCGGTTTCGAGATCTAATCTCGTCCGTCGGTACCCCGCAAACACACGCACCCATAATTTTATTAATATAATGCTGAAACTCACCCGAGAAGACCCGGATTCAATCCGAAAAGCCCTCGGATGAGATCATGGACATCCCCCATGAACTGGGCAAGAACAGACATACAACTAAATGCTGAAATAAGGCCAAAAAACAGGGAAAAACGGCCAAAAACTGAAATAACGGCTAACAAGTCCCAAACGGATGATGTCATCGAAGCATAAAAATAGAACGACAGGAAATAAAACTCTCTGGCGACGAACTGAAGAGGCGGCGACGACTGAAGGTGCTGATCAGATCTGCATCACTATTTTAGCGAGAAGCTAAATGACACTCGACAGAGGTACTCTACCTATGATAAGGAGTTCTATGCGGTGATACAATCACTTCACCATTGGCGACATTACCTTCTGCCATAAGAATTCATCATTTTTTCTGACCATGAGGCCCTCCGATATATTTACTCCCATAAGAGATTGAATGCGCGACATGGTCGATGGGTTGAATTCCTCCAGGATTACACCTTTAGTCTGTGCCATAAGGCGAGAGTTGAAAATAAAGCTGCTGATGCGCTCAGCCGTTGCGTGTTCATCCTTTCCAAATTAACTACGGCAGTTGATGGGTTTGCGAGGTTAAAAGCTGAGTATGAGTCATGTCCCGACTTTAGCGAAACCTATGTGTTATTGAGAGATGGGACCCTGTCCGAAATTGATGGCTATCTCATGCACGATGGATATCTGTTCCGGGGACGAAGGTTGTGCATTCCACGAACATCCTTACGCGAGTTTCTCGTGTGGGAGTTGCACGCTGGAGGTCTTGCCGGACATTTTGGAAATGAGAAAACGATCGAAGCTGTGGAATACCTGTTCTATTGGCCAAGCCTGAAGCGCGATGTTGCTAGGCACATTGGTAGATGTCACACCTATCAGCTAGCCAAGCAACACAAGCAAAACACTGGCCTGTACACTCCTTTACCGGTCCCAAATTATCCATGGCAAGATATCAGCACAGACTTCGTACTGGGCCTTCCGAAGACTCTAAGGAAACACGATTCGATTCTGGTTGTCGTGGATCATTTTTCCAAAATGGCCCACTTCTTGCCCTGCTCCAAAACGTCTGATGCTTCGAGGGTTGCTAAGATTTTCTTCGACGGTGTCGTCAGATTGCACAGTCTGCCCAAAACCATTGTTTCTGACAGGGATGTCAAGTTCACCAATTTTTTCTGGAAAACTCTGTGGCACAAGTTGGGCACTAAGCTCCAGTTTTCTACCGCTTTCCACCCACAAACCGATGGCCAAATCGAGGTAGTTAATCGAAGTCTGGGGAACCTTTTGCGCACCTTGGTAGGTGAACATGTTGGGACTTGGGATCTGAAATTGTCCATAGCTGAATTTACATACAATGCATCTGTTAATAGGACCACTGGTTTTAGTCCCCATGAAATTGTGCATGGTTTTAAGCCTAGGTAGCCTATAGATCTCATCCCTATGGCTGACTATCATCGAGTCTCTGAGTCAGCATCTGCATTTGCATCGCATGTCCAAGAACTACACAGGGAAATCAAAGATAAGATTGAGCAGAGCAATGCTCACTATAAGCTACGAGCTGACCTCAGGAAAAGGTTTAAAACATTTAATGTTGGCGATTATGTAATGGTTCGGATCCGTTCGGAACGGTTCCCCTCGGGAACTGTTAAAAAGCTGCATGCACGCAGTGCGGGCCCTTTCCAAATCTTAAAAAAATTGAATGACAATGCCTATGTTATAGATCTCCCTGAAGATTTCGGCATCAGTTCCACCTTCAATATCGAGGATCTAGTGGCCTGCAAGGGTCCTGATTTTAACCCTAGTAATCCTCTCGTAGGTGAGCCTTCCCATGACCTAGTTTCTGAGAGCCCCTCCCTACCTCCACTTCCAAAAATTCCACCAAATTATACAGCAGATAAAATAGATAAAATTGTGGATGATGAGATTATGTCCAGTAAGGACGGTGGCACCCGACGGTATCTGATCCGTTGGAAGGGAAGACCCGCCTCTGATGACACCTGGCTTGACCGCAGCGATCTTCAGCAGTTGGATCCCGACACCCTGGAGCAGTACGAGAGATTTGCAGATTCTCACTCGATGGGGTCGAGCTCTCTCCCACCTGGGGAGAATGATGGGGACATCGAGCCTCGACCCTGGCGGGTGTACCAGCGCAGGAGGCGACACCTGAGCATGTGGTTCTGAGTCTAGCCATATTGGCTGTTTATTTTTTATGTTGGGTCAAGCTCGCATTATTAGTGGGTTGTGTTTTTTCATATTAGAGTATTTTTAGTCCCACCTCGATTAGTGGGATGTTTGGTTGGTCATTGTAAGCCTATATATAGGCCTATTGTCTTTTATTTCAGTATGCAATGAATAATAAATTTCTGTTTTCCTCCATATGCGTGTTGAGAGAAACCAGGGTGAGGTGTGTGAAACCCCAAACCCAAACCCTAGGTGTGTGAAACCCTAGGCCTAGACTAGTGTGTGAAACCCTAGTTGGCCCCTCCCCTATCCTTCTTTCCCCAGCCCACACCGCCGCCCCTCACCCCTCTCTCTCTCTCTCTCTCCCCCGCGAGCCATCCCCCGACCCCCGCCCCTCTCCATGTGCCGCCCGATCCGGCCCCCAGCCCCGGCCCGTCTCCCTGTGCCGCCGCCCACCCCGATCCCCTCCCTCCTCTCCCACCCGGCCCGGCCCGATCCTCATCTCCTCTCCGTCCCTTTCCTGCGACCCAACCGAACCCCCCCTGCCCCTTGCCCGCCCGACCGAACCCTCCCCCCCTTCCCCTTGGCCATGCTCGCCACCAGCCGCCGCCCTCCCTTCCCGCACGGCAGCCCGACCCCTCCCTCCTCCCACACCCGGCCCGGCCCGATCCCTATCCCATCCCCTTCCCTTCCCTGTGACCCAACCCGAACCCAACCTCCCCCCCTCAGCAGAGCCCATACCCTCGGCATGGCAGATCCGAATGTTGATCACGGCTTGATCGACGACGAAGACGGATTCCTCGACATCCGTTCCCTATTCCTCGACTTCCAGTTCAGCGCCGGTGAGAATGTGAAGGAGTACGTGGAGCGCATCACTTACCTCGTCGTCCGGGATGCAGAAGCTCAGCTGGGGATCTCGGAGAACCATCAACGGTGGCATCCCGACGCGCCCGTACACCCTAACGTGTTGGCACTCCGGGCTCTCGCGCAAGCCCCGCCCCAAACCGAGGATCCTGCATCGACATCGACCTCGCCACCAGCTGAGATCCCTGAGGTTCCCCACAACCCTTAGCAGTTGAGTTTTCCTTTTTCCCGGTCAATATTCGAGGGTAGCCCCGGTAATCAAATCTCCTAGGTTTTATTTATGAAAACTGTTGTTTCCCCCATGAACTGCGAGATGTGTGATTCTGTTTAGTCCTGTTCGGTACTAATCCTGATATTGCACGTGGAACCCTGCTGAAAACCAAGCATATGTTATTTATTTATTTAAGGGTTGGAATAACTGTTTGTGTGTCTGTTCGGCTTTGTTAAAACCATTAGCCACGTTTCTTGTTTAAATTAATTTCCCGATTCGGCTCGGAGCAAATTGGCGACCCTGTCTCTGCTCAACGAATATTGAACTCCCTGTTAACACACATTGTTCCACATCAGGTCTCCTAGAACCTAGGCGCAAGGCACGACTCAAGGCGCGCGCCTGATTGAAGTAAGGCGCATATATATATATATATATATATATATATATATATATATATATATATATATATATATATATATATGCATATATGGGGCATGCTATAATGCGGCATGTGGTACTTGCAACAAATATGCAATGCCTAAGATGAAGAAGATTGATCGTTTCACACGTCTCTGATTTCACACTGGAAGCATGATTTCACACCATAGATTGATCGTTTCACATGAACAAGAGACAATAGCAGCAATAGCTTCCTTTTTCATTCAATAATTAAAAGCAATAATCCAAACCCTAATAATAAAAGCCTATTTATAGAGATAAAGGAGAGAGAGAGAGAAGAGATAAGAAAGAGAGATGAACAATGTCCCAAGAGTGGACTTTTCTTCCTCCAACCACATGGGTGGGGCCCACGTGTGTGCTGCGTCCATATAGCCAAGGAGAGACCATATTCTCTCTTCTTTTCCCTTTTCCCTTTTCCCTTTTTGCCCCTTCTGCAATTAATCATAAAGTGGGCTCATCGACCCGAGCCATACATACCTGTCCTAAACATAAATAACCACTAAAACCCAAATTTAATCACCAAATAAATAAAACAAGGACACTTCTTTAAATAATCCAACTGCTTTGCAACTCTAGGAAGTACCAAATCTCGGATCTAATGTTGCCTTCTATGATATGTCTGCATCTGGCGCTCCTCGGGTCTTTGAACCGCATCACCGACCCTCCAAGGTCAATCCTTGTGACCCACTCAATCCGTTTGACCTGCTAGATGTCACATGATCAATCTGACCTGATGACAACCAACACCCTCAAGAATGGCTTATGACCTATCTATCAGACATGCTCGATGTAACAATGAATTGAGTTGATCAAGTAGACCTAACCCGACTTGTCTACATTAAACCTTGGAAAGGTGGACCTAATCTCTCGAACCAAGTCGACCTAACCTTGAGTTCATCGCAAGTTACTAACTAGTCAGACTTGGGCCTCATGACCCATCAATATCTAATCAACCGACATGCATACTTGCACTGGGCAAAAGCTTGACCGAAACCAGGCCTTCCTAACCATCACTTGTAACAATTGGCTTGAATCAATGTTGTCAGAGACTATTGGTTCAAAAGGGTAAATTGTATTCAATATACGAAAATATACAAAATATGGAATAGGAAAATATAATATGTGCTTAACTTGTAGATCAACATATGCAATTTGACTTTTTCAACTTGATTTTTGAACTAAATAGAACAGGTCAACACGATTCTAGTAATAGCAATAATTTGATTGGCAAAACTATTAAAGCCAATGATTATGGTAAAACCATGGCAGCAATTGAGAATTAATCATACCGAAGCAAGTTCCTCAATGACAATGGCCCGGTTTCCATCCTTCTCAAAAAGCTCATAAGCACAACGGGCATGTTGCTCCCATCTATCTGAACAAACTCGCGTTGAGGTTTAAAGAAACCCTAACGCCCTTTTATAATAAACCAAATGATCAGAATTTCAAATAAGTCCTCAATGAAAATAATATTAGTAATAAGGACAAACTAATTACTAATAAGGACAAACTCTCTCCAATACTCCCCCTCAAGCTGGAGCAAAGACATCAGACATTCCCAGCTTGGAAACAGTAGTAAGAAGACGAGTAGGTCCAATAGCCTTGGTAAATGCATCAGCAATCTGGTCAGCAGATGAAATGAATACTGGAGTAATGGTACCAGACCGAACATGATCCCGGAGGATGTGAATATCAACCTCAATATGCTTGGTTCGCTCATGAAGAACAGAATCAGAAGCAAGCATAATTGCTGACAGATTATCACAAAAAAGAGTCGAACAACCGGACATAGGAAATCCAAGCTCTGATAAAAGAGAATGTAACCAAATCAATTCAGTGGTCCCATGTGCCATAGCACGATACTCAGCCTCAGCAGAAGATCGAGAGACAACATGCTGCTTTTTACTCTTCCAGGAAATGAGATGCTCACCATAAAATGTGCAGACACCAGAAGTAGAGCGACGATCGGAAAGGGAACCCGCATAATCCGAATCAGTATAACAGGACAACTCGAAGCCACCCTGAACCCGATAAAACAGGCCAAGGCCAGGAGCAGCTTTAAGATAACGTAGAATCCGAATTGCAGCCGCCATATGGGATGTGCGTGGAGCATGCATAAACTGACTCACCACACTAACTGCAAAACTGATATCAGGTCGAGTGTGAGTTAGGTAAATCAAACGACCAACAAGACGCTGATAGGTACTTGGATCAGAAAGAAGATCGACGGATTCTGCATGTAAACGGTGATTAGCATCCATCGGTGTACGAGCCGGTCGACACCCAAGAAGACCAGTATCATGCAGAAGATCAAGTGTATACTTCCGCTGAGAGATAGAGATACCATGGCGAGAACGAGCTATCTCAATTCCCAGAAAGTAACGAAGGGCACCAAGATTTTTTACTTCGAAGGCAGCCTGAAGAGTATTCTTGACAGCAGTAATCCCAGCTGCATCATCCCCTGTAAGAATAATATCATCAACATATACCAGAACAATAGCACGTCGGCCCTCAGCAGTGATCTTGATAAAGCAAGTAGGATCAGCATAACATCGAGTAAAGCCGATACGAAGAATCACAGTACTAAAACGCTCAAACCAAGCCCTGGGAGACTGCTTCAAGCCGTAAAGTGACTTGAGCAAGCGACAAACCCGGCCCGAATACTCCCCCTGAAGACGATACCCGGGAGGAGGGTCCATATATATCTCCTCATCCAGATTACCATAAAGAAAGGCATTCTTGATATCAAGCTGATGAAGGGGCCAAGAGTGGCTAGCAGCAAGAGAAAGCAGTAAACGAACACTGGTCAACTTGGCAACAGGAGCAAAGGTAGCACCAAACTCATCAGCAGTCTGCATAAAACCTCGAGCTACAAGCCTGGCTTTGTAACGTTCAAGAGAACCATCAGCACGATACGTGACAGTGTAAACCCACTTGCAGCCCACAGTACGCTTTCCAGAGGGAAGAGGAACCAAAGCCCAAGTTCCATTCTGGCGCAAGGCAGACATCTCGGCATCCATAGCTTTGACCCACTCAGGATCACGTAGAGCCTCAGTAATAGAACGAGGAATGCGAATAGAGTCTGTGGCAGTGAGATAAGCAGGGTATGCATGGGAAAGGCCCTGATAAGAGACAACACTCGCCAAAGGGTGATTAGTGACACAAGTACGCTGGCCTTTGCGAAGAGCTATAGGCATGTCATCGGAAGAAGCAGGAGGGATAGAGGAAGGAGGGGCACCTGACTTCGGAGGAGGCTCTGGCACAGTGAGAGGGCTAGACGGGACAACTGGAGCTTGGTGCGACCGCCTGTGATATGTCTGCGTAACAGGTGGGCGAGGAGGCAACATACCGGTGATAGGAAAGACAGGCATAGGCTGAGCAGCCGTAGATGGCACAGGAACAGACAAAGGGGGAGACCGAACTAGAAAGAAGGATTCGTCCTCATGAAAAGTAACATTCATAGAATGGTAAACGTGACATGATTGGGGGTCAAAACACCGATAACCTTTGACCCCAGAGGAGTATCCAAGAAAGACACACCGAATAGACTTATCATCAAGTTTTGACCGAGAAGGATGACGATCTTGGACAAAACACACACAGCCAAAAACACGCAAAGGAATGGGAAAAAGAGGCATGTTAGGATGAAGCATATGAAACAGAGTGTTGCCATTAAGAGAACGGGAAGGAGTTCAGTTAATAAAATAAGCGGCAATAAGAAGAGCAGAGCTCCAAAAAGACTTAGGAACTGACATCCCGCGAAGAATACATCGGACAATATTCAAGAGATGACGATGCTTACGTTCCGCCACACCGTTTTGCTCAGGGGTATAGGGACACGAAAACTGATGAAGAGTGCCCTGTGCTGCAAGATTAGAAGTAAAAGAACAAGAAGTATATTCACCACCATTGTCAGAACGAAGAACATATATGCGAGCTCCATACTGAGTCTGAACCATTGCAGAAAAGTGACAGTACATAGAAAACACGTCAAACTTGCGCTTCAGAAGATAAACCCAACAACAATGAGAATAATCATCAATAAAAGTAACATAGTAACTAAAACCATCATAGGAGGCCGTGGGAGCTGGGCCCCAGACATCAGAGTGAACTAACTCAAAAGCAGCAGATGACCGACTATGAGATGGAGAATAAGAACTACGTGTGTGTTTACAAAGTTCGCACACATCACAACGAAAAGAAGAAGTAAAAGAAGACTCAGGACAGACAGAAGCCATAGTGCGGGGACTGGCATGACCAAACCGAGCATGCCACAGAGCACCAGTCGTGGAGGGAGAGACGCGAGCAAGAGAAGCGGTAGAGGCAACAGGCAAAACAGCAGCAGCAGCAGGAGGAACAAGCGGTCGATCCTCAAGTACAGCCCATCCTTCTCACGGCCCGTGCCAAAAGTCCTCCTCGAAATCAGGTCCTGAAAAACACATCCACCAGAAAAGAATATCACAGAACAATGCAACGAATGAGTCAAACGACTAACAGATAACAAATTAAGGGATAATTTAGGAACATGCAAAATAGAGTCAAGACTAATAGCAGAAGAAAGAGGAACAGTACCCTTACTGAGGATCGGTGTAACGGATCCATCAGCAAGGCGCACAGTTCGCTGACGATAAGGCTCAATATGGGAAAGAAGACTAAGCTCATCAGTCATGTGGTCAGTAGCACCAGAGTCGATCACCCAGGGTGAAGAACTGGGAGCAACCCCTGATGCCTGAAAAGCGAACGAAGTACCTGAGGAGGAAGCAGTGGATGCGGAAGGCTGAGAAGACGAAGGCTGAAGATGTTGAAGCTGACGCATCAGTTGCTGCACCTGGGAGACCATCTGACTCAAATCTGAAACACCAGAAGTCGGGGTAGGAGACGTTGACAAGCTAGAGATGTCTGCAGCGGCCACAGTTGGTGAACGAGAAGCAGGAGGCGGGGTAGTACGCAGATGTGGGTACAGCTGGTAACATCGGGAGCGATCATGAAACTGCTTGCCACAATAGGTACAAGGACCAGGAGGAGCACTAGTGCCACGGCCACCAGGTAGACCACGACCACCAGACAGAGAGCGACCTCCACGACCACGAGCGTGCGAGAGCGGAGGACGGGAATCAGAAGCAAGAGCCATCTGCTCAGTCAGGAGATCACCGGAAGGAGGAACAAACATCCGCTGTGCACCAGTAAGACGAAGGCGACGCTCCTGATCAGCAACCAGAGAAAAGGCATCAAGAAGGTCGGGGAGAGGAGATATCCCAATAATCTGAACACGAATAGCCTCAAACTCGGATCGAAGTCCCATCAAAAACTGGTACGTCTCCCTCTTCTCCTGTCGGCGCCGAGCAAGCGCAGCATCAGTAGGGTCCTGGAAAGCACTCAGCGGCTCTAAATCAGACAGCTCTAGAAAACGACTCCGAAGAAAGGAGAGATATTCCTGAACAGAACGATCGCCCTGAGTAGCGGCAGTAATGTCCCGATATACAGCATAGATCCGAGCATCAACCCGAGTGTGTCCATAAGTCCTTTGGAGAGCAGACCATAAATCAGATACAGAATCATACCGCATGAACTCTCATAGATTTTGGGTTCCATTGAGCATTGAAGCCAACCAAGCTTAAGGATCTGAAAATTTTCGGTGGTCCACTTTAATACGTCGGTCGCCTCTGTAGATTTCGAGACACCAGTAAGCCATGCCAGCTTATCGCGACCGGCAAGATAGACACGAACAGAGTTGGACCAGGAAAGAAAATTCTTGTCATCCAAGAGAACGGTAGTAATGCGACGGGCAAAACCGTCTTGAGAGCCAACAAAGGGGGCGACCTTGGAATCCATGGGGAGTGAGGAAAAAAAAGGACAGGGTTGATGTAGATGAAAAAGAAACAGAATCACCACGCCCCCCAAAAAAAAAAGGAAAACAAATTTCAGTCAACCATCAACAATATCAGTCAACCATCAACAGTCAGGAGAAGCGACATCGGAGACACCCAATAAAGGCAGTGGCAACAGGAGGCTCCGTAGAGGGCAGCAGGGGGTGCAGGAGGCGCTGTAGAGGGCAGCAGGGAGTGCAGGATGCGCTGTAGAGGGCAGCAGGGGGTGCGGGATGCCGCAGGGGGTGGGCAGGGTGGCGCGGTAGGGTCGGCAGTGGCGCAGGGGGGTGCGGGGTGTTGCAGGAGTGACGGCAGTGGCGCAGGAGGGGTCGCTGGGGTGGCGCGGAGGCGCAGGGGGGTTGCGGGGAGGCGGCAAGGGCGCAGGGGAGGCGCAGGGGGGGTTGCGGGGTGGTAGCAAGGGCACAGGGAAGGCGCAGGGGGGTTGCTGGTGAGGTGCGGTGTCGCAGGGGGGGTGCGGTGGCGCAGGGAGGTTGCTGGTGAGGTGCGGTGGCGCAGGGGGGGGGGGTGCGGTGGCGCAGGGGAGTCGCCGGAGGGATGCTGGGGTCGACCGGACGTCGAGCGGGAGTCACCGGAGGGGTACTGGGGTGGTGCGGGGGCGATCGGGCGGTGAGCGGGAGTCGCCGGAGGGCACGGGGGCGATCGGACGGCGAACGGGAGTCGTCGGAGGGCGCGGAGTCGACCGGACGAGTCGCGGGAGTCGGCCGTGGCTCTGATACCATGAACAAACTCGCGTTGAGGTTTAAAGAAACCCTAACGCCCTTTTATAATAAACCAAATGATCAGAATTACAAATAAGTCCTCAATAAAAACAATATTAGTAATAAGGACAAACTAATTACTAATAAGGACAAACTCTCTCCAATACTATCTAGGCGTTCGAGTTGATGCACACTTAGTGCAGCTGCGCAGAATTCATCAAAATCCATCCCTCTGTGCTGAAGAGCACCTAGCTGGCATAACATATAGAAAACATAGGAAACCAGTAGAGCTGAGATGACAGTTCAACAATTTGAAACTTTAACAAGTAAATAAATATAGTTAACTACTTAAAAGAGTTGCAAGTTATCGAGACAAGAAGATCATGAACGCGACATTCCTTTATTGCATCTGTTGAGTTTTTCATCAAGGCCTGGCCAGGGGGTTAAAGTAAAAATAATCAAGAGCAATAACTGATTGCATTACTAAATACAACTAACATCCCTAGGTAGAAAGTAAACTATAAACCATTTAAAAGAAGATGACCATCTTGATATTCTCAAGAGTTAGGCACCCATTTTTATTTGGCTCCAAAAGATCAAACTGTCCCTTCAAATAAAAGAGTTCATCCACGGTCAATGTCTTTGACAGAGCCTATCACAAATGCAAAATATTTCTCCTTATCAGATATATAAGAGCAATATAACCAAACTCGTGACATAAAAATAAAACTTTAATCCAAAAGAAAAGCGTGAAAGAGGAATAATGCTTGATAGCAATATAATAAGTAATTCAATTTCGAAGAAGGAAATTATAGATGAGCTTCTGGTTTGATCCTGTAGACATGCAAACTAGAAAGAAACCAAGTTGATCTGCAATGCTGCACATAGAGGTTTTTGGGGAAAATGTTTCATCATATATTATGCATCATTTATTTCTGCATACAATTTCTCAATATGTTGTTCCGCTTAAAAATTAAACGGAGCTACCCAAGAAATCTGCAAGCCTTACTCAATATTTGAAAGCCAAACTTGCTTCATTAACACATTTGAAATTATTTCTTAAAATACTTAAAGAGTGCTCCTTTTTTGTTGCCCACTGTATGCGCAGAAAAAGATCCGGGTCGGCTTTATTGCAAACACACAAAGATTACAGAGTGCCGGGACCCGGGGACTCGGGGGTGGTGAGCCGGTTGCGGCGAATATTCGATCAGGAGATTGTGGGAGAGATCCTCTGGAGGATCCCTTTGATCCTCGTCTCCACGTGGTATTCGTGCGAGAACTCTGAAGGGGTTGCCCAAGACAGAGGTCTTTACAGGGTGAGGGTTCTTTGAGAGGCTAAGGAATATCCGCCGTTGCTTTTGTCCCTTCCGTGCTTCGTGCTTTCTCGGCTAACGATTTTCGGCGTTGCTCCTCGGTCTTCGTGTCTTTCTCGATCCTTGCTAGACCTTGGAATTCTTGATCGTCGGTTCGCGGCGTCGATCGTGCTTTTGGCGTCGGCTTTGGCTTTGGCTTTCGGCTTTGGCTTGGCTTTGGCGTGGCTCTGGCTTTTGCTTTGCTTTGGCGCTTGCGCTTGAACGTAGACGGTGGAAGACTTGCGATGCTTTCGCTCTTCCGGACTTCGCGTCGTATCGGTTAGAACGTGGGTGCTTTTGCTCGTGACCGGCGTAGTTGTTTGGCTTTGGCACTTGCGTTGCTTTGGCGTGGGCTTTACCGGGGTTTTCTGATGCAGACGAGCCTACAACGTGCAGTTTTTCTACAGCTGATCGTGTATTTTCACCCTCTCCGGAGATCCAGGAAGCCGATCGTCGATCAGTCTGCACCAGTGGAAAGCTCATTCAGAGATCTAAAACTTTGGTTTTTATTTTGTTTCGATCCGATCCACGGATCTTTAGTTATTTCAGTTTTTATTTCTGGTTTGGGTAGGTGCGAGCCATGTTCGCATCCGGTTCGAGCCACAGATGCCGAACTGACTCGTTTCTGTGTTAGAGTCTTAGCCGTAGGATCTTAAGTGAGATTAAATCTCAATGGATGAGATTTCAAGGAAAACCGAACCCCTCACCTGGCCGGCCCCTTGCGCGCGTCCCTCTCTCTCTCTCCTCCCGCACGGTCTTTCTCTCTCCTCCCGCGTCCGTCTCTCTCTCTACCCGCGCGGATCACCTCTTTCCTTCTTTCCTTTTCTGTTTTCTTAGTTGTTTTCCCTATAAATCTACAAACCCTAATTGATGAAGGGGAGATGAATATGAAATTGAAACCCTAGATTGAAGAAGCGTGTGCGCTTGTTCGGTTTATCCCTTTCGACAAATCTTCCCTGCTTCTGATCCTTTTCTTCCTTCGCACGCTTCTACCCCGTCGCTTCGCTATTCGTCTACGGCTTCACGGAAGATCGACGTGGAGTTTCTTCGTCTTCAAGATCATCGTCTCGGCTTCTTCACCCCGTCTTCTGGACCACGCCTTCTCTTCCGCGCCATTCATCTGCAACAACGGAGTATCGGAAAGCTGCCGGCATTGACCTAAGCACGGTTTGGATTATCCTCTGATCTTTTCATGTGATATTTCCTTTCTCGCAACCGGCCTTATTGCTGATTTTATCTTAGAATCCCTAAAATTCTGTTTTCCCGAGAGTCTCATCCATTAGGGTTTATTCGATTAGATCTTTGCATGTTCTTGAGACATTGGCTTATTAATTTGAGATTGTTCTTGTTCTTATTGCTGGACTTCAGTATTATAATCTGAAATTGATTATTGTCCTGTCAGTTGTTATTGTGATGCAGGCGTCAGATTGCTCTGATACCAACTTGATGCAGGCACCAATAAGGCACACTACAATCCTGAACCCTTTTAGGGTTTTCTTTGGTCAATGACTAGGTTTTAGTTATCAATATAGCGACGTATAGATCAAAAGGACAGCAACCAGACGTTATCTTATGCCGTTCTAAAGTTTATGCAATCAACAAAAAGCAGATTTAAAACTTAAAACAATTAAAGCATGCAGTATTATCACAGAAAACTGATTTTCAACATATAATAGAATCAATCGCAGCAATAGATATTGAAATAAAACAACAGGCTTGCATCAGATTTTATAAAGGAAAAGGCCTACGGGTGTTTGCAAAGGTAACCGACAGACGATAGATAGCGAATCTAATAAATAGGCACAATTATGGCTTCAACTAGCGATGAGAAAGGATGATGACGGCTGCGATGCGGAGCGGAGGCAATGGAAACGAATGAAAAACGAAGCGGATGCGATGGGAAAATAAAGGAAAAGGAAAGATACTGCCTGGGGTTTCCCGCCGTGGGTCGATTGCAAGGATGCGCCGACGATCCTGCACACGGAGCAAGGCCGGACGTCGGGAGAAGCCGGAACCTTCGGAAAACGAAGCCCAAAGCCTTCACGAGGCGAAGTCGTGGAATCGGCGAGGATCGGGGACACGAGTCTCGCCCGGAAGCACTCACGAAGAGGCACGAATTTCAGCAACTATCAAAATCTGAAATCTCCTTCAATCTTCCCCTTTTTGTAGAACTAGGGTTTCTTTTTGGATGGCCAAGATCAAAGGGAAATCAAGGGGGAATGGTGGGGATGCAATGGGCCAAAAAAAGGAAAGGAAAAGAGAGAGAAATAAGGGGAAAAGAGAGAGAGAAGTTAGGGGACGGAAGAGGGGGCGGATTGGCTCGGTTTCCGCACGGGCAAGGGACGGAAAAGCCCTAATTGAAGCCCACATAGCCCTAATTGAAGCCCAATTGATGCCACATCATCAAATTTAAGTTATTTCGCCATCTAACCGTCGGTTTCGAGATCTAATCTCGTCCGTCGGTGCCCCGCAAACACACACACCCATAATTTTATTAATATCATGCTGAAACTCACCCGAGAAGACCCGGATTCAATCCGAAAAGCCCTCGGATGAGATCATGGACATCCCCCATGAACTGGGCAAGAACAGAAATAAAACTAAATGCTGACATAAGGCCAAAAACAGGGAAAAACGGCCAAAAACTGAAATAACGTCTAACAAGTCCCAAACGGATACGAACTGAAGGTGCTGATCAGGTCTTCATCAATCGCTTCCGCTGCGAAAAACTCGTCCTCGAGTTTACGCCGGAAGACATCGCCGGTAGCAGGAGGGAGACCACCACCGTGGGAACGTCGCTGTGTCTGGATCTGATGATGAATTCCCAACAAGTGATGTCTCGGGCAGTCAACAACCTCTGGGCCTCTCGCGAAGGGAGTGCTGGCGTCGAGCGAGGGCCAGAAGGTACTGAAGTACAAAAACAGAAGCGCACGAGTTGTAGGTGGTCGGTCAGTCCCGACAAAGTCAAAGCGCGTAAGTGGCTCAGCTGTCTGAAACTCCTCAACTGGCTCTGACTGTAGCTGTGGTGGAAGCTCCACGGAAGACGGAGGCTCCATGGGTGTCTCTGCTGTAGGAAGAACTGCAAGTGGAGGTGTCTCCTCTGTAAGCTCTGTGAAAGGTAGGAGAAGCCTCTCCGTAGTCACTACCGGAGGAAGTGGCTCCTCTGTAGGCACTGCTGAAGGTGGAAAGAGCTCCTCTGAAGCCACTGAAGGAGGAGGTGGCACCGCTGTAGGCACTGGAGAAGGCGGAATGAACTCCTCTGTAGTCGCTGACGGAAGAGGTGGCTCCTCCGTAGGCATTGGCCGAGGAAGCTCCACAGGATGCGGATGCTTCTCAAGTGGGGCCACTGGTGGAACCGGGTACTCCACAGGAGGTGGAGGCTCTGCTGGAGGTGGTGGCCTGCTGTATCGGGCAAGCCTCTGGTTCTGCTTCTCCCTCCATGCCAACTCATCCTCAATATCATCAAGTAAGAGCTGGGTTTCGATATATCTGATTTTCAAGGTTGGCACTGAAGGACTCCGTAAAACCCATTGAACAAAAGGTTTAGAAGATAGATCCAGGTCATGGGCTTGATCTTGAATCGAAGAGGAGTATCTACGTTCCATCGAAGATCTCGGGAAAAGGGTAGGACATGGCTCAAGAGATTTATATAGCCTGACAAATTGTTTATAGGTGTGGGTATCTAGTGGGTCAAGCGAATAAGGATGGGATCGGACGCGACGATAGGACATGGCGTCAGATACACGATGCAATCCTAACGCTAGACGTAAACCTAACACTAAATGCAAATCAAGCACGCAAGACGATGACCTATGCAAAATCAGCAAAGAAAGATTAGGGTTTGCTGAAATTCAGCACTCAAAAGAAACCCGAACAGGTTCTTTCGAGCTCTGATACCAACTTGATGCAGGCGTCAGATTGCTCTGATACCAACTTGATGCAGGCACCAATAAGGCACACTACAATCCTGAACCCTTTTAGGGTTTTCTTTGGTCAATGACTAGGTTTTAGTTATCAATATAGCGACGTATAGATCAAAAGGACAGCAACCAGACGTTATCTTATGCCGTTCTAAAGTTTATGCAATCAACAAAAAGCAGATTTAAAACTTAAAACAATTAAAGCATGCGGTATTATCACAGAAAACTGATTTTCAACATATAATAGAATCAATCGCAGCAATAGATATTGAAATAAAACAACAGGCTTGCATCAGATTTTATAAAGGAAAAGGCCTACGGGTGTTTGCAAAGGTAACCGACAGACGATAGATAGCGAATCTAATAAATAGGCACAATTATGGCTTCAACTAGCGATGAGAAAGGATGATGACGGCTGCGATGCGGAGTGGAGGCAATGGAAACGAATGAAAAACGAAGCGGATGCGATGGGAAAATAAAGGAAAAGGAAAGATACTGCCTGGGGTTTCCCGCCGTGGGTCGATTGCAAGGATGCGCCGACGATCCTGCACACGGAGCAAGGCCGGACGTCGGGAGAAGCCGGAACCTTCGGAAAACGAAGCCCAAAGCCTTCACGAGGCGAAGTCGTGGAATCGGCGAGGATCGGGGACACGAGTCTCGCCCGGAAGCACTCACGAAGAGGCACGAATTTCAGCAACTATCAAAATCTGAAATCTCCTTCAATCTTTCCCTTTTTGTAGAACTAGGGTTTCTTTTTGGATGGCCAAGATCAAAGGGAAATCAAGGGGGAATGGTGGGGATGCAATGGGCCAAAAAAAGGAAAGGAAAAGAGAGAGAAATAAGGGGAAAAGAGAGAGAGAAGTTAGGGGACGGAAGAGGGGGCGGATTGGCTCGGTTTCCGCACGGGCAAGGGACGGAAAAGCCCTAATTGAAGCCCACATAGCCCTAATTGAAGCCCAATTGATGCCACATCATCAAATTTAAGTTATTTCGCCATCTAACCGTCGGTTTCGAGATCTAATCTCGTCCGTCGGTGCCCCGCAAACACACACACCCATAATTTTATTAATATCATGCTGAAACTCACCCGAGAAGACCCGGATTCAATCCGAAAAGCCCTCGGATGAGATCATGGACATCCCCCATGAACTGGGCAAGAACAGAAATAAAACTAAATGCTGACATAAGGCCAAAAACAGGGAAAAACGGCCAAAAACTGAAATAACGTCTAACAAGTCCCAAACGGATACGAACTGAAGGTGCTGATCAAGTCTTCATCATATTGTTTCCTTGGATTAAATCTGATTGGGCATGAATGACTGTTGAATCGTGATTCTGAGCATTGCTGAAATTTGTTTATATATGCTGAAATCTGATTTTTATTGTTAAATTCTGCACTTGGACTAAATTAAGCATCCGCATCGCATCAAGTTGGTACTTGATCCCATCAAGTTGGTATCAGAGCGCACTAGTCGTCGCATCCTTACGCAACGGCCGGTCCTCTTGCATCTTTCGCATCATCGCGTGTTGCTGAATTTTTTTTTTTTTTTTTTTATTTTCCTTATTTTCATTTTAGTTTTGTATCTTGCATTACTTAGTACCACGCATCACGTGATCGCATACATATTAGGACCGTCCCTTTCTCTTTGTAAGTGAGTCGATAGAATCTATAATGGCTGGACCTTTTCCACCCCGTACTTGGCACGATGCCTTCATAAGGCAACAGGAACACATGGGTAGGCTTCAGACCCAGGTAGAAAACTTGACCTTGGCCTTCACCAAATCCCAGAATCCACCTCGACCCCATCGAGAGCACAGGACTAGAGCGTCGCCAGGGCGTAGCAAATTAGACCTAGAGTCCGGAGGTGATAGCGTCAGTTCCTCTGACGGGACTGATAGGCGAAGTAGACGGACACATAGGAAAACGAAATCCCATTGGGGCTGGGATCAGGGCATAAAAATAGAAATTCCTGAGTTCGAGGGTAGAATGGATCCCGAAGAATTTCTAGAGTGGGCCGAGCAAATCGACCAGTATTTCGAATGGAAAGAAATCCCCCGCGACAAACAAGTTAAGTTTGTCAGCCTTAAACTGAAAGGTCATGCACTGATCTGGTGGAAACAGTTGCAGACCACTAGGGGTAGGAAAGGAAAGAATGAAAATTTCCACTTGGACACACATGAGGGGAAAGATGCAACAGAAGTTCCTCCCTTCTGCTTCCAAACACAGTGTGTTCCAGAATTTGTCCTCGAACGTATCCGAGCGCACTAGTCGTCGCGTTAAGGAAAAGAGCACAAATCTGATGGCGTACTACGTGGAGATCAGCCAAAACAGAAGTTGCCAACACCTGCGACAAGAACACAAATCGGTAGATCAGCCAGGTCACAAGTCAGCTGATTGCCCTCGACGACAAGTCAATTCACAGACAAATCTGGCGGACAATGAAGAGGATAGTCATGGGTCTGAGGGCGAACACTTCAATGAGTTAGTCTTGGGGAAAGATGATGTGACTGCACCCCTGCTGGTTATTCACCAGTCTCCATCACCCCATGCACCTAAAGCTCTTCTGAATCAGAAACATTCCATACCTCCATTCGCTGATAATCTAGTAGGGTGTTCATCTGGTTCACTAGCAATTGAGAAGGGATTAGACCACATTTTGCATTCCATTGCATGCACATCGCATTTAGAGTCTGTAGGCATTCATGACACTAGCATTCATCATTTGCCTGACATCTCTACAATTATAGACCCATCATATGTGCATCTATATTATCCAAGTGTTGAGTTTAACCTTAAAGATGATTTTGGCATGTTTGATCATTTTTCGATGCAAAATACTTATGAATCATGCTTTCAACTTTCAGCCAACCCATCATCTTTAATTTTTCGAAATCATAACAATTGGCATGATGAATTCTTTAATTTCTCATTTTTTCCACTGAACCCCGACAATGATTGCATGACATATCTTCGTCATCTAGAATCCACTTGTTTTGCACCGTGCGCAGGCCACATTGAGCAACACATAATGAACCCGCACCCCATGGCCTTTCAGATACCCCACTGCCTATCGCGCAAGCCGATGACCCGCAACTCATTATGCTCCCGCGGCCTTTCTTTTTACATGTCATTTGAATTTCATGTCAACCCAAACTCCTATTATCACATGAAATTATCTGAGTATGTTGACGATCTTATCGTGCCGCGGAGGATGTTGGTTTTGGCTTTCAGGTCTTCGTTTGGCGTCGAGGGGCAGAGGCTACGAGATGGAGTTGCTGCGTACTTGAGGCGGATTACTTGGCCACCAGACCAGGGAGAGCAGTTCGAGCGGATTCAGCGGTTGCCATTACTACCAGGCGCGCCCCCGCCGGATCCAGGACCTTGCTCGACAGGAGTCGAGTTCTTTTGAGTCCGGGGGAATTGATGCAGACGAGCCTACTACGTGCAGTTTTTCTACAGCTGATTGTGTATTTTCACCCTCTCCGGAGATCCAGGAAGCCGATCGTCGATCCGTCTGCACCAGTGGAAAGCTCATTCAGAGATCTAAAACTTTGGTTTTTATTTTGTTTCGATCCGATCCACGGATCTTTAGTTATTTCAGTTTTTATTTCTGGTTTGGGTAGGTGCGAGCCATGTTCGCATCCGGTTCGAGCCACAGATGCCGAACTGACTCGTTTCTGTGTTAGAGTCTTAGCCGTAGGATCTTAAGTGAGATTAAATCTCAATGGATGAGATTTTAAGGAAAACCAAAAACCCTAAATCCTAGCCAACCGAACCCCTCACCCGGCCGACCCCTTGCGCGTGTCCCTCTCTCTCTCTCCTCCCGCACGGTCTTTCTCTCTCCTCCCGCGTCCGTCTCTCTCTCTACCCGCGCGGATCACCTCTTTCCTTCTTTCCTTTTCTGTTTTCTTAGTTGTTTTCCCTATAAATCTACAAACCCTAATTGATGAAGGGGAGATGAATATGAAATTGAAACCCTAGATTGAAGAAGCGTGTGCGCTTGTTCGGTTTATCCCTTTCGACAAATCTTCTTTGCTTCTGATCCTTTTCTTCCTTCGCACGCTTCTACCCCGTCGCTTCGCTATTCGTCTACGGCTTCACGGAAGATCGACGTGGAGTTTCTTCGTCTTCAAGATCATCGTCTCGACTTCTTCACCCCGTCTTCTGGACCACGCCTTCTCTTCCGCGCCATTCATCTGCAACAACGGAGTATCGGAAAGCTGCCGGCATTGACCTAAGCACGGTTTGGATTATCCTCTGATCTTTTCATGTGATATTTCCTTTCTCGCAACCGGCCTTATTGCTGATTTTATCTTAGAATCCCTAAAATTCTGTTTTCCCGAGAGTCTCATCCATTAGGGTTTATTCGATTAGATCTTTGCACGTTCTTGAGACATTGGCTTATTAATTTGAGATTGTTCTTGTTCTTATTGCTGGACTTCAGTATTATAATCTGAAATTGATTATTGTCCTGTCAGTTGTTATTGTTTCCTTGGATTAAATCTGATTGGGCATGAATGACTGTTGAATCGTGATTCTGAGCATTGCTGAAATTTGTTTATATATGCTGAAATCTGATTTTTATTGTTAAATTCTGCACTTGGACTAAATTAAGCATCCGCATCGCATCAAGTTGGTACTTGATCCCATCATTTTCGCTTTGGCTTCTCGCGTTGCTTTTGCTTCGGTGTCGACTCGATCTTCTCCTCGAACGGCGGTGGCTACTTCTTCAAGGCTTCTAGCTTCCTCGACGGTTATGACGTCGGCTTGACTTCTCTTCTTCTCCGGGCTCCTTTGGCTTGATCGGAGTTGAAGGCTTTACTTTGAAGACGACGGGTGTAGCGTCAGCTTTGCTTCTCTTCTTCTTTGGACTTCTTTGGCGTGATCGGAATCGAAGGGTTCCTTTGTAGACGGCGAGGGTAGCACCGATCTCCGTGTGACAGTTGTAGCGTCGACTTTGCTTTGAAGACGACGGGTGTACCGATGTTTCTGTTGTTCCTCTCCAAGCTTTCTTCTTCGTGGATGGAGCGGGCGTTTGTCGAAGGCGACGGGGTGATGACGCTTCGGTCTTCTTCTCCGGGATTTTGGGCTTGATCGGAGTCGAAGGCTTGTTGGAGACGACGAGGTGGTACCGCTCCGATCTTCTTCTCCGGCCTTTGCTTCTGGCATCTTCGGAGTCGAAAGGTTCTTCTCCGAGCTTTCTTCTTCGTGCACGGAGTCGAAGGCTTGATCTTCTTGTGCAAGGGTCTTCACTTTTATGAGGGCTTTCAATGGACTAAGCCGATCCCGAAGGGATAGACTTGCCCGTGCCTCGTGAAGCCTTGGGTCGATGAAGAGCGCGTCTCCTCTTCTGCAGAGCTTTCTCGCTTCGTCTTCAGCTTCCGACCTCTTGAGCCTTCCCCCTCCCCCTCTATTTATAGGTGAAGGGGGGAGGGGGGAGATATGGGAAGTTTATTTGAATCCCTTTAATATCTCTCCTATAATTACCCCAAGATTTATTCTTCCATTGAAGAAAGGAATAAACCTTTATTTGCCTTCCTTTTCTGGTGGAGTAGTTATGGCTCAATTTTCTTTGAATTTATTTTGAATCTTGCACATAAAGTCGATGGCGACCCGACTTCGTTTCTTGTCCGTCGGATCAAGGGATTGGCGCAGATCCACACTTATGTAGACGTCATACACAACCTCCCCCTACGCATGGCGGTATTTGTTTCCTTTTTCTTCTTTTCTTCCTTTTCTTTCCTTTCCTTTCTTTTCTTTCTTTCTTCCTTTTCCTTCTTTTCTTTTCTTTCTTTTCTTTTCTTTCTTTGCATGGCCGGCCACCCCCATAAGGGGTTCGGATTTCGATAAGGGGGGCCAGGCAGGCCCCACTTGGGGATAGGCCCACCCGGCCCCTTGTTTGGTGCGGGTCGGGTCCGGTTTGTGTGCCGGGTTTGCCTCCGAGTCGGTGCATGCGAGTATGGTTCGGGTCCGAGTGCGTGTCGGGTTTGCCTCTGAGTCGGTGCATTCGAGTCGGGTCCGAGTCCGAGTGCGTGTCGGGTTTGCCTCCGAGGCGGTGCATACGAGTCGGGTCCGAGTCCGAGTGCGTGTCGGGTTTGCCTCCGCATTGGTGCATGCAAGTCGGGTCCGGGCTCGAGTGCGTGTCGGGTTTGCCTCCGCATAGGTGCATGTGAGTCGGGTACTGGTTAGACACAATTTGTGTGTCTACAAATGCCCCCTCAAGGATGAGTGCGCCGGCGAAAACGCGGAGTACTCGTATACGTAGGAAACGCGGAGCACTTGTCCTTGATTCCTTTCTTGGATGGGCTTGGTGGCTTATTAAAGGGCCTTTTCCTTGCTCTTGCGAAGACTCTGCTGGCTTTTTGGAGACCGCCGTCGGAAGAGTGCTGCCAGGGGTTGCACGCGACTTGCTCCGTCTTCCCAGTGTCACCTCTTTCGTCAGCGGTGGCGGCGATGGTGCGTGACTTAAAGATTATTGCGAAGGCGGGCTCGATGCGAAGGGGCAACGACAACCGCGACGAGGAGGATGGAGGAGCGTGGCTGAGGTGTTGACCGCCTTCGCCGCCTTCTTCTTCCTCTTCTTTCTTCCTCTTCTTTCTTCTTCTTCTTCTTTTTCTTTTTCTTTTCTTTTCTTTTTCTTTCTTTCTTTCTTTCCTCTTCTTCTTCTTCTGGTTCGCGATGGCGCAGCGGTAGCAGTGGGCGCAGGCGACAACGGCAGCGGTGCGGGCTGAGGTGGAGGCGCGCGGGGGCGCAGGCGGCAGCAGCAGCAGCGCGGGTTGCGGTGGCGGCATACGGCGTAGCGGCGTCGGCCAAGCAGTGCGCGCGGGTGCCGGGGCGCAGGCAGCGCGAAGGCCGGAGCTACACAGGGCGGTCGCCGGCGTGCGGCGCAAAGGTCGGCGGGCCGACTGTCGGGTGCGGAGACCGGGGCACATGCGAGAGGCGGGCGCGCGGAGGCCGGGCGGCGCGTGGCCGGGGCGCGAGAGCGGGTGGCAGTGGCTGCGGCGCGGAAGTCAGGGCTGGCGACGGTGGCCCCAAGCGGGTCGGTTGCGGGTGCGAGTCGGGGGGTGGCATTGTCGGTTCGGTCGGGCCCCCCATCCGGATAGGAGAAGAAGGAGAGGGGGTTGCAGGCCCCCCCCTTTTCTTTGCTGTCGGGTGCTGATTGGGGAGAGGGGGCTGCGGGCCCCCCCCCTCTTTGTACGGCCTCGGATGGAAAGGGGGCTGCGGGCCCCTAAATCCTCCTCTCTTTTTTTCGCGCAAGGCCAACAGTAGTAATGGCGGCACTTGCTATGTCGGTGGTGTTGGTTGTGGGTTTCTGGCGAAATGACGAGCGCGAGTTCCGAGCCGTGGTTGGCTGCATGATGCCGGCGACGCAAGGTTCAATACGAGCGAGTGGCGGTAGGCGGCCGGCACAGGCAGCATTGGCGCGGGTAGTGTGCGGACGCCGTACGATGGAGGGGTGGTTGGCCGGCCCGAGCGGTGCGCGGACCCCGAGAGTGCGGCGCTAAAGCCAAGGCACCGGGGCGTGAGTTGGGCGGTCCTCCTGGCAGGGGGTCCCATTATGCTGAGTAGTGTGTTTCTTTTGGGTAGATTCGGTTATAGTGGTGGAATGTGAGGCGAACTCTTCGAAGGCATCTCGCGGGCATTCGTCTACTGGGGCTGCGCAGGAAGTGCCTTGGAAGTGCGGGCTAGACGTTACTCCGGATGATCTGGACCTCCCTCGGGGTTTGCGGGAAGAACTTTCCTTGTGGCGATATCGATCTAGATGGTATCGACGTCGAGGCTTTGTCTTTTCACGAGAAGGCCGAAGTTTCGAGTATCAACAAGCGGCGTTCCTCGACTGCCGTTCTCTCGAGCTTGGTGGAGGAGACGATTGTTGCAACAGTGGCGGCAGTTTCCCCAGTTTTGTCGGCCTCGTTGGCGAAGGCAGCTCCCGTGGCGACCACAGTGGAAGGGAAGGTTTTGCCCACGTACTCTGAGGCACCGACCCCGAGTTTAAGGCCGAGGAGCAGAGTTTCGGAGTATTTTCTTGCAAGTTGTTGGCAGTACATCAGGTTGACGCTGGAGCCCTTTCAAGACGCGGGCTTTGGTGCCCTCCAAGACTGGTGGTCTACTGATGGTGCAGAGTTTTGTGCGAGCCTGAAGGAGTTCAAGGTGGACAGTTCTTCTTTTGTCGCCCAGATGAACTTGCTCGTGACTGACAGTGAGGCTTATCGTTCTCGGCGGGCTCTACTGGAGGGGAGCACTCCTTCTGAGTTGGTGACCGCCGAGGCGAGTTTGTGTCAGTCGGAGCACCAGCTTGAGGAGGCCTCTTCTAGTCTGTCGAAGGCGCATAAGAGGGTAAAATCAGTGCGCGCCTCTTTTCGGAAGGCAGAGTCTCGTTTGAAGCGAGCCGAGACTGAGGAGAGGGCTTTGAAGGCGAGCTTTCTGAAGCAGCAATCAGACTTGGCGGCCTGTCGCGAGATTTTGGCTACACGTCCTTTGGAACTTCAGCGAGTGGAGGCTACTAGAGAGGAGTTACTGTGCCGCCTTCGAGCTTTGGATACTTATTTTAGCTGCTTCTTGTCTTGTCATCTTGCATTGTAGTTTTCCCTTAGAACTTATGCCATGTACCGTCTTCTCTTGAATATCTAATAATATCACCATATTTCGCAACTCATTTGCATGGAACATTGTTGGCTTTTTCTTATGGTAGGACCGAACCTGAAGTGACTTTTCAGGCTGCCTACGTACCCCCCTAAGGGGGATCAAGTCGCACGTAGTTCTTTTTTTTTTTTTTTGCAAGGAGTGTGGCCTTGCTTTAGGCATAGTACCTTTTGAGGTACTTGTCGTTGATAGGGCCGAGCATGAGCCCTTCTGGCGTGGTGAGGAGGTAAGCGCCGTTGGAGTAGATTTCTTTGACGGAGCGCGGTCCATCCCATTTGGCGTCGAACTTCTTCCCTCCTCGATGCGAGAGAATGATGGGGCATTTGACTGCCAGCACCAGTTCTCCTATTTGGAAGGATCGAGGGCGGATCTTTTTGTTGAAGGCGCGAGTCAGTCTGGCTTGATAACACTCCAGACGTTGCTGAGCTTCGAGGCGTCTTTCATCCAAGGCCTCTAATTCTGCTAGACAGAGCTGGGCGTTGTCGTCGCTGGTGAGGCCTTCTTAGATTGCTATCCTGAGCAATAGGATCTGGAACTCGAGTAGAAGAACGGCTTCTACTCCATAGACGAGGGAGTATGGAGTTGCTTGCGTTGGAGTGCGAAAAGTCGTTCGGTAGGCCCATAACGCTTCACTCATGCGTTCGTGCCAGTCCTTCTATGTCTTCGAGACAGTTTTCTCCAGCAGCTTGCAGAGAGTCTTGTTGAAGGCCTCCGCTAGACCGTTGGCCGGAGCGTTGTACATTGTTGAACATTTCTGCTTAATGTCGTACTTGGCGCAGAACTGGCTGACAGCAACATTTTTGAATTGCTTCCCGTTGTCCGTTAGGATGTAGCGAGGGATTCCGTACCGGAAGATGATATCGTTCTGGATGAAGCTGATGACGGAGTGCCTTGTAACTTCCCGCAGAGGTATTGCTTCAGCCCATTTGGAGAAGTAGTCCGTTGCTGCCAAGATATAAAGATGTTTGGATGACTTGGGCAGGGGACCGACGATGTCGAGTCCCCATCCGTCGAAGGGCCACGACGCCATTGTTGGGTGCAAAAGGCTCTGGCGGTTGACGGATGTAATCACCGTGTAGCTGGCAAGCGTGATATTTCTTCGCGAACTCCAAGCTGTCTTTAATCATGGTGGGCCAGTAATAGCCCATCCTCCTGACGCGAAAGTGGAGCTTTGGACCGGACTGGTGCGAGCCACAGATTCCAGCGTGTACTTCTTCCAGTACTGCTTCTGCCTCTTCCTTTGCGAGGCACCTTAGGAGTGTGCCATCGTAACTTCGACGGTACAGCTCGTTGTTGAAGTGGTAGAACTTCAGAGACCGTCGACGAATGTTAACTTTGCGCTTTGGATCTTCGGAGAGTTTACCATGGACGAGATAATCCAAAAAAGGTTGCCTCTAGTCTTGCTCTCTAATTTCGAGGACGTGCACCGTGTTGGCTTGAGCTAGGATCTCGACAAGGGCTTCTTCTTTGGTGAGCACTATTCTCCTGCAGAAAGGGACGACGAGCTGGCCTTCTTCTGGAAACGGGAGTGTAGCCGCCAAGTTTGCGAGTGCGTCAGCCTGCTGGTTGAGGTTTCTGGAGACATGCTGAATGGAAACAGTCTCGAGTTTGCCAAGGAGTTCCAAAGCTCGCGTGTGCAGTGGTACTACGTCTTCTTTGTTGACTTCGTATGCCCCCAAGACTTCCTGGATGACGAGCTGAGAGTCACCGAAAATCTCGAGTCCCTGAAGCTTCGTATCGTTGGCGAGTTCGAGGCCGATGAGTAGAGCTTGATACTCCGCCACGTTGTTGGAGCATGGTTTCGACAGCAGAAATGAGAAGGGGAGTATCTCGTCGTTTGGAGTGACGAAGATAACCCCTGCTCTAGCTATGTCTTGTCTTGCTGCGCCGTCAAAGAACACCTTCCAGGGGGAGCGATGTCAATGGAGAAGACTTCTTCATCTGGGAGATCTTCTGATAATTCTCATTCCGCCGGGAGGGGATTATCTGCGAGGAAGTCCGCGAGAGCTTGTCCCTTAACTGCCTTTTGTGGCACGAAGGTGATATCAAATTCGAGGAGAAGTAGTGCCCACTTTGCCAGACATCTGAGAGCACTGGCTTTGACATGATGTATTTGAGGGGGTCGGCCTTCGAGATGAGTCTGACAGTGTGAGCCAGCATGTAGTGTCGCAGCTTCTTTGTAGCAAAGATGAGCGTCAGGAAGACCTTCTCAATTGGGGAGTAGTTTAGCTCTGCGCCGACGAGAGTGTGGCTCAAGTAGTAGCATGCCGTCTCCTTGCCCAACTCGTTGTCTTGGGCCAGGAGTGCCCCCAAGGATTGCTCCTGGGCACTAATGTAGAGGATCAGCGGTCTTCCTTGAACTGGTGCCAATAGAACTGGCGGCTTCAGTAAATAGGCTTTGATGCTTTGGAGAGCTTCTTGGCAAGCATCATCCCATTTGAACGACGCTTCTTTCTTCATGAGGCTACTGAACGGATGACACTTCCCGGCTAGGTTGGCGATGAATCTTCGGATATAAGCCAGATGTCGTTGAAGACCTCTGAGATCTCGCACTATCTTAGGTGCGGGCATATTGATGATAGCATCAATTTTGGATTGATCTATCTCAATGCCTTGATGTCACACGACGAAGCCAGGGAATTTGCTTGAGGAGACTCCGAATGCGCACTTGAGTGGATTCATGCGGAGTTGGTACCTTCGAAGCCGTTTGAAGATTAGCTCGAGATCTTGCAGATGTGCCGACTTCTTCTTAGATTTTACAACAAGGTCGTCGACGTAGCACTCCACATTTTGATGAAGAATGTCGTCGAAGATTCTCTGCATAGCTCGTTGGTAGGTGGCTCCTGCGTTTTTAAAGCCGAACGGCATAACTTTGTAACAATAGATTCCCTTTGGTGTGCGGAATGCTGTGAGCTCTTCGTCTTTGGGTGCCATCCGGATCTGGTTGTAGCCTGAGGATCCGTCCATGAAAGTCAGCACCTCATGGCCAGTCGTCGCGTCCACCATTAGCTCCGTGATTGGCAAGGGGAAGTCATCCTTTGGACATGCGTTGTTCAAGTCTCTGAAATCCACGCACACTCGGATTTGACCGTTTTTCTTTTTAACTGGGACAACGCTAGAGATCCATGTCGGGTACTTGACCTCTCGGATGAAGCCGGCTTCGATTAACTTGTTTACTTCGCCTTCTATTTGGGGCACCAGTTCGAGCCGATAGCGTCTTTGTCTTTGCTTGATGGCGCTAGCCCCGTGTTTGACGCTGAGCTGGTGTACTGCGATTTTGGGATCGAGACCCGGCATCTCCTTGTAGGACCATGCGAAGACATCTCTATATTCTTGGAGCAGTTTGATGTATGCAGCTTCTTCTTCAGGAGTCAAAAGTGTGCTGATGAATGTAGGCCGAGGCTCCGTTTATGTGTCCAAGTTGATTTTCTTCAAGTCATCAACGGTAGACTGCCTCCCTTCTTCGAGGACCAGCGGGGCATCTTGCAACTCATCGTCCGAAGTAGAAGCATCACCATTGTCAGTCTCGGTAACGGAGATATGATTGATGGCTGGCATGGGTGGGTGGGCGGGTGTTGAAACGACGTCCTCGACTGGCATTCCCAAACGGTCGAACACCGACCTCTTCTTTGGCTGCTTGACTGGCCCGAGCCTTTCGAACACGGATGTACGCTTTAGATTTGACCGGCTTTGGCTGCTTTTGTTTTGCTTCTAGAGTAAGGCTTGGCATCGAGCTCGTCGCCGTCTTCTCTTACTATCGGGACAGCTGGCGTGGGTGGAGCGTGCATCGGAGATTGTCGATCCTTCAGCTGCTTCGTCTACCATCTTTGCCCCAATGTAGTTGGAAGTGAAGGTCTTCTTTGCTGCAATCTTGACGACCATCGGAGTTTGACTGGAGCCGATGCCTCAGCGGTTCGGGAGAATTTGTTCGCTGCTTTGAAACAGACGAGCTTGAGTCCTGGTTATCCCATGTGGCATTGCTGCTAGGGGAAGTGTGCCCATTTGCCTAGCGCTTCCTTCATTATAGCCGGTTTTGAACCGCAACTTGGCGGCGTTTTGCCCCCAACTCCCTTTTGGCTTGAATTCGAGTCGACTGATGTCGGTAGATTCGCCAAGCCCGATCGGGTTCAAAGCTCGCGTCAGACTAGGTAATGGCAATGTCATTTCTTGCAGAGTAATAACATTAGCTTCTGATAATGGCGGGACCAGATCTCTTGTCGAAGTAGAAGGTGGTCGCTCGGGTTTGCGAAGCCATTGAGGTGCGAGGCACAGGACAGGCGTCGCTTGGACGGACAACGAAGTATGTTGCATTGTTCTCGGCTTGGAGTTGATGCGCATCCTTTGTCTTGATTTCGATGATTCCTTGACTTCGAGTATCGCCTTGTTGGAAGGTTGCATCGGATTTGCAGGGGGAGGAGCCTTATCCTGCCTCGCTTCTTTAGCCTTCTGGGCTTGAGGGGCTTTAGGTCGGACTTCTGCTACAAGGTCTTTTGCCTGATAGAACTTGGCGTCAGCAAGGTATGCCTCGGCTTCATTGAACGGCTTATTATCAGCGATGATGCACTTCTCCATGCCTTCCTCATAGTACTTGAGACACTGATGCCAAGTGGACACTACGACGTCGTTCTCATGTAGCCATGGCCTTCCCAACAGGAGGTAATACGATGTCTGGCAATCAATGATGTGGAAGAGGACCGTTGTGTCAAGCGGGCCGATTGAAAGCTTCAGGCGGATGATTCCGATAGTGGATTGTCCGCCCTGGTTGAACCCTTGAATGACCAGCTGGCTGTGCGAGAGCTGGTCATTGGTGATGCCGAGTTGTCGCATCGTCTGGATGGACATGATGTTGACGGCGGAGCCACAGTCTAGCAGGATTCGATTCACCGGCTTCTCTTTGATGTATCCCAAAACGTAAACGGGCCGGTTGTGCAATCGTGTCCCGAGTTGCAAGTCTTCGTCCGAGAAGGTTATCGTTGCATCGCATGAGGCCACAGTCTTGCCCTTCTCGCCGTCCTTCCTTTTCCTCTTGTAGCTGTCCGGGTCTGCCAAAGTTGCAGCCATTGCTAGACGAGCCTTCTTCAGAAGGTGCAAAACTTCTACGAGCGGCAAGTGCAGGATTGCCTCGTTGTGAGAGGCAGTGCCCTCTTTGTCGGAGCCGTCTCCCTCGTCGGTGGAGTCGCCTTCTTCAGAAGTCTCGATTTCGCCTTTTCCTTCCGACACTTTATGAACTTGGACCATGCAGCACGAGACCCTGATGCACTGATCGACTGGGAGGAAGTGATCGGGGAAGAATTCTTGCAATGTGGCTGGTTCCGGGAGGCTTTGCTGGAGATCGTCGGGGCTTGCCGACGGCACTTTGAACGCCTTTCTTCCTGGAGCCTTGCTTTTCTTCTTGTAAGTTTTTCGTTCGGGAAGTCTCTTGATCACCCGGTCTTGCTTATGTTGCCTTGTTTGTCGTGGCCTTCATCGCCGGGGTAGCATGACCCATGCCTCTTTGTCGGTGGATTCTCCCCCGCTAAGGTGATGATCGGGAGCAGCAGCTGGGGGTTCCTTATTGGTCGGGGAAGCTTCGGAGGCTCTACTGGATCGTCTTCTGATCCCCAGCAGGTGGGCTTGATTTCTTTGATCGAAATGGATGGAGGCGTAGAGTAGAGGACATAATAGTCAAACTTTCCCGAGGACTGGCCCAGTAGACCGACTTCTGGATCTCCTTGCTCGTATCTCTTCTGGAGAGCACATTGGGATGTAGCTTGACTGGGAAGAACTCGCTCTTCCGGAAGCTCCACTGGCTCGTCTTCCGATCCCCAGCTGGTGGGCTTGATTTCTTCGATCGAAATGGGTAGAGGCTTTGAGTAGAGGACGTAATATTCGAATTTGCTCGAAGGTTGGCCCAGCAAACCGACTTCTGGATCTCCTTGCTCATACCTCTGTAGGAGAGTACGTTGAGACGTGACTTTGAGAGGTGCTGACGTGAGCGATGGTTGACCCTAGGGCAATGGCGTTTCCTCCTCAGCGAGCGTAGGAGCACGTTGTCGTCGCCTCGAAACCTTCAGTTAGGAAGCTGACTTTGCAATAGGCCTTTGACGATTGACGCGCAATTTGGGCATTCTATGTCGTGCAGCAACGAGTAGCGGCGGAAAGGATCCGAAGGTGATGGACGTCATGTTGGCCGTAGCGACCTCCCCGGAGTCGATCTCGATCTTCCCTTGCTTTGCGAGCCCATGATTCTTTCTTTGAAGACGAAGCATCTTTCGATGGGATGGCTAACCACTCGGTGGTATTTGTAGAAGAGAGGGTCGTTCACACGATGCATTTGCTCGGGTCTCTTTGAAGGAGGAAGCTATATCATCTTCTCCTGCAGCAGCTGGTCGAACATGGAGGAGACTTCCGAGTCCGGGAAGGGGTACTCCTTTGCTTCGAGCTCCTCGAGATTCATCCTTTGTCTTTGCGGCGGAGGTGGCGGTATGGCGGCTCCTTTTGTTTGATCCGGCTTGCCACCGATCTTGATTGGCTTGGAGGTCGAAGCGACGTCGGCAACATTGACTTGCTTCGGTTTCGATGCCGGCGATTTGTCCTTCTTCTCCACCTTCAGGAAGTCTTTGTTATTCGAGTCTCCGCGGTTTGCTAGGCTGAGTTCCATGTCGTGAGCCCGAGTCGCGAGTTCTTTGAAGGACCGAGGCTTGATCCCTTTGAAGATGTAGAGCAGGCCCCAGTTCATGCCTTGGGTGCACATCTCGATGGCCGAGTCTTCAGACAAGTGGTCTCGTGAATTCAGCGCAAGGTTCCTCCATCGATGGATGTAGTCGATCATCGGCTCGTCCTTCCTTTGCTTGACGGTAGTAAGCTTGGTCATGCTGACGGTGCGTCTGGTGCTGTAGAAGCAATTGAAGAACTCCCTCTCCATCTGATCCCAGCTGTCGATAGATCCTGGAGGGAGATCCATATACCAGTAGAACACGTTGCCCTTGAGGGTGTGAACGAACTGCTTCACCATCTCGTCACCATACGTGCCGGCATTGTTGTAGGTTTCGATGAAGTGAGCGACGTGCTGTCTTGGATTTTCCTTCTCGTCGAAGTGCTGAAACTTTGGCGGCTGGAACCCGATGAGGAAGCGCAGCTGCTGGATCCTCGCGGTGTAAGGCTTCGAGTATGCTGCCGTGATCGGAGGAAGACCACCGCCGTGGGAACGCATCATGTCAACTACCAACGCTTGTATTTGCTGGGCATTCATTGTTGCTGTTGCCGGAGGTTGTGTGGCCACCGAGACTGGTGCTGGAGAGACGACTTCCATCGGGACAGGAATCGAGGAGGGTGCTAGAGTAACCGCTTGAATTGTCGGTACAACCTCTGCAGGAGCTGGAGGCGCGCGGGGGCGCAGGCGGCAGCAGCAGCAGCGCGGGTTGCGGTAGCGACGCGGGCTACGGTGGCGGCATACGGCGTAGCGGTGTCGGCCAAGCAGTGCGCGCTGGTGCCGGGGCGCAGGCAGCGCGAAGGCCGGAGCTACACGGGGCGGTCGCCGGCGTGCGGCGCAAAGGTCGGCGGGCCGACTGTCGGGTGCAGAGACCGGGGCACATGCGAGAGGTGGGCGCGCGGAAGCCGGGCGTCGCGTGGCCGGGGCGCGGGAGCGGGTGGCAGTGGCTGCGGCGCGGAAGTCAGGGCTGGCGGCGGTGGCCCCGAGCGGGTCGGTTTCGGGCGCGAGTCGGGGGGTGGCATTGCCGGTTCGGTCAGGCCCCCCATCCGGATAGGAGAAGAAGGAGAGGGGGTTGCAGCCCCCCCCCCCCCTTTTCTTTGCTGTCGGGTGCTGATTAGGGAGAGGGGGCTGCGCCCCCCCCCCCCCCCCCCTCTTTGTGCGGCCTCGGATGGAAAGGGGGCTGCGGGCCCCTAAATCCTCCTCTCTTTTTTTCGCGCAAGGCCAACAGTAGTAATGGCGGCACTTGCTATGTCGGTGGTGTTGGTTGTGGGTTTCTGGCGAAATGACGAGCGCGAGTTCCGAGCGGCGGGTGGCTGCATGATGCCGGCGACGCAAGGTTCAATACGAGCGAGTGGCGGTAGGCGGCCGGCACAGGCAGTATTGGCGCGGGTAGTGTGCGGACGCCGTACGACGGAGGGGTGGTTGGCCGGCCCGGGCGGTGCGCGGACCCCGAGAGTGCGGCGCTAAAGCCAAGGCGCCGGGGCGTGAGTTGGGCGGTCCTCCTGGCAGGGGGCTGTAGGTCCCTCGGGCTTCAATTGTGAACACTTTTTTTTTTTTTGCGCAGCTTCCCCCTGCTTGTTTTAACTTGCTACTCTTTGTGTCTCTTCAGGATCCGAACTTTCGAGGGCTTGACTTTGCCGGCGTGGATAGCTGAGGACTTCTCCGATGGGAGTAAGTGCCTTCGCTTCCCCCTTACTCGAGTGTACCGCTACCGCAATTCGAGGAGAGAAAACCTTCTGTCGTTGCTCCGAATTTTTATCCACAAGCGCATCACAGAGGATGGAGTCACCGATGCGACTTGCGGGCTGCCGAAGCTGAGCAGGAAAGTTTATACCGACGAGGCGATCTCTATGAAGCTCCTTCGTCCAAGCTTGAGTACGCCTTTTCACCATTGTGATGAAGATTTCGTGCCCACACCGGTAGTAGCTTCGAAGATCTACTCCCGCTTGACCCAATGGGGTACCGACTCCTGGCCTCGGGGGGACGTCCAGTACCTTTGCGGCTTTCGTGTGTGGATGAGCGAGCTCTCCGAAGTCTTTGGGGCGGAACCTGAGATGAAGCCGTTGGCTAAGTTCCTAGCGCCAGCTTGCCGAGAATATAGTCGTCCTGAGGGGATGTATCGAGCTCTATGTGAACTCTGGTGTCCAACCACCAACACTTTTCTAATTGGAGCGGGAGAAATAGGGATCTCCCTCCGTAACGTCCACATCGTTTCTGGATGCCTTGAAGTGCGGAATTATTATCAAGAAGAGGTGCCAACTTTGAAGGATTTGCTAGATAGCAGCTTTGCCCCGAGCTCCTGCCTTCTCTTGTTCAAGGCGTACGCCATCATCGCAGTGTGGGATCAGTCGGACCGAGTTCACCATTCCTCTTGGGTCGACTTCTGGTTCAAAGGCGAGTACATGTCCCTGTCACCTTCAGCTCACCCGATGTGGAAGGTTGCTCAGATAAAGAGGCCTCCACTGCGTTCCTTTGTGAGGCCTATTGAGTCTTTGGCCCGAGTGAGGCATTCAATGGAGGGGAGACAGAGCCCTGGGAGATCCTTGGTCTGAGGCGCGACAGCGAGGAGTGGCGGGCGGTTTACCAAGCCACCGGGTTGGTCATCTTCCTCTGCCGGTTCGTGCTTCCTTGTACCGGCGAGGCCATCCGTCCCGAGACCTTTCTTGCAGCATCCCGGATGGAGAGGGGGGAGCTCTTCAATCTGGCTCCGGCAATCTTATGCGCCTTGTACTAGGGGCTTAGTGGTACTTACTGGAGCTTGTCCAGTTCGGACCATGCCAAAGGGGAGCTCGGCCGGTCTAATGCCTCTGGACCTCTGCACTATCTGTATGGTTGGATGGCTCTTCACTTTCCAAAAGGGATCTTCGCCAGACGTGGGCATCCAGCCGACCTGTCATTTTTGCCGGGCGTAGGAGGAATCTTAAATGCCTTTATCAGTTGGGAGCGCCCGAGGGAGTGTGCTCGCACTCTTTTGTGGAAGATGGGAGGCGCCGACTTCGAGTTCTTGTCGGAGCACTCAGTGCTACCTTTAGAGAGGTCGACGGTCCACGACAACGAGGAGCTCTCGGATGGCTTGTATTGGAATATGGTCAGCTGCCGCCCCGGCTACTTGGTTTGGCACCGGAGGGATATAGTGGAAGTGGAACAGTACTCCCCTCACCGCTTCGCTCGTCAGCAAGGATTTCAGCAGGAAGTACCCGGTATGCCGCAGCGGTTGCAGGGGCGCATCAGCCCGCAGGAAGGTTATCGCCTCTGGGCTTCTCTTTATGCTCGGCTGACTGGCGGTAGCTTCTTCCCTGGGACCAGGTCGGGGTTTCAGGATGCCGCCACTCCAGGCTACTGCAAGTGGATTGAAGAGTGAGTATCCCCGTTGCTTGCGAGTCTCCCGGTTGATGTTCTGGCGAGTAGTGAGTTCAAAAATTTTAGCTTCGATCCTTCAGCGGGATTGGAGGATCTTTGCCTCCAGTCGGGGATTCAGAGGACCAAGAAGAGTTGCAGTCGTCTTTCCAGTTCCCGTCGGGTTCCCTCTCCGGTTCCCGTGTTAGAAGCCGACCTCACAAATGCCCCCGGGCCGTCATTTCTCTCGAAGACAGCTATTGAGGGTGCCCCGTCCAAGAGACGAAAGGTGTGCGTTCCCCGCAGGGTGACTTCGAGGGTTCCTTGTCCGGTTGAGGATGTCGAGGAGCCAGGCCTTCTAGGAGTTGAGGTGATCCCTCCATCTGGGGCGGCTTTGTCCGACCTTGCAGGTATGAAGTTCTTCTTGTTTTGCTTCCTTTTCGTCTTCAGGGGGTCCCATTATGCTGAGTAGTGTGTTTCTTTTGGGTAGATTCGGTTATAGTGGTGGAATGTGAGGCGAACTCTTCGAAGGCATCTCGCGGGCATTCGTCTACTGGGGCTGCGCAGGAAGTGCCTTGGAAGTGCGGGCTAGACGTTCCTCCGGATGATCTGGACCTCCCTCGGGGTTTGCGGGAAGAACTTTCCTTGTGGCGATATCGATCTAGATGGTATCGACGTCGAGGCTTTGTCTTTTCACGAGAAGGCCGAAGTTTCGAGTATCAACAAGCGGCGTTCCTCGACTGCCGTTCTCTCGAGCTTGGTGGAGGAGACGATTGTTGCAACAGTGGCGGCAGTTTCCCCAGTTTTGTCGGCCTCGTTGGCGAAGGCAGCTCCCGTGGCGACCACAGTGGAAGGGAAGGTTTTGGCCACGTACTCTGAGGCACCTCGCCCGAGTTTAAGGCCGAGGAGCAGAGTTTCGGAGTATTTTCTTGCAAGTTATTGGCAGTACATCAGGTTGACGCTGGAGCCCTTTCAAGACGCGGGCTTTGGTGCCCTCCAAGACTGGTGGTCTACTGATGGTGCAGAGTTTTGTGCGAGCCTGAAGGAGTTCAAGGTGGACAGTTCTTCTTTTGTCGCCCAGATGAACTTGCTTGTGACTGACAGTGAGGCTTATCGTTCTCGGCGGGCTCTACTGGAGGGGAGCACTCCTTCTGAGTTGGCGACCGCCGAGGCGAGTTTGTGTCAGTCGGAGCACCAGTTTGAGGAGGCCTCTTCTAGTCTGTCGAAGGCGCATAAGAGGGTAAAATCGGTGCGCGCCTCTCTTCGAAAGGCAGAGTCTCGTTTGGAGCGAGCCGAGACTGCGGAGAAGGCTTTGAAGGCGAGCTTTCTAAAGCAGCAATCAGACTTGGCGGCCTGTCGCGAGCTTTTGGCTACACGTCCTTTGGAACTTCAGCGAGTGGAGGCTACTAGAGAGGAGTTATTGTGCCGCCTTCGAGCTTTGGATACTTTCTTTTAGCTGCTTCTTGTCTTGTCATCTTGCATTGTAGTTTTCCCTTAGAACTTATGCCATGTACCGTCTTCTCTTGAATATCTAATAATATCACCATATTTCGCAACTCATTTGCATGGAACATTGTTGGCTTTTTCTTATGGTCGGACTGAACCCGAAGTGACTTTTCAGGCTGCCAACGTACCCCCCTAAGGGGGATCAAGTCGCACGTAGTTCTTTTTTTTTTTTTTTGCAAGGAGTGTGGCCTTGCTTTAGGCATAGTACCTTTTGAGGTACTTGTCGTTGATAGGGCCGAGCATGAGCCCTTCTGGCGTGGTGAGGAGGTAAGCGCCGTTGGAGTAGATTTCTTTGACGGGGTGCGGTCCATCCCATTTGGCGTCGAACTTCTTCCCTCCTCGATGCGAGAGAATGATGGGGCATTTGACTGCCAGCACCAGTTCTCCTATTTGGAAGGATCGAGGGCGGATCTTTTTGTTGAAGGCGCGAGTCAGTCTGGCTTGATAACACTCCAGACGTTGCTGAGCTTCGAGGCGTCTTTCATCCAAGGCCTCTAATTCTGCTAGACAGAGCTGGGCGTTGTCGTCGCTGGTGAGGCCTTCCTAGATTGCTATCCTGAGCGATAGGATCTGGAGCTCGAGTAGAAGAACGGCTTCTACTCCATAGACGAGGGAGTACGGAGTTGCTTGCGTTGGAGTGCGAAAAGTCGTTCGGCAGGCCCATAGCGCTTCACTCATGCGTTCGTGCCAGTCCTTCTATGTCTTCGAGACAGTTTTCTCCAGCAGCTTGCAGAGAGTCTTGTTGAAGGCCTCCGCTAGACCGTTGGCCGGAACGTTGTACATTGTTGAACATTTCTGCTTAATGTCGTACTTGGCGCAGAACTGGCTGACAGCAACATTTTTGAATTGCTTTCTGTAGTCCGTTAGGATGTAGCGAGGGATTCCGTACCGGAAGCTGATGTCGTTCTGGATGAAGCTGATGACGGAGTGCCTTGTAACTTCCCGTAGAGGTATTGCTTCAGCCCATTTGGAGAAGTAGTCCGTTGCTGCCAAGATATAAAGATGTTTGGATTACTTGGGCAGGGGACTGACGATGTCGAGTCCCCATCCGTCGAAGGGCCACGACGCGATTGTTGGGTGCAAAAGGCTCTGGCGGTTGACGGATGTAATCACCGTGTAGCTGGCAAGCGTGATATTTCTTCGCGAACTCCAAGCTGTCTTTAATCATGGTGGGCCAGTAATAGCCCATCCTCCTGACGCGAAAGTGGAGCTTTGGACCGGACTGGTGCGAGCTACAGATTCCAGCGTGTACTTCTTCCAGTACTGCTTCTGCCTCTTCCTTTGCGAGGCACCTCAGGAGTGTGCCATCGTAACTTCGACGGTACAGCTCGTTGTTGAAGTGGTAGAACTTCAGAGACCGTCGACGAATGTTAACTTTGCGCTTTGGATCTTCGGAGAGTTTACCATGGACGAGATAATCCAAAAAAGGTTGCCTCTAGTCTTGCTCTCTAATTTCGAGGACGTGCACCGCGTTGGCTTGAGCTAGGATCTCGACAGGGGCTTCTTCTTTGGTGAGCACTATTCTCCTGCAGAAAGGGACGACGAGCTGGCCTTCTTCTGGAAACGGGAGTGTAGCCGCCAAGTTTGCGAGTGTGTCAGCCTGCTGGTTGAGGTTTCTGGAGACATGCTGAATGGAAGCAGTCTCGAGTTTGCCAAGGAGTTCCAAAGCTCGCGTGTGCAGTGGTACTACGTCTTCTTTGTTGACTTCGTATGCCCCCAAGACTTGCTGGATGACGAGCTGAGAGTCACCGAAAATCTCGAGTCCCTGAAACTTCATATCGTTGGCGAGTTCGAGGCCGATGAATAGAGCTTGATACTCCGCCACGTTGTTGGAGAATGGTTTCGACAGCAGAAATGAGAAAGGGAGTATCTCGTCGGTTGGAGTGACGAAGATAACCCCTGCTCCAGCTATGTCTTGTCTTGCTGCGCCTTCAACGAACATCTTCCAGGGGGAGCGATGTCAATGGAGAAGACTTCTTCATCTGGGAGATCTTCTGATAATTCTCATTCCGCCGGGAGGGGATTATCTGCGAGGAAGTCCGCGAGAGCTTGTCCCTTAACTGCCTTCTGTGGCACGAAGGTGATATCAAATTCGAGGAGAAGTAGTGCCCACTTTGCCAGACATCCGAGAGCACTGGCTTTGACATGATGTATTTGAGGGGGTCGGCCTTCGAGATGAGTCTGACAGTGTGAGCCAGCATGTAGTGTCGCAGCTTCTTTGTAGCAAAGATGAGCGTCAGGCAGACCTTCTCAATTGGGGAGTAGTTTAGCTCTGCGCCGACGAGAGTGTGGCTCAAGTAGTAGCATGCCGTCTCCTTGCCCAACTCGTTGTCTTGGGCCAGGAGTGCCCCCAAGGATTGCTCCTGGGCACTAATGTAGAGGATCAGCGGTCTTCCTTGAACTAGTGCCAATAGAACTGGCGGTTTCAGTAAATAGGCTTTGATGCTTTGGAGAGATTATTGGCAAGCATCATCCCATTTGAACGACGCTTCTTTCTTCATGAGGCGACTGAACGGATGACACTTCCCGGCTAGGTTGGCGATGAATCTTCGGATATACGCCAGATGTCGTTGAAGACCTCTGAGGTCTCGCACTATCTTTGGTGCGGGCATATTGATGATAGCATCAATTTTGGATTGATCTATCTCAATGCCTTGATGTCGCACGACGAAGCCAAGGAATTTGCCTGAGGAGACTCCGAATGCGCACTTGAGTGGATTCATGCGGAGTTGGTACCTTCGAAGCCGTTTGAAGATTAGCTCGAGATCTTGCAGATGTGCCGACTTCTTCTTAGATTTCACAACAAGGTCATCGACGTAGCACTCCACATTTTGATGAAAAATGTCGTCGAAGATTCTCTGCATAGCTCGTTGGTAGGTGGCTCCTGCGTTTTTCAAGCCGAACGGCATAACTTTGTAACAATAGATTCCCTTTGGTGTGCGGAATGCTGTGAGCTCTTCGTCTTTGGGTGCCATCCGGATCTGGTTGTAGCCTGAGGATCCGTCCATGAAAGTCAGCACCTCATGGCCTGTCGTCGCGTCCACCATTAGCTCCGTGATTGGCAAGGGGAAGTCGTCCTTTGGACATGCGTTGTTCAAGTCTCTGAAATCCACGCACACTCGGATTTGACCGTTCTTCTTTTTAACTGGGACAACGCTAGAGATCCATGTCGGGTACTTGACCTCTCGGATGAAGCCGGCTTCGATTAACTTGTTTACTTTGCCTTCTATTTGGGGCACCAGTTCGGGCCAATAGCGTCTTTGTCTTTGCTTGATGGCGCTAGCCCCGTGTTTGACGCTGAGCTGGTGTACTGCGATTTTGGGATCGAGACTCGGCATCTCCTTGTAGGACCATGCGAAGACATCTCTATATTCTTGGAGCAGTTTGATGTATGCAGCTTCTTCTTCAGGAGTCAAAAGTGTGCTGATGAATGTAGGCCGAGGCTCCGTTTATGTGTCCAAGTTGATTTTCATCAAGTCATCAATGGTGGACTGCCCCCCTTCTTCGAGGACCGGCGGGGCATCTTGCAACTCATCGTCCGAAGTAGAAGCATCACCATTGTCAGTCTCGGTAACGGAGCTATGATTGACGGCTGGCATGGGTGGGTGGGCGGGTGTTGAAACGACGTCCTCGACTGGCATTCCCAAACGGTTGAACACCGACCTCTTCTTTGGCTGCTTGACTGGCCCGAGCCTTTCGAACACTGATGTACGCTTTAGATTCGACCGGCTTTGGCTGCTTTTGTTTTGCTTCTGGAGTAAGGCTTGGCATCGAGCTCGTCGCCGTCTTCTCTTACTATCGGGACAGCTGGCGTGGGTGGAGCGTGCATCGGAGATTGTCGATCCTTCAGCTGCTTCGTCTACCATCTTTGCCCCAATGTAGTTGGAAGTGAAGGTCTTCTTTGCTGCAATCTTGACGACCATCGGAGTTTGACTGGAGCCGATGCCTCAGCGGTTCGGGAGAATTTGTTTGCTGCTTTGAAACAGACGAGCTTGAGTCCTGGTTATCCCATGTGGCATTGCTGCTAGGGGAAGTGTGCCCATTTGCCTAGCGCTTCCTTCATTGTAGCCGGTTTTGAACCGCAACTTGGCGGCGTTTTGCCCCCAACTCCCTTTTGGCTTGAATTCGAGTCGACTGATGTCGGTAGATTCGCCAAGCCCGATCGGGTTCAAAGCTCGCGTCAGACTAGGTAATGGCAATGTCATTTCTTGCAGAGTAATAACATTAGCTTCTGATAATGGCGGGACCAGATCTCTTGTCGAAGTAGAAGGTGGTCGCTCGGGTTTGCGAAGCCATTGAGGTGCGAGGCACAGGACAGGCGTCACTTGGACGGACAACGAAGTATGTTGCATTGTTCTCGGCTTGGAGTTGATGCGCATCCTTTGTCTTGATTTCGATGCTTCCTTGACTTCGAGTATCGCCTTGTTGGAAGGTTGCATCGGATTTGCAGGGGGAGGAGCCTTATCCTGCCTCGCTTCTTTAGCCTTCTGGGCTTGAGGGGCTTTAGGTCGGACTTCTGCTACAAGGTCTTTTGCCTGATAGAACTTGGCGTCAGCAAGGTATGCCTCGGCTTCATTGAACGGCTTATTATCAGCGATGATGCACTTCTCCATGCCTTCCTCATAGTACTTGAGACACTGATGCCAAGTGGACACTACGACGTCGTTCTCATGTAGCCATGGCCTTCCCAACAGGAGGTGATACGATGTCTGGCAATCAATGATGTGGAAGAGGACCGTTGTGTCAAGCGGGCCGATTGAAAGCTTCAGGCGGATGATTCCGATAGTGGATTGTCCGCCCTGGTTGAACCCTTGAATCACCAGCTGGCTGTGCGAGAGCAGGTCATTGGTGATACCGAGTTGTCGCATCGTCTGGATGGACATGATGTTGACGGCGGAGCCACAGTCTAGCAGGATTCGATTCACCGGCTTCTCTTTGATGTATCCCAAAACGTAAACGGGCCGGTTGTGCAATCGTGTCCCGAGTTGCAAGTCTTCGTCCGAGAAGGTTATCGTTGCATCGCACGAGGCCACAGTCTTGCCCTTCTCGTCGTCCTTCCTTTTCCTCTTGTAGCTGTCCGGGTCTGCCAAAGTTGCAGCCATTGCTAGACGAGCCTTCTTCAGAAGGTGCAAAACTTCTACGAGCGGCAAGTGTAGGATTGCCTCGTTGTAAGAGGCAGTGCCCTCTTTGTCGGAGCCGTCTCCCTCGTCGGTGGAGTCGCCTTCTTCAGAAGTCTCGATTTCGCCTTTTCCTTTCGACACTTTATGAACTTGGACCATGCAGCACGAGACCCTGATGCACTGATCGACTGGGAGGAAGTGATCGGGGAAGAATTCTTGCAATGTGGCTGGTTCCGGGAGGCTTTGCTGGAGATCGTCGGGGCTTGCCGACGGCACTTTGAACGCCTTTCTTCCTGGAGCCTTGCTTTTCTTCTTGTAAGTTTTTCGTTCGGGAAGTCTCTTGATCACCCGGTCTTGCTTATGTTGCCTTGTTTGTCGTGGCCTTCATCGCCGGGGTAGCATGACCCATGCCTCTTTGTCGGTGGATTCTCCCCCGCTAAGGTGATGATCGGGAGCAGCAGCTGGGGGTTCCTTATTGGTCGGGGAAGCTTCGGAGGCTCTACTGGATCGTCTTCTGATCCCCAGCAAGTGGGCTTGATTTCTTTGATCGAAATGGATGGAGGCGTGGAGTAGAGGACATAATAGTCAAACTTTCCCGAGGGCTGGCCCAGCAGACCGACTTCTGGATCTCCTTGCTCGTATCTCTTCTGGAGAGCACATTGGGATGTAGCTTGACTGGGAGGAACTCGCTCTTCCGGAAGCTCCACTGGCTCATCTTCCGATCCCCAGCTGGTGGGCTTGATTTCTTCGATCGAAATGGGTGGAGGCTTTGAGTAGAGGACGTAATATTCGAATTTGCCCGAAGGTTGGCCCAGCAAACCGACTTCTGGATCTCCTTGCTCATACCTCTGTAGGAGAGTACGTTGAGACTGACTTTGAGAGGTGCTGACGTGAGCGATGGTTGACCCTAGGGCAATGGCGTTTCCTCCTCAGCGAGCGCAGGAGCACGTTGTCGTCGCCTCGAAACCTTCAGTTAGGAAGCTGACTTTGCAATAGGCCTTTGACGATTGACGCGCAATTTGGGCATTCTATGTCGTGCAGCAACGAGTAGCGGCGGAAAGGATCCGAAGGTGATGGACGTCATGTTGGCCGTAGCGACCTCCCCGGAGTCGATCTCGATCTTCCCTTGCTTTGCGAGCCCATGATTCTTTCTTTGAAGACGAAGCATCTTTCGATGGGATGGCTAACCACTTGGTGGTATTTGTAGAAGAGAGGGTCGTTCACACGATGCATTTGCTCGGGTCTCTTTGAAGGAGGAAGCTCTATCATCTTCTCCTGCAGCAGCTGGTCGAACATGGAGGAGACTTCCGAGTCCGGGAAGGGGTACTCCTTTGCTTCGAGCTCCTCGAGATTCATCCTTTGTCTTTGCGGCGGAGGTGGCGGTATGGCGGCTCCTTTTCTTTGATCCGGCTTGCCATCAATCTTGATTGGCTTGGAGGTCGAAGCGACGTCGGCAACATTGACTTGCTTCGGTTTCGATGCCGGCGATTTGTCCTTCTTCTCCACCTTCGTGAAGTCCTTGTTATTCGAGTCTCCGCGGTTTGCTAGGCTGAGTTCCATGTCGTGAGCCCGAGTCGCGAGTTCTTTGAAGGACCGAGGCTTGATCCCTTTGAGGATGTAGAGCTGGCCCCAGTGCATGCCTTGGGTGCACATCTCGATGGCCGAGTCTCCAGACAAGTGGTCTCGTGAATTCAGCGCAAGGTTCCTCCATCGATGGATGTAGTCGATCATCGGCTCGTCCTTCCTTTGCTTGACGGCAGTAAGCTTGGTCATGCTGACGGTGCGTCTGGTGCTGTAGAAGCAATTGAGGAACTCTCTCTCCATCTGATCCCAGCTGTCGATAGATCCTGGAGGGAGATCCATATACCAGTAGAACACGTTGCCCTTGAGGGTGCGAACGAACTGCTTCACCATCTAGTCACCATACGTGCCAGCATTGTTGTAGGTTTCGATGAAGTGAGCGACGTGCTGTCTTGGATTTCCCTTCTCGTCGAAGTGCTGAAACTTTGGCGGCTGGAACCCGATGAGGAAGCGCAGCTGCTGGATCCTCGCGGTGTAAGGCTTCGAGTATGCTGCCGTGATCGGAGGAAGACCACCGCCGTGGGAACGCATCATGTCGGCTACCAACGCTTGTATTTGCTGGGCATTCATTGTTGCTGTTGCCGGAGGTTGTGTGGCCACCGAGACTGGTGCTGGAGAGACGACTTCCATCGGGACAGGAACCGAGGAGGGTGCTAGAGTAACCGCTTGAATTGTCGGAACAACCTCTGCAGGAGCTGGAGGCGCGCGGGGGCGCAGGCGGCAGCAGCAGCAGCGCGGGTTGCGGTAGCGACGCGGGCTGCGGTGGCGGCATACGGCGTAGCGGCGTCGGCCAAGCAGTGCGCGCGGGTGCCGGGGCGCAGGCAGCGCGAAGGCCGGAGCTACACGGGGCGGTCGCCGGCGTGCGGCGCAAAGGTCGGTGGGCCGACTGTCGGGTGCAGAGACCGGGGCACATACGAGAGGTGGGCGCGCGGAGGCTGGGCGGCGCGTGGCCGGGGCGCGGGAGCGGGTGGCAGTGGCTGCGGCGCGGAAGTCAGGGCTGGCGGCGGTGGCCCCGAGCGGGTCGGTTGCGGGCGCGAGTCGGGGGGTGGCATTGCCGGTTCGGTCGGGCCCCCCCTCCCGATAGGAGAAGAAGGAGAGGGGGTTGCAGGCCCCCCCCTTTTCTTTGCTGTCGGGTGCTGATTAGGGAGAGGGGGCTGCGGGCCCCCCCCTCTTTGTGCGGCCTCGGATGGAAAGGGGGCTGCGGGCCCCTAAATCCTCCTCTCTTTTTTTCGCGCAAGGCCAACCGTAGTAATGGCGGCACTTGCTATGTCGGTGGTGTTGGTTGTGGGTTTCTGGCGAAATGACGAGCGCGAGTTCCGAGCGGCGGTTGGCTGCATGATGCCGGCGACGCAAGGTTCAATACGAGCGAGTGGCGGTAGGCGGCCGGCACAGGCAGTATTGGCGCGGGTAGTGTGCGGACGCCGTACGACGGAGGGGTGGTTGGCCGGCCCGGGCGGTACGCGGACCCCGAGAGTGCGGCGCTAAAGCCAAGGCGCCGGGGCGTGAGTTGGGCGGTCCTCCTGGCAGGGGGCTGTGGGTCCCTCGGGCTTCAATTGTGAACCCTTTTTTTTTTTTTGCGCAGCTTCCCCCTGCTTGTTTTAACTTGCTTCTCTTTGTGTCTTTTCAGGATCCGAACTTTCGAGGGCTTGACTTTGCCGGGGTGGATAGCTGAGGACTTCTCCGATGGGAGTAAGTGCCTTCGCTTCCCCCTTACTCGAGTGTACCACTACCGCAATTCGAGGAGAGAAAACCATTTGTCGTTGCTCCGAATTTTTATCCACAAGCGCATCACAGAGGATGGAGTCACCGATGCGACTTGCGGGCTGCCGAAGCTGAGCGGGAAAGTTTATACCGACGAGGCGATCTCTATGAAGCTCCTTCTTCCAAGTTTGAGTACGCCTTTTCTCCATTGTGATGAAGATTTCGTGCCCACACCGGTAGTAGCTTCGAAGATCTACTCCCGCTTGACCCAATGGGGTACCGACTCCTGGCCTCGGGGGGACGTCCAGTACCTTTGCGGCTTTCGTGTGTGGATGAGCGAGCTCTCCGAAGTCTTTGGGGCGGAACCTGAGATGAAGCCGTTGGCTAAGTTCCTAGCGCCAGCTTGTCGAGAATATAGTCGTCCTGAGGGGATGTATCGAGCTCTCTGTGAACTCTGGTGTCCAACCACCAACACTTTTCTTATTGGAGCGGGAGAAATAGGGATCTCCCTCCGTAACGTCCACATCGTTTCTGGATGCCCTGAAGTGCGGAATTATTCTCAAGAAGAGGTGCCAACTTTGAAGGATTTGCTAGATAGCAGCTTTGCCCCGAGCTCCTGCCTTCTCTTGTTCAAGGCGTACGCCATCATCGCAGCGCGGGATCAGTCGACTTCTGGTTCAGAGGCGAGTACATGTCCCTGTCACCTTCAGCTCACCCGATGTGGAAGGTTGCTCAGATAAAGAGGCCTCCACTGCGTTCCTTTGTGAGGCCTATTGAGTCCTTGGCCCGAGTGAGGCATTCAATGGAGGAGAGACAGAGCCCCTGGGAGATCCTTAGTCTGAGGCGCGACAGCGAGGAGTGGCGGGCGGTTTACCAAGCCACCGGGTTGGTCATCTTCCTCTGCCGGTTCGTGCTCCCTTGTACCGGCGAGGCCATCCGTCCTGAGACCTTTCTTGCAGCATCCCGGATGGAGAGGGGGGAGCTCTTCAATCTAGCTCCGACAATCTTATGCACCTTGTACCAGGGGCTTAGTGGTACTTACTGGAGCTTGTCCAGTTCGGACCATGCCAAAGGGGAGCTCGGCCGGTCTAATGCCTCTGGACCTCTGCACTATCTGTATGGCTGGATGGCTCTTCACTTTCCAAAAGGGATCTTCGCCAGACGTGGGCATCCAGCCGACCTGTCATTTTTGCCGGGCGTAGGAGGAATCTTAAATGCCTTTATCAGCTGGGAGCGCCCGAGGGAGTGTGCTCGCACTCTTTTGTGGAGGATGGGAGGCGCCGACTTCGAGTTCTTGTCGGAGCACTCAGTGCTACCTTTAGAGAGGTCGACGGTCCACGACAACGAGGAGCTCTCGGATGGCTTGTATTGGAATATGGTCAGCTGCCGCCCCGGCTACTTGGTTTGGCACCGGGGGGATATAGTGGAAGTGGAACAGTACTCCCCTCACCGCTTCGCTCGTCAGCAAGGATTTCGGCAAGAGGTACCCGGTATGCCGCAGCGATTGCAGGGGCACATCAGCCCGAAGGAAGGTTATCGCCTCTGGGCTTCTCTTTATGCTCGGCTGACTGGCGGTAGCTTCTTCCCTGGGACCAGGTCGGGGTTTCAGGATGCCGCCACTCCAGGCTACTGCAAGTGGATTGAAGAGTGAGTATCCCCGTTGCTTGCGAGTCTCCCGGTTGATGTTCTGGCGAGTAGTGAGTTCAAAAATTTTAGCTTCGATCCTTCAGCGGGATTGGAGGATCTTCGCCTCCAGTCGGGGATTCAGAGGACCAAGAAGAGTTGCAGTCGTCTTTCCAGTGCCCGTCGGGTTCCCTCTCCGGTTCCCGTGTTAGAAGCCGACCTCGCAAATGCCCCCGGGCCGTCCTTTCTCTCGAAGACAGCTATTGAGGGTGCCCCGTCCAAGAGACGAAAGGTGTGCGTTCCCCACGGGGTGACTTCGAGGGTTCCTTGTCCGGTTGAGGATGTCGAGGAGCCAGGCCTTCTAGGAGTTGAGGTGATCCCTCCATCCGGGGCGGCTTCGTCCGACCTTGCAGGTATGAAGTTCTTCTTGTTTTGCTTCCTTTTCGTCTTCAGGGGGTCCCATTATGCTAAGTAGTGTGTTTCTTTTGGGTAGATTCGGTTATAGTGGTGGAATGTGAGGCGAACTCTTCGAAGGCATCTCACGGGCATTCGTCTACTGGGGCTGCGCAGGAAGTGCCTGGGAAGTGCGGGCTAGACGTTCCTCCGGATGATCTGGACCTCCTTGGGGTTTGCGGGAAGAACTTTCCTAGTGGCGATATCGATCAAGATGGCATCGACGTCGAGGCTTTGTCTTTTCACGAGAAGGCCGAAGTTTCGAGTATCAACAAGCGGCGTTCCTAGACTGCCGTTCTCTCGAGCTTGGTGGAGGAGACGATTGTTGCAACAGTGGCGGCAGTTTCCCCAGTTTTGTCGGCCTCGTTGGCGAAGGCAGCTCCCGTGGCGACCACAGTGGAAGGGAAGGTTTTGCCCACGTACTCTGAGGCACCGACCCCGAGTTTAAGGCCGAGGAGCAGAGTTTCGGAGTATTTTCTTGCAAGTTGTTGGCAGTACATCAGGTTGACGCTGGAGCCCTTCAATACGCGGGCTTTGGTACCCTCCAAGACTGGTGGTCTACTGATGGTGCAGAGTTTTGTGCGAGCCTGAAGGAGTTCAAGGTGGACAGTTCTTCTTTTGTCGCCCAGATGAACTTGCTCGTGACTGACAGTGAGGCTTATCGTTCTCGGCGGGCTCTACTGGAGGGGAGCACTCCTTCTGAGTTGGCGACCGCCGAGGCGAGTTTGTGTCAGTCAGAGCACCAGCTTGAGGAGGCCTCTTCTAGTCTGTCGAAGGCGCATAAGAAGGTAAAATCGGTGCGTGCCTCTCTTCGGAAGGCAGAGTCTCGTTTGGAGCGAGCCGAGACTGCGGAGAGGGCTTTGAAGGCGAGCTTTATGAAGCAGCAATCAGACTAGGCGGCCTGCCGCGAGCTTTTGGCTACACGTCCTTTGGAACTTCAGCGAGTGGAGGCTACTAGAGAGGAGTTACTGTGCCGCCTTCGAGCTTTGGATACTTTCTTTTAGCTGCTTCTTGTCTTGTCATCTTGCATTGTAGCTTTCCCTTATAACTTATGCCATGTACCGTCTTCTCTTGAATATCTAATAATATCACCATATTTCGCAACTCATTTGCATGGAACATTGTTGGCTTTTTCTTATGGTCGGACTGAACCCGAAGTGACTTTTCAGGCTGCCTACGTACCCCCCTAAGGGGGATCAAGTCGCACGTAGTTCTTTTTTTTTTTTTTTTTGCAAGGAGTGTGGCCTTGCTTTAGGCATAGTACCTTTTGAGGTACTTGCCGTTGATAGGGCCGAGCATGAGCCCTTCTGGCGTGGTGAGGAGGTAAGCACCGTTGGAGTAGATTTCTTTGACGGAGTGCGGTCCATCCCATTTGGCGTCGAACTTCTTCCCTCCTCGATGCGAGAGAATGATGGGGCATTTGACTGCCAGCACCAGTTCGATCTCCTATTTGGAAGGATCGAGGGCGGATCTTTTTGTTGAAGGCGCGAGTCAGTCTGGCTTGATAACACTCCAGACGTTGCTGAGCTTCGAGGCGTCTTTCATCCAAGGCCTCTAATTCTGCTAGACAGAGCTGGGCGTTGTCGTCGCTGGTGAGGCCTTCCTAGATTGCTATCCTGAGCGATAGGATCTGGAGCTCGAGTAGAAGAACGGCTTCTACTCCATAGACGAGGGAGTACGGAGTTGCTTGCGTTGGAGTGCGAAAAGTCGTTCGGCAGGCCCATAGCGCTTCACTCATGCGTTCGTGCCAGTCCTTCTATGTCTTCGAGACAGTTTTCTCCAGCAGCTTGCAGAGAGTCTTGTTGAAGGCCTCCGCTAGACCGTTGGCCGGAGCGTTGTACATTGTTGAACATTTCTGCTTAATGTCGTACTTGGCGCAGAACTGGCTGACAGCAACATTTTTGAATTGCTTCCTGTTGTCCGTTAGGATGTAGCGAGGGATTCCGTACCAGAAGATGATGTCGTTCTGGATGAAGCTGATGACGGAGTGCCTTGTAACTTCCCGCAGAGGTATTGCTTCAGCCCATTTGGAGAAGTAGTCCGTTGCTGCCAAGATATAAAGATGTTTGGATGACTTGGGCAGGGGACCGACGATGTCGAGTCCCCATCCGTCGAAGGGCCACGACGCGATTGTTGGGGGCAAAAGGCTCTGGCGGTTGACAGATGTAATCACCGTGTAGCTGGCAAGCGTGATATTTCTTCGCGAACTCCAAGCTGTCTTTAATAATGGTGGGCCAGTAATAGCCTATCCTCTTGACGCGAAAGTGGAGCTTTGGACCGGATTGGTGCGAGCCACAGATTCCAGCGTGTACTTCTTCCAGTACTGCTTCTGCCTCTTCCTTTGCGAGGCACCTCAGGAGTGTGCCATCGTAACTTCGACGGTACAGCTCGTTGTTGAAGTGGTAGAACTTCAGAGACCGTCGACGAATGTTAACTTTGCGCTTTGGATCTTCGGAGAGTTTACCATGGACGAGATAATCCAAAAAAGGTTGCCTCTAGTCTTGCTCTCTAATTTCGAGGACGTGCACCGTGTTGGCTTGAGCTAGGATCTCGACAGGGACTTCTTCTTTGGTGAGCACTATTCTCCTGCAGAAAGGGACGACGAGATGGCCTTCTTCTGGAAACGGGAGTGTAGCCGCCAAGTTTGCGAGTGCGTCAGCCTACTGGTTGAGATTTCTGGAGACATACTGAATGGAAGCAGTCTCGAGTTTGCCAAGGAGTTCCAAAGCTCGCGTGTGCAGTGGTACTACGTCTTCTTTGTTAACTTCGTATGCCCCCAAGACTTGCTGGATGACGAGCTGAGAGTCACTGAAAATCTCGAGTCCCTGAAGCTTCATATCCTTGGCGAGTTCGAGGCCGATAAGTAGAGCTTGATACTCCGCCACGTTGTTGGAGCATGGTTTCGACAGCAGAAATGAGAAAGGGAGTATCTCGTCGTTTGGAGTGACGAAGATAACCCCTGCTCCAGCTATGTCTTGTCTTGCTGCGCCGTCAAAGAACATCTTCCAGGGGGAGCGATGTCAATGGAGAAGACTTCTTCATCTGGGAGATCTTCTCATAATTCTCATTCCGCCGGGAGGGGATATTCTGCGAGGAAGTCCGCGAGAGCTTGTCCCTTAACTGCCTTCTGTGGCACGAAGGTGATATCAAATTCGAGGAGAAGTAGTGCCCACTTTGCCAGACATCCAAGAGCACTGGCTTTGACATGATGTATTTGAGGGGGTCGGCCTTCGAGATGAGTCTGACAGTGTGAGCTAGCATGTAGTGTCGCAGCTTCTTTGTAGCAAAGATGAGCGTCAGGCAGACCTTCTCAATTGGGGAGTAGTTTAGCTCTGCGCCGACGAGAGTGTGGCTCAAGTAGTAGCATGCCGTCTCCTTGCCCAACTCGTTGTCTTGGGCCAGGAGTGCCCCCAAGGATTGCTCCTGAGCACTAATGTAGAGGATCAGCGGTCTTCCTTGAACTGGTGCCAATAGAACTGGCGGCTTCAGTAAATAGGATTTGATGCTTTGGAGAGCTTCTTGGCAAGGATCATCCCATTTGAACGACGCTTCTTTCTTCATGAGGCGACTGAACGGATGACACTTCCCGGCTAGGTTGGCGATGAATCTTCGGATATACGCCAGATGTCGTTGAAGACCTCTGAGGTCTCGCACTATCTTTGGTGCGGGCATATTGATGATAGCATCAATTTTGGATTGATCTATCTCAATGCCTTGATGTCGCACGACGAAGCCAAGGAATTTGCCTGAGGAGACTCCGAATGCGTACTTGAGTGGATTCATGCGGAGTTGGTACCTTCGAAGCCTTTTGAAGATTAGCTCGAGATCTTGCAGATGTGCCGACTTCTTCTTAGATTTCACAACAAGGTCGTCGACGTAGCACTCCACATTTTGATGAAGAATGTCGTCGAAGATTCTCTGCATAGCTCGTTGGTAGGTGGCTCCTGCGTTTTTCAAGCCGAACGGCATAACTTTGTAACAATAGATTCCCTTTGGTGTGCGGAATGCTGTGAGCTCTTCGTCTTTGGGTGCCATCCGGATCTGGTTGTAGCCGGAGGATCCGTCCATGAAAGTCAGCACCTCGTGGTCTGTCGTCGCGTCCACCATTAGCTCCGTGATTGGCAAGGGGAAGTCGTCCTTTGGACATGCGTTGTTCAAGTCTCTGAAATCCACGCACACTCGGATTTGACCGTTCTTCTTTTTAACATGGACAACGCTAGAGATCCATGTAGGGTACTTGACCTCTCGGATGAAGCCGGCTTCGATTAACTTGTTTACTTCGCCTTCTATTTGGGGCACCAGTTCGGGCCGATAGCGTCTTTGTCTTTGCTTGATGGCGCTAGCCCCGTGTTTGACGCTGAGCTGGTGTACTGCGATTTTGGGATCGAGACCCGGCATCTCCTTATAGGACCATGCGAAGACATCTCTATATTCTTGGAGCAGTTTGATGTATGCAGCTTCTTCTTCAGAAGTCAAAAGTGTGCTGACGAATGTAGGCCGAGGCTCCGTTTATGTGCCCAAGTTGATTTTCTTCAAGTCATCAACGGTGGACTGCCCCCCTTCTTCCAGGACCGGCGGGGCATCTTGCAACTCATCGTCCGAAGTTGAAGCATCACCATTGTCAGTCTCGGTAACGGAGATATGATTGACGACTGGCATGGGTGGGTGGGTGGGTGTTGAAACGACGTCCTCGACTGGCATTCCCAAACGGTCGCACACCGACCTCTTCTTTGGCTGCTTGACTGGCCCGAGCCTTTCGAACACGGATGTACGCTTTAGATTCGACCGGCTTTGGCTGCTTTTGTTTTGCTTCTGGAGTAAGGCTTGGCATCGAGCTCGTCGTCGTCTTCTCTTACTATCGGGACAGCTAGCGTGGGTGGAGCGTGCATCGGAGATTGTCGATCCTTCAGCTGCTTCGTCTACCATCTTTGCCCCAATGTAGTTGGAAGTGAAGGTCTTCTTTGCTGCAATCTTGACGACCATCGGAGTTTGACTGGAGCCGATGCCTCAGCGGTTCGGGAGAATTTGTTCGCTGCTTTGAAACAGACGAGCTTGAGTCCTGGTTATCCCATGTGGCATTGCTGCTAGGGGAAGTGTGCCCATTTGCCTAGCGCTTCCTTCATTGTAGCCGGTTTTGAACCGCAACTTGGCGGCGTTTTGCCCCCAACTCCCTTTTGGCTTGAATTCGAGTCGACTGATGTCGGTAGATTCGCCAAGCCCGATCGGGTTCAAAGCTCGCGTCAGACTAGGTAGTGGCAATGTCATTTCTTGCAGAGTAATAACATTAGCTTCTGATAATGGCGGGACCAGATCTCTTGTCGAAGTAGAAGGTGGTCGCTCGGGTTTGCGAAGCCATTAAGGTGCGAGTCACAGGACAGGCGTCGCTTGGACGGACAACGAAGTATGTTGCATTGTTCTCGGCTTGGAGTTGATGCGCATCCTTTGTCTTGATTTCGATGCTTCCTTGACTTCGAGTATCGCCTTGTTGGAAGGTTGCATCGGATTTGCAGGGGGAGGAGCCTTATCCTGCCTCGCTTCTTTAGCCTTCTGGGCTTGAGGGGCTTTAGGTCGGACTTCTGCTACAAGGTCTTTTGCCTGATAGAACTTGGCGTCAGCAAGGTATGCCTCGGCTTCATTGAACGGCTTATTATCAACGACGATGCACTTCTCCATGCCTTCCTCATAGTACTTGAGGCACTGATGCCAAGTGGACACTACGACGTCGTTCTCATATAACCATGGCCTTCCCAACAGGAGGTGATACGATGTCTGGCAATCAATGATGTGGAAGAGGACCGTTGTGTCAAGCGGGCCGATTGAAAGCTTCAGGCGGATAATTCCGATAGTGGATTGTCCGCCCTGGTTGAACCCTTGAATGACCAGCTGGCTGTGCGATAGCTGGTCATTGGTGATGCCGAGTTGTTGCATCGTCTGGATGGACATGATGTTGACGGCGGAGCCACAGTCTAGCAGGATTCGATTCACCGACTTCTCTTTGATGTATCCCAAAACGTAAATGGGCCGGTTGTGTAATCGTGTCCCGAGTTGCAAGTCTTCGTCCGAGAAGGTTATCGTTGCATCGCACGAGGCCACAGTCTTGCCCTTCTCGCCGTCCTTCCTTTTCCTCTTGTAGCTGTCCGGGTCTGCCAAAGTTGCAGCCATTGCAAGGCGAGCCTTCTTCAGAAGGTGCAAAACTTCTACGAGCGGCAAGTGCAGGATTGCCTCGTTGTGAGAGGCAGTGCCCTCTTTGTCGGAGCCGTCTCCCTCGTCTGTGGAGTCGCCTTCTTCAGAAGTCTCGATTTCGCCTTTTCCTTCCGACACTTTATGAACTTCGACCATGCAGCACGAGACCCTGATGCACTGATCGACTGGGAGGAAGTGATCGGGGAAGAATTCTTGCAATGTGGCTGGTTCCGGGAGGCTTTGCTGGAGGAGATCGTCGGGGCTTGCCGACGGCACTTTGAACGCCTTTCTTCCTGGAGCCTTGCTTTTCTTCTTGTAAGTTTTTCGTTCGGGAAGTCTCTTCATCACCCGGTCTTGCTTATGTTGCCTTGTTTGTCGTGGCCTTCATCGCCGGGGTAGCATGACCCATGCCTCTTTGTCGGTGGATTCTCCCCCGCTAAGGTGATGATCGGGAGCAGCAGCTGGGGGTTCCTTATTGGTCGGGGAAGCTTGTTCTTTCGGAGGCTCTACTGGATCGTCTTCTGATCCCCAGCAGGTGGTCTTGATTTCTTTGATCGAAATGGATGAAGGCGTCGAGTAGAGGACATAATAGTCAAACTTTCCCGAGGGCTGGCTCAGCAGACCGACTTCTGGATCTCCTTGCTCGTATCTCTTCTGGAGAGCACATTGGGATGTAGCTTGACTGGGAGGAACTCGCTCTTCCGGAAGCTCCACTGGCTCGTCTTCCGATCCCCAGCTGGTGGGCTTGATTTCTTCGATCGAAATGGGTGGAGGCTTTGAGTAGAGGACGTAATATTCGAATTTGCCCGAAGGTTGGCCCAGTAAACTGACTTCTGGATCTCCTTGCTCATACCTCTGTAGGAGAGTACGTTGAGACGTGACTTTGAGAGGTGCTGACGTGAGCGATGGTTGACCCTAGGGCAATGGCGTTTCCTCCTCAGCGAGCGCAGGAGCACGTTGTCGTCGCCTCGAAACCTTCAGTTAGGAAGCTGACTTTGCAATAGGCCTTTGACGATTGACGCGCAATTTGGGCATTCTATGTCGTGCAGCAACGAGTAGCGGCGGAAAGGATCCGAAGGTGATGGACGTCATGTTGGCCGTAGCGACCTCCCCGAAGTCGATCTCGATCTTCCCTTGCTTTGCGAGCCCATGATTCTTTCTTTGAAGACGAAGCATCTTTCGATGGGATGGCTAACCACTCGGTGGTATTTGCAGAAGAGAGGGTCGTTCACACGATGCATTTGCTCGGGTCTCTTTGAAGGAGGAAGCTCTATCATCTTCTCCTGCAGCAGCTGGTCGAACATGGAGGAGACTTCTGAGTCCGGGAAGGGGTACTCCTTTGCTTCGAGCTCCTCGAGATTCATCCTTTGTCTTTGCGGCGTAGGTGGCGGTATGGCGGCTCCTTTTCTTTGATCCGGCTTGCCACCGATCTTGATTGGCTTGGAGGTCGAAGCGACGTCGGCAACATTGACTTGCTTCGGTTTCGATGCCGACGATTTGTCCTTCTTCTCCACCTTCAGGAAGTCCTTGTTATTCGAGTCTCCGCGGTTTGCTAGGCTGAGTTCCATGTCGTGAGCCCAAGTCGCGAGTTCTTTGAAGGACCGAGGCTTGATCCCTTTGAGGATGTAGAGCAGGCCCCAGTGCATGCCTTGGGTGCACATCTCGATGGCCGAGTCTTCAGACAAGTGGTCTCGTGAATTCAGCGCAAGGTTCCTTCATCGATCGATGTAGTCGATCATCGGCTCGTCCTTCCTTTGCTTGACGGCAGTAAGCTTGGTCATGCTGACGGTGCGTCTGGTGCTGTAGAAGCAATTGAGGAACTCCCATTCTATCTGATCCCAGCTGTCGATAGATCCTGGAGGGAGATCCATATACCAGTAGAACACGTTGCCCTTGAGGGTGCGAACGAACTGCTTCACCATCTCGTCACCATACGTGCCGGCATTGTTGTAGGTTTCGATAAAGTGAGCGACGTGCTGTCTTGGATTTCCCTTCTCGTCGAAGTGCTGAAACTTTGGCGGCTGGAACCCGATGAGGAAGCGCAGCTGCTGGATCCTCGCGGTGTAAGGCTTCGAGTATGTTGCCGTGATCGGAGGAAGACCACCGCCGTGGGAACGCATCATGTCGGCTACCAACGCTTGTATTTGCTGGGCATTCATTGTTGCTGTTGCCGGAGGTTGTGTGGCCACCGAGACTGGTGCTGGAGAGACGACTTCCATCGGGACAGGAACCGAGGAGGGTGCTAGAGTAACCGCTTGAATTGTCGGAACAACCTCTGCAGGAGCGGGAGTTGAAGACGGAGCTGGAGCGGCTCCTGGAGAAGCAAGAGATTGATCGACTGCTGCAGCATCCTTTGCGCTTAACTTTTGAAGCAGAGTGTTGATGTGACGATCCTTCTCCTCCATCAGTCGAGTAATTTGTGCCATATGTTCGCCCATCTGCATGACTTGGAGCTGAAGAGCGAACGGGGGGTGATGACAGAGGACGTCCCAATGTTGCATGCTTGCATCCTCGCCATCATCGTCGGAGATGTAGTTGCACCGACTTCCTTCTGGTTGATGACGGATTTTTGCCCCCTGTAGAGGAGGTGCGATGTTCGCTGGAGAACCCGAACGGGCTCGGGGTTGGAGCTGGTCTTCCCCAAACTTCTGGATATGGACTCCAGGATCGAGGCTTGTTTCTTCATGTACCAAGGCCTCGTCGGTGTTTTGGCGAGCATCTTCCGCGGCAATTTCTGGCGTCAAGACATCTGCAAGAGTTCGAGTACGCCGAGTGTAGACGCGTACCATCGAGGGAACATCACCCTCCGGGTTTACTGGACCACCGTGTCGGAGTAGAGGAGACTCGACGATGGGCAAAAGGCTTGGAGCAAACGCATCGTTCCTTTTCCTAGCCATTGCGAACTTGAAGCAACTCCTTCAGACGTACGGAAGAAAGAAAAGGAGGTCCCACCTGGCGTGCCAGAAATCTGTATGGGCAAAAAAAGATCTGGGTCGTCTTTATTGCAAACACACGAAGATTACAAAGTGCCGGGACCCGAGGACTCGGGGGTGGTGAACCGGTTGCGACGAATATTCGATCAGGAGATTGTGGGAGAGATCCTCTTGAGGGTCCCTTTGATCCGGGTCTCCACGTGGTATTCGTGCGAGAACTCTGAAGGGGTTGCCCAGGACAGAGGTCTTTACAGGGTGAGGGTTCTTTGAAAGGCTAAGGAATATCCGCCGTTGCTTTTGTCCCTTCCGTGCTTCACGCTTTCTCGGCTAGGGGTTTTCGGCGTCGCTCCTCGGTCTTCGTGTCTTCCTCGATCCTTGCTAGACCTTGGCGTCCTTGATCGTCGGTTCGCGGCGTCGATCGTGCTTTTGGCGTCGGCTTTGGCTTTGGCTTTCAGCTTTGGCTTGGCTTTGGTGTGGCTCTGGCTTTTGCTTTGCTTTGGCGCTTGCGCTTGAACATAGATGGGGGGAGACTTGCGATGCTTTTGCTCTTCCGGACTTCGCGTCGTATCGGTTAGAACGTGCGGTGCTTTTGCTCATGACCGGCGTAGTTGCTTGGCTTTGGCACTTGCGTTGCTTTAGCGCGGGCTTTACCGGGGTTTTCGCTTTGGCTTCTCGTGTTGCTTTTGCTTCGGCGTCAACTCGATCTTCTCCTCGAATGGCGGTGCCTACTTCTTCAAGGCTTCTGGCTTCCTCGACGGTTATGGCGTCGGCTTGACTTCTCTTATTCTCCGAGCTCCTTTGGCTTGATCGGAGTTGAAGGCTTTACTTTGAAGACGACGGGTGTAGCGTCGGCTTTACTTCTCTTCTTCTCTGGACTTCTTTGGCGTGATCGGAGTCAAAGGGTTCCTTTGTAGACGGCGGGGGTAGCACCGATCTCCGTGCGACGGTTGTAGCGTCGGCTTTGCTTTGAAGACGACGGGTGTAGCGACGATTCGGGTGTTCTTCTCCAAGCTTTCTTCTTCGTGGATGAAGCGGGCGTTTGTCGAAGGCGACGGGGTGATGACGCTTCGGTCTTCTTCTCCGGGCTTTTGGGCTTGATCGGAGTCGAAGGCTTGTTGGAGACGACGAGGTGGTGCCGCTCCAATCTTCTTCTCCGGCCTTTGCTTCTGGTGTCTTCGGACTCGAAAGGTTCTTCTTCTCCGAGCTTTCTTCTTCGTGCACGGAGTCGAAGGCTTGATCTTCTTGTGCAAGGGTCTTCACTTTGATGAGAGCTTTCAATGAACAAAGCCGGTCCCGAAGGGATAGGCTTGCTCGTGCCTCGTGAAGCCTTGGGTCGATGAAGAGCGAGTCTCCTATTCTGCAGAGCTTTCTCGCTTCGTCTTCAGCTTCCAACCTCTTGAGCCTTCCCCCTCCCCCTCTATTTATAGGTGAAGGGGGGAGGGGGGAGATATGGGAAGTTTATTTGAATCCCTTTAATATCTCTCCCATAATTACCCCAAGATTTATTCTTCCATTGAAGAGAGGAATAAACCTTTATTTGCCTTCCTTTTTTGGTGGAGTAGTTATGGCTCAATCTTCTTTGAATTTATTTTGCATCTTGCACATAAAGTCGATGGCAACCCGACTTCGTTTCTTGTCCGTCGGATCGAGGGATCGGCGCAGATTCACACTTATGTAGACGTCATACGCAACCTCCCCCCGCGCATGGCGGTATTTGTTTCCTATTTCTTCTTTTCTTTCCTTCTCTTTTCTTTCCTTTATTTTCTTTCTTTCTTCCTTTTCCTTCTTTTCTTTTCTTTCTTTTCTTTTCTTTCTTTGCATGGCCGGCCACCCCCAAAACGGGTTCGGATTTCGATAAGGGGGGCCGAGCAGGCCCATCGTGCGGGTCGGGTCCGGTTTGCGTGTCGGGTTTGCCTTCGAGTCGGTGCATGCGAGTCGGGTCCGAGTCCGAGTGCGTGTCGGGTTTGCCTCCGAGTCGGTGCATGCGAGTCGGGTCCGGGTCTGAGTGCGTGTCGGGTTTGCCTCCGCATTGGTGCATGCAAGTCGGGTCCAGGTCCGAGTGCGTGTCGGGTTTGCCTCCGCATAGGTGCATGCGAGTCGGGTCCGGGTTAGACACAATTTGTGTGTCTACACCCACAATATGTTCAATTGTATTATTCTTTGCATTCTGCTATTACTAATTGGTTTGTGATAGATGGCATTCTTGTTGAGTGTGCTGAGCAAGCATTACCATGACCATCTATGAACAAGAAGTGGCAAGTCATATCTAGCTAGCAAACCCTTTTATAAATTTGAGATTCTAGCTTTTCACAATATTGCCTTCAATTGAAGCTGACTATTTCACCATATTCGGTAGCCTTTGTCTCATGGATTTAAAAGACGAAAAACAATGAATCTAGAATAACCATAAAAAGTTTAAAAACCATAACCATCAAGCCTTCTCATGTCTATTTTTGATCAGCTTTATGAATCTTTCTTTGCCAGTCAATAATACTGAATTAGGATTCGTTTCATAGTTTGAGGTTTTTCTTTTACCGACTAGCATTCAACTTAACATTAACCATAAACCTTTTCCATCTGGGCTTGGGAATGGGACTGACATTGGTGTTTTTTTAACTTTGAATCTACAATGGAATCAACAAATCACAGCTATGGTTGAAAGTTTTGAACATCTTCTCAATCCTTACAAATCACATTTCATCATCAAAATAATCTGAATGACTTTCCTAAGCTACTAAGAATGCCTATAATTATGCTTTATCAAGAACAATAGAAATCTCTCATGTAAAATTCAAGTCCAACTGGAACAAATATTTTGTTCTCATTGACATTGTCACAGACCATTTTACCGTTGTCAATGTCAATAGACTCGATACAAACGTTGATGTATAAATTCCCATCTCATAGTTACTAAGCTAAATGTTGTAAAATAACATTGATCCCTTCTCATGTGCGAGGGTAAATGGTAATCCTGTAATACCCCATCCCACATATTACTCAGCAACTGCTACTATGCAAAGGAAGCACGAAAATGATGCATTTTCTAGCATCTTTTTAGTGATAATCCAAGTAGAATCATGTAACAAACTAAAGAAATTTAAATTTTCTAAGCTCATTGCATTTCGAAGTTATATAGATTTCTAACTTGGCTGAGATGAGGACTCTGTTTTTTAGATATTCCACTTGCCATGGGCTTATGAATCATAAATAAACTCCTAAGTTAATTTTTTCTAACAGGAAGTCAAAATGAATCTTAAATGAACTGTTTTGTATTTTGTTTTTTACTTTCCCTCATAAAGGAACCACCCATAGCTTGATTATTTAGCCAACTCATCTGATGATCTTTCTTGTGAGCTAATCTTTTAAAGGAAAATCATTTACACCTCATCAAATACACCAGCAAAATACTATGGCTTGTATGTCCCTAAGTACTGTGCTGATTATTATGAGCTTAATTCCATTAAAAATCTGATTCCACCTATCGGCCACCAATGTCAAGGACTAACACACTATCCAAGAAATGGTTTGGCTCAAAGTTTTGACCAACAAAAGAGGAATAAACCATTACTGAGGTTTCACAACCTACGCTCTGATACCCAACAGGGCACAAATCTGCAATTTGGAAAATCCTTCCCAAACACCACAACCTATGCTCTGATACCAAATGATGCAAATTAGATTAAGACAACCTATGCTCTGATATGAATGATGCAAATGTATTAAGATAGGATTGTAATAGGAAGGCTTTGATGGCTTTAGGTTCCGATTTTTGTGAAGCACAGGTTAAAAAATCGAAATGAAGTAAAAGTGCCATAGATAGGTGTGTTGTGTTAGGCTTCTTACATAGCACTTTAAAGTATAAAACCTGGTCCCCTCCACCGAATGCCGTCATTAAGATCAATGTAGATGGAGCAGTCTCATCAGCATCTTCTATTGCAGCAGCGATAGTCAGAGACCATGAAGGCAGATCGATCTCTATACCCTCTAATAATCCCCATGAAGCAGTTGGACTCCACAAAGTTTATCATCGAAGGGGATGCCAAAGTCATTGCGGACCTTATCAACAATCCAGGCAAAGATCCTCCTTGGAGCAATAGAGGAGTTAGACTTGTTTGAAGAAAGCTCCTTTGTGACAATACCAATCTCATCTACTCCACGCCTTGTCAAGCGAATGAAGCAGCTCATGCCTTGGAAAAACTATCGATCCAAAACGTTTCAATACTTGGAATATGACCACTGCACCCTCTATGGTCAGGACCATCATTTGTAACGAACTTTTGAAGAATTAATACATGAGATCTTTCTCCTTCCAAAAAAAAATCAATTTTGGGATGCAAACGGCAAGTACTTGTTTGTTGTCCAGAACAGGACAACAAGCAGTATTTGCAATATTCCCCCACAAAGTATATAACAAAAAGGCTAAAAAAGAGAGATTTCTCCTTTATCAATTTCGTGCTTAAAAGGCCTATTTATAGGCAATTAACACATAACCCCAACCGATATGAACTAGTGAAGAACCCAAACCCTTGGATACTCGCCTCCTCACAAAATCGGCTAGTAAGGGGAGGTCCAAGGCTGGTATATAAGCAGCTCATCACCAGCTCCCATTACCGATGTGGGACTAACCAGTGTGAGGTACGACAATCTCAACACGCCCCTCACACGAGACATGCATGGCAAGGGCACTATCAGGAGGAGCTCACGGAGCGGGTCTGGCTCTAATACCAAGTGAAGAACCCAGACCCTTGGATACCCGCCTCCTCACAAAACCGGCCTATAAGGCGAGGTCCAAGGCAGGTATATAAGCAACTCATCACCCACTCCCATTACCGATGTGGGACTAACCCGTGTGAGGCATGACCATCTCAACAGAATTAAATAAAAGCCTGGTCCAGTTTGTGTCAAGTTGTATCTTTAGTCATCAACTAATGGTTATAGTTACGATTTCATTGAACTTCCGCATGATGGGCAGTGAATGCCAACCGAATATTCTGATTGATTTTAGAAGGAAGTGTAAACAGTACATTAAACTATTTGCTAGCACACATGAACCAAGATTAATGATTCAATACTCCTTAAAATTGACTAATTGATAAATGCAATACATTAAACTATTTATTAACACTACACAAGTAATACATGTATGAGCATATGCATAACCGGAAATGCTATCGATTAGCTTTCTTTAAGTCAATATCATGTACCCACCCTTAAACCAGTCTTACACAGAGATGATGATCGTATGTAGGTTTTTATAAGTCGAAATATAAGAATATCCAGTGGCATCTTTGCGCCATTATAACTTCTGATCCATGGATGGCCTACAAACAGAACTTACAGAATTATTAAAAGAAATAAGATAGCAATGTGGGATATTAATCATCTACAAGATCACTCACTTAATGCCTGTGCAGCAGTCATTCTTCTTCGTGGATCTTTACTCAATAAGCGCTTAACAAAATCCTTTGCTTCAGGAGACAGAGAAGGCCAAGGTGTTTCAGTAAAACTTGGATCAGCTTTTAAGACAGACCTGAAGATACCAGACTCAGTTCAGGCCCAAAGTGGGCGACTCCCATATAGAAGAATATATGCAATCACACCAAGACTCCATACATCAGCTTCTGTGCTGTAAGACCTATGCAGAACTTCAGGTGCAACATAATATGCACTTCCTACGATGTCATTGAGCCTTTCATCTGAGAAATACGTTAAATTAGAGACCAGACATATAGCTGCCACAGGTAAGAATAAACAGAGAAATCTTGTTTTCATCTAACACAGAGAGATGAGATTAATCCCACTAACAAAAAGTGATAGATTTAGAGAAACATAATATGCACTTCCACCACCATTGATGAGTATGGCATCTAGCACATGGATTCGATCAGATTTGTATGACCCCCAGTGCTTGTCTGATCAAGCGGAGGAGGCATTCGATGTCATGGAAACTGGAATCCAACGCTGCTTTAACAGATTTCAGGCCATTCGATTTCCCTCTCTTGCAGACCAACTGACGAAAAGCAGATCTCATGGCCTCCAAAGCATCTCTTGCAGCCTTCGAATGCTCTACCTGAAAAACCGCAATTTTGAGGTATGAGAAGTGATTCTCATGAGGGTTTGTATGAAAGTAAAAAGCTGCGGATGCGAACAAGCAAGTAGAGTACAATGTTAAGATAATGCTTTTTGCTTCTTGTTTGGATGAAAGTACAATGCACATCACATGACATCAGAAGACTCTAAATTTCACATTACAGTCCCCCCTTAATAGCAAGGTGTGAGTGTGCAAGGTTATTCAACTTACAGAGTTGAGGAGCTGTGGTAATTCAGGATGGTCTGATTCGAAAGACTGTCTATCATTCTTCCTATTGCACAAATAGATTACACTTCTGGAGTGGGCCGCTGACATGCACTTGTAGGCAAGCGCAGCAACTTCCATCTTCCCCTTCTTCTCACTTGTCAGTGCGCAATACCTGCAGTAGAAAAAGAAGTAAATGTATTCAGCACTTTGGTCAGATGATCTTGGTAACTGAACTAAACTAATACAAGACAAACAAAACAATCATGGAAAGCCTTAGTAACTTACCGAAAAAGCCTTGCTGTTTCAGTGTAGACACGAAGTGATTGAATCGTTTCGTCTTTTTGCGAATTTTCAGCACGACACTTCTCCAATAAATATGCACCGTACAGAGATTGCAGGGCTGCATCGAAGTATATTTGTAAGTAATCTTCATCACCTTGTTCCTACAACAATTAAGACCATAATAAACATCAATACCGAAGAATATTAGGAGTCCTGAAGCACTTCACATCAGACTTGTAAAGCTACAAACCTTCAAATGGGCGGCTGCCTTTTTAAGCTTATTGGCCTCTTTTAACTTCGTTTCGGCCACGAGAGCCTTCTCAGATTGGCCGCCTGACATACGTACAGGAACCACAGGAACAGCGGGCTCATGAGCATGTAAAGGAGAAGGTGTCTGCACGTTCATGTCTAGAAAAGTCCCATATTCATCTACTGTAGGACCTGAAAAATTGTGCACTAGAGGGTTAATATGCTTCCCACATCAGATGATATATATATATATATAAAGAAGGTTAAAAACTGTATATATAGAGAGAGAAACAAGCTTCATGCATATTTGGACTGATACCCAAGGCAAAAAAAGGAAGAAAGATTCAATGCTTACCGAATCTGCTTGGCGACAATCTACCTTTCCAATCACCCAAGATGTGTTTAACCCTCTGGTCCTGCAATTGCAAAAAAACGTGCAAGAAAAATATGGGAACCTGTCTACTTTTTAAGATCATGAATCAAGCAAATCTGCAGGGAAAAAATAGAAGCCAATTTGCTCGGCATTGAATTGAAAAGAAGAAGAAGCTCACGATTTGAGTCAAGTCTGCATCAGTATCTTCTCTTTTCCTTTTCTTCTCTTGAGGGACATCCAAGCCTTCAGCTGATTGGATTATGGTTGCATCAGTTTCTTCTCTTTCCTTTTTACTCTCTTGAGGGACATCCAAGCCTACATCTGATTGGATTGTGGTTGCATCAGTTTTTTCTCTTTCCCTTTTACTCTCTTGAGAAACATCCAAGCCTACAGCTGATTGGATTATGGTTGCATCAGTTTCTTCTCTTTCCCTTTTCCTCACTTGTGGGACATCCAATCCAACGGCTGATTGGATTATCACTGCATCATGCTTGGCCTTCGGACCACCACCATGGGACTGTTTTGGCACCAAGAGTACGTCGGTATTACAAAAAAAGTTTATAAATTTCAACCTAGCATTAAAATTTCAAGATAGTACCTCATAATAATAGTGAGCTTGTAAAAGTGCCAGCATAGAACCATAGTCATTGAAGATAACACCTGAAAAATAATGCCCAAGCACGGTGTTAGATATATGAAAACGAAGGAGAATAATTGGTGAAAGAAAAGATATATAATGCAGAATTTTTCAAGGCTTCTTAATTCTCTGTTGCATTGCCATTGGATGTGAGGCCAAAGTATAAAAAAAAAAAACAGAAATTTTCAAACAGCCCTACTTATAATTTTGCCAACCTATCATCAAACAGGGCAAAGAAAATGCTTAAACCTTCAAAAATTCTATACAAAAATCCTAAATGTTGTAAATAATCCCAAAAAAATCTCCGAGAATTTCTCGATTTTCTCTGAATCTTGCCCGAATTTGTTCGAACTGAACTGAATTTGTGCCGAATTTGTTACTATGATCGTAATAAACAATTAGAGCAACATTCTCCTACCCTCTCAAATTTTGTGTTTCAGCATCACTATTAATTAACAAGGAGAAAACCTAAATCTGAGGGATTTCTCAAAAAAAAAAGGAGAGACACCTAAACCATCGAAAAGCCTAATCATCAAACATCAAAAGATGCAAGAAAAAAGTTTTCGAACAAACCCACAACCCCTACACTCCAAGAAGCGCATTGATCAATTCAGCTAGCGAACGAAATCGATCACAAAACAGGGGAGCGGATAATTAACTAATATGTAATCACCATAATCATCCAAAGATTTCAGACCAAAACGACAGAACATGCCTCAATAAGGAGCACTTTGCGAACACATCATCAAACAGATGCAAAGAAAATGCATTCGATGCAGAATTGAGTTGTGAAATTATCGATTAAGACAAAGATAGAGATTTTTTAAAAAAAAAAGTGAACACAAGAGAGAATCAATGCTCACAGCGGGTTTTTGGGCAACGTTCGACCACAAGATATTTCCTGCATTTCCCAAGGGTGGATTCGAACCTCTGAGCCTGCAATTGCAAAGAGGGGAAAGAAAATTAAGGGAAACCCATCTATCTTTAGAAAAAGAAGCCCTAAAAGAAGATGAAGAAGAAGGCGAGTCTCACCATCTCAGGGAAGGCTGCATCCATATCGAAAAGAGGAAGAGGAGCCATGGACTGGCTCTCAGCTACGGCTGAACCCATAATCTGCACCAAGATCTAGACTACCCACCAAGATTTCACCTCCTTTCTTTCTAGGATTTCAGGATTCGGAATTGAGGAAGATGGATGGGAGAAAGAGATGCCTTCGGGGTTAACCGAGCTAGGGTTTCTCGAGGGTTTTGAGCGGGGAGGAGGAGCAGCAGCAGAGACTAGGGTTTCTCGATGGTTTCTCAAGGGTTTTGAGCGGGGAGCAGCAGAGAGAAAACGCAACGGAACGCAACGCGGGAGAATGATATGAGCCTCTATCTCTAACTCCTTCCTCCTTAAGGAATGTCCGACGCGCGACTTACAGAATTTAGCCGTTAGAGCAGGGGATTTCAAATCTTTTCAAACCGTTGCTATTTCCGTCCACGGGTTATTTTCACTTACCCCCCATTTTGACAATGCCTCTTGTGTTACCCCCAAATTGTTTAACATTAGAGTTTCCCTAACCCCCCCCCCCCCCCCCCCCTGCCCCACCCACATACACACACACACACACACACAAAAATAAAAAATTTGACGGACACAGTCGGGGGGGGGGGGGAGGTGGATTTCTCAAAAAAAAAAAAAAAATGAGGGGTGTAAGTCAAAATGACCCCTTTTTTTTATTAATTCAATTCAAGGGAGCAAAAGCTTGAGTGACTCCTCTCGAAATCCTCTCTTCTTCCAAGAATGATCCTCTCCACCATTACCACCGCGGCCACAATCTAGGGTTTCATCCCGGCTCGAGATCACGAGTACAGGGGAAATGAAGGGATCATGGTGAGCCGTAGAGGGGTGAAGGTTTTCTGTATCTCCACCATCCCCTTCAATAAATTTGATTCGGAGGAGAAGCCGATGATTGGTGATCGGTGATAACAATTCTTGGTGGATAAAAGAGAACCCAGGGAAAATGACGTGATCATTGTGAGCTGCAGAGGGCTTTGAAGGTTTTTTGTATCTCCATCGTCCCCTTCAAGAAATTGGATTCGGAAGATGAGCCATGGTCTCATCGAGGATCAATCTGTGCTAAGTGTTCGGCTTCTCGGTGAACTCCCTCATCCTCTTTAAATAGAATGAATGTCCACCGCGAATTTTGCGACTTACAGATATGAGTCGTTAGAGCAGGGGATTTCAATTTTTTTCAAACCATTGCTATTTGCACACACCAAATTACTAGCACCCCCTACTTAACAAATAAAGAAATCCCCGATGTGTCTCCGCAACAACCCAGGCATATTGATACGCACACTACACCAGTTGCTCCTGACCGACATGTACAACGATCCAACCCCCGATCAATAGGTCAAAAATTAGAAAAAAAAATCCATCTCACAACCATAAAATCCCTGGCCAGGACCAGTATGAGTCATTGCTCAACAAGACCATCGATGTTGCGCAAAATTGTCTCCCAATTGGCTTGCTTCCCCATGAAGAGCCTCTTTTTCGGCTATAGCTTGATCGATCAGATGGTGGCTATTGCGATGATGTCCCAGCCTCTCCTGGCATCACTTGGCACAAATCTGCGATGCCAAGTCATCCAAAGTGAGAGCATTTGATTTTAGGTTCCCTCAATATCACCAACTTATCCCTAGCTTAATCCCATATGGATTTGAGAAACGGGCAAGTCAGTAGTTGCTGATTTCCACTCTCGGGCGAAGCTCCACATATTTTGATAATGCGTCCTGTGTTACCCCAAATTGTTTAATATTAGGGTTAACACCCCCCACCCCCCCCCCCCCCCCCCCCTCAAATATTTGATGGAACCCTCTGCTGAACATCAAAATATGTGTGTGTAAAGGGGGTGGGGGGGGGGGTGGGGGGGGGGGGGGGGGGGGGTTAAGGCAAAATGACCCCTTTTTTTTATTAATTCAATTCAATCGCAGGAGGGAGCAAAAGCTTCTGAGTGACTCCTCTCGAAATCCTCTCTTCTTCCAAGAATGACCCTCTCCGCCACCACCACCACAGCCACAATTTTGGGTTTTCATCTCGGCTCGAGATCACGAATACAAGGGAAATGACAGGATCATGATGTGCCGTAGAGGGGTTTGAAAGTTTTTTCTATCTCCACCTTCCCCTTCAATAAATTTGATTCGGAGGAGAAGCCATGATCTCGTCGGGGATCAATCTGGTGATGATCGGTCATAACAATTCTTGGTGGATAAAAGAGAACCCAGGAGAAATGACGGGATCATGGGGAGCTACAGAGGGCTTTGGACGTTTTTTGTATCTCCATCATCCCCTTCAAGAAATTGGATTCGGAAGAGAAGTCATGGTCTCGTCAGGGATCTGTAGACACACAAAATTAATCACCCTGAACCCGACTCGTGTGCGCCAACCCGAGGGCAAACACGACGCAAACCCGGGCCCACCGGACCCAGCCCAAGCCAAAGAAGAGACCGGGTGGGCCCGTCCTCAAATGAAGCCCACCTGGGCCCCCCTTTGTAAACCGCGCCCCCCTTCCCACGGGAAGGGAGCGGCCGACCAAGTTCTTACCGATTAGTCCCTATAACAAGTTCCAACTTCAAGAGTTCAAGGATGCCAACAAATTTCCATTTAACGTCGGGTCACTAAACATGAAAAAGAAACGATCGGATTAAATAACAAAAAAGGATAGGGGTGAGATGCACCTATCATGGTTTTGTAGAAGTTAGGGCTGCAACTTGGGCGGTCCAATTCAAACCCAACCAGAACACAAAACCCAACCTAAAATTGGGTTGCCTTGGGTTGGGTTGTATGAGTATGGGTTGGGCTTGGGTTGACATATCTCAACCCTACATCAATTTGGATTGGGCTTGGGCGAGGATTCGGGCAACACGACCTAACTCGAAGCCAGAGCATTTAGTAAATATATATTTCATATAATATAATAATAAATAGAGTTCGTCCGATCAGAATCCATCTGTGGGATCATCTATCGAATATAAGCCGTGGCGCGCTATAACGGGGCTTTGATAAGCATTTATCAAGCTTTTAATGGCCACCGATGGATGGATAACTGCATTTATCCATCCAACGGTGGACCATCACCCATATAAGAATGCAACATAGTTGCAAAATGATTGTTATACATTGATTTTTTTCTTCTCTATCATGTTGAAACCGAAAAACTAGCCAACATAACTTGACCAACATGCCTGCACAACCTGATCGGCCTGTCGTGGGCATCGAAATTAGCCCATAAATAAAACCTAAGCCACACGCAACGGCCCACACACGAGACTCAGCCCGCACACAACGGCCCGCAAGAAAGAAAAATAAAGTCGAACCTGACTCGAGTACAACCAAAGGGGACCCACCCATGCGAGTGGGACCCACCGGCCCACCACCCGAAGCCAAAAGGGGGCCTAGGTGGGCCCACCTGCCCCCTTTCTCAAAAACCACGCCTCTCCCCCTTGGAGAGGTGAGGCCGGCCAAAGAGTGAGGAAAAGGGGGAAAAAAAAGAAAACAAGAAAAAAAAGGAAACAAACCGCCTTGCGTGGGAGGAGGTAGCTTGGACGTCTACACAACCGTAGATCCGCATCTATCCCTCGATCCGACGAACAAAATTAAAAGTCTTGTCACCATAGATTTGAATGTGCAAAGATAGCTCATATCTTAAAAGATTGAGCCATAGCTAGCCCTAACAGTCGCTACAAAAAAATAAAAAAAATAAATATTATTTTCCCGCAAAAAAGAAAGAAAATTTTCAGGAGAGATATTCAAGGTATTCAAAAATCATAGTCATATCTCTCACATCCCCTCCCCTTCGCCTATAAATAGAGGGCAGGGGGATGGCTTTAAGGCCTAAGATTGAAGCTAGGGATGGGGAGGTTCTGAAGACAAGAAGGCTCTAACGCTCAACAACCGTAGGCTTCAGAGGCACGGGCAAGTGCATCCTAAGGGAACGACTTAGACCGACCACCCCCTAACCGGTTTGGAACCGTCAGTCATCGAGAAAAGGTAATGGCCAGTGACAATCTAATGCTTGGACCTGAGTGACAATAATAAGCTTGGACTTTTGATCGAATGCCAATACGTCGGCGACGACGTCTGGGACTTTGTCTTTATGTGTCAATGGTAGGGCTTTGGGTTTGTAAAGTGCCGAGGTATCGGTCGCCTCGGACTATGTCTTCGAGTACCAAGGATAGGGGCTTGGGCTTATAGAGTGTCGAGGCGTTGATCGCCTCGGACTTTGTCTTCGAGTGCCAAGGGATGGGCCTTAGGCTTGTAGAGTGCCAAGGCGTTGGTCGCCTTGGACTTTGTCTTTGAATACCAAGGGTTGGGCCTTGGGTTTCTAGAATGTCGAGGCATTGATCACCTCAGACTTTGTCTTTGAGTACCAAGGGATGGGCCTTGGGCTTGTAGAGTACCGAAGTGTTGGTCGTCTCGGACTTTGCCTTCAAGTGCCAAGGGCAGGGCCTTGGGCTTGTAAAGTGCCGAGGCGTTGGTCGCCTCGGACTTTGTCTTCAAGTGCCAAGGGCAGGGCCTTGGGCTTGTAGAGTGCCGAGGCGTTGGTCGTTTCGAACTTTGTCGTCGAGTGCCAAGGGCTAGGCCTTGGGCTTGTAGAGTGCCGAGGCATTGGTCGCCTCGAACTTTATCTTCAAGTGCCAAGGGCAGGGCCTTGGGCTTGTAGAGTGCCGAGGCGTTGGTCGTTTCGGACTTTATCTTTGAGTGCCAAGGGCTGGGCCTTGGGCTTGTAGAGTGACGAGGTATCTGTCACCTCAGACTATGTCTTCAAGTACCAAGGCAGGGCCTTGGGTTTATAAAGTACCAAGGCATTGGTTGCCTCAGACTTTGTCTTCGAGTGCCAAGGACTGGGCCTTGGGCTTATATAGTGCCAAGGCATTGGTCGCCTCGGACTTTGTCTTCAAGTGCCAAGGATGTCTCCTTGAACTTGGTGCATGTCGAAGCGGTGACGCCTGCCTTGGACTTATTCTCATCACCTCGGATGAGTATAGTTGATAGCTTAGCTTGATCTGTATTGCTACGAGCCTTTTCATTAGACTTTTGCCTTAAAAGGGCGTAGCCGAATTGTCTTCGAACTTCCGACTTGAACAGACGGAATCGAAGGTCGTTGGTTGACCTGAGTTATCAGGAGCTTTTTTATTGGACTTTAGCCTCAAGAGGGCGTAGCCAAATTGCCTTCGAGCTTCCGACTTGAATGGGCGGAATCAAAGGTCTTTGGTTGGCCTGGGTTGCCAGGAGCCTTTTTTATCGGACTTTAGCCTTGAGAGGGCGTAGCCAAATTGCCTTCGAGCTTCCGACTTTAATGGGCGGAATCAAAGGTCTTGGGTTGACCTTGGTTGCCAGGAGCCTTTTTATAGGACTTTAGCCTCGAGAGGGCGTAGCCGAATTGTCTTTGAGCTTCCGACTTGAATAGGCGGAATCGAATTTCTTTGGTTGCCTGGGTTGCCATGAGCCTTTTTACCGAACTTTAGCCTTGAGAGGGCGTAGCCGAATTGCCTTCGAGCTTCCAACTTGATGTTAGGATTGATGTGTTCTAAGCTTGTAAAACTTTAAGTTTTGGTCTAATAAAGATTGATAGTTATTATTATATAAGATGCATATAGGTGTGTAACATAGTTACGTGTTCTTTTAAGAACAGTGGTTATATGGTAGTCCACTAAGTTGAAGACTGAGTGGATTGGTCCCATATAATCTAAATTAGTTCGCAGCTATGATCAGGTTGCTCGCCTCATCATGATAAGCTGTTGGCGATGACAGTTCATGGGATGTCTTCACCATGGTCATCACTAGGCACAGTGTCTGTGGCTGAACAGAACTAACACGGTGTACAGATCAGTGAGCAGACACTGGTACACTAAGCCGTGTTTCTGCTTAGGGTAAAATAGTCCTAAACCCTGAGAAACCATGTCTGATGGACTAACCAGTTGCGTGGTGCTTTGGCACACCAATGTGTGAGGATCCGTATGAAGTGATCCAAAACCACGGTGTACTGGGTTACCCGGCTGGCGTTGTATTAGCGTGTCACTCCTGCAGGCCATCCACACCCCTGAAGGGAGGTGCGTTCCTTGGTGTGACTTATACTGTACCAAACCCAGGCCTAGTGGTCATCAGTTTGACTGTTGACCGGGTTTGATTACTCGACGAGGTAATCAGAGGTACGATGTATAGGTCAACCTGGAAGGAACCAAGTCATATGATCATTCGAGTCTGACGGAAGTCTCTACCGCTCGAAGTGAATCATGGCATCAAGTGGAGGGACAACGTGTTTACCACTACTAAGCGGAGAGCAGGGGTATGAAGGAGAACATAGTAAGTCTGGGTGAATTGGAGTGCAGCCTGCGTCGCACTCTGGGTGGCTACACAGGTTAACTCGAGCTCAGAGGATCGATGGTACACTTGGGTAGTGTGTCGATCAAGCTTGAGTTGGAAGCCATGAACCCTGATCCCTGATGGTTCCACCTTATCAACATTATGTATGGTTCTTGAACCATCTCCTCGGAACACCTTAAGCACTAAGAGGAAGAAAGAAGTATACGCTCCATGTGTGCTTGGCACTAGAGCACGGTAGATGCGTAACTACATGCGAGTACTAAGGATTATGCCCGAGACTAGTACAGAGGCGCACATAGTAATCCCTAGCCATAAGTGAACTTCGCTGCATAGGTGTGATGCACTGAGATGTACTGCGAGTTGACTAGTTGACATTGGTAGAGGCACCCTCCGGTGGCCTCAGTTAATAGTAAGGTAATTAGTAGAAATCACTTAAGTAATGGCCGCTAGGTATCGCACGCTAGAAATGGCCAAAATGAGGCGTCAAGGCGTTTTGGTAAAAACCTCACTCTGCCGGACCTCACTCTTGGCCGACCCTAGCAGTGGGAGATCTTGCTAGGGCCGGCCCTATGTTGTAGGGATGAGAATCCCTCATCTATAGGGCCGGCCATATAGATAGGGATAAGGGTTTGAAACGGACAAATTAAGCTCTAAAAAGTGGGAAAACGGATAAATAGAAGAAGATATAAATAGGGCAAAAATGGAGAGATAATTGTGGGAGGTCTTTATCCCCTTGGATCCTTATCCAAGGGGGTAGGCCGGCCCTATATAAAGGGCTATATGGGGCCGACCATAAGGATGCAAAACCGAACCCCCTTCCTCTCTCATCTCTCGAGTTCTCTCCCTAATCTCTCTTCCGTTTCTCGCTTGCAACTTCGTCTTCCTCGCGTGGAGTTCTGAAGAAGGAGAAGGGTCGTTCTTCAGAGGCACTCAGAGATCCGAGAGCGATGTTCTGTGCATCGTGTGAGATCAGGTGAACAAGAAGGCAACGTCTCCATTCGTACCATCGGCATCTTCGCGAACAATCTTCCATCTCCATCGACAAAGAAGACAATTCTCCACGGTTAAAAGATCCGTACGAAAGGTATGTGTAATCTAACATGTAGATCTAACAAGTATTATAATTTGCATGCATGCTAGTTAATCATTACACTAGATTACCGTTAGGGTGTTCGATTCACGTGCATACACATGCACACATATGTAGATTAGTTTCGATGAAAGTTTAAATCGTGTAACATGCACCATGAAAGGTCTTTCGACCGCAAAATCGTTTTCACTGCGAGCCTCTACCATGGATTTATTTCCAACAATTGGTATCGGAGCCGTATTAATGGTGTGCGTTTCATGATTATTCATGAAACCAACATGTGTGCATATGATGAATGCGTGAGATCATCGGGGTTCCTACGCTTAGATCATGCATATGTATATGTTGTGCTTGTTCTATTAATCATTCTTGCAGGGAGCCGCTATAAAATCTAGATCTATATTTTGTGCTTGCTACCGGGGGTCGGACCCCGGGTTAGCCATTGTCTGGATTTGCTCTCTGTGTGTGGATATATAATCAGAGCCGTAGATTGGGCGAGTGATGGGGGTTGACCATCCTCGGTTCCCATGGCCTTTTTCCTAGGTGTGTTTTCTTCTCTTTCTAGGAAATTGTGTACGAGTGAGCACTTGCTCGAAGCGTACTAGATTTTTTCAGTTACAGATCGAGAAGAAAGATGTGCCAAAGAAATCCACCATCGGCAGCGTAAGCGGAACCCTGGAGGATGAAGACGATCCGGTAAAGTATTCGCGAGCGCGAAGGAGGAGCCGGACCGAGGAACCTTGCGAAGAAAGCTAGAGACCTGCGCTGTGCTAATTAGGTTCAGGGGTCGGACCCTGAACTTAATTTCAGTCTTTATGGTTGCTTTCTTTATTAGTTCTTTATGCTTCATATTGAACCCCGATGAGATAATGTAATTATCAGTTTTCAGAGGGATGCCTTTCCCCTCCGGTCCAAGCGACCGTTTGAGGATAGGATCCCGCTAGATGATGCATATTATTTAGTTGATTTTTGATGTTAGTGAGATCCCATCACATATGGTTATGCCACCATTAGGTCAGCACCCGACTAGTCGGGTGTGCCTATTTGGCCAGCATCGAAATCAAAGATGAGATGGAGATCCATTGAACATCAATTGTCAAATTTATAAGCGAGACGCCATGACTAGTGGGAGTCCTTTCCAGTGAGTCTGACTTTAGGCTAAGCTCCAGGGCATTAGCGTGATAACCAATTTTGCAGAGCATCGATATTCTCGGAACATGTAATGTGACCCTTGAATGGAGAAATCCACTTGAGCCAGGGACTATGATATTCCGAGAATGATTAATGCTAGGTGAAGGGCTTGAACGCTAGTGGGAGCATGGTGTGACCAGGGTCTAGTATATAGGAGGTCGCTACCTTTGTATTTGCATAAATTCATACTCGCAAAATAACCCTCATATATATAAAGGATGTAAGAGAGGACTTTTAGAGATCCTCTGGCCTCCACGGCTAATCACTTCGTACTCGGGTGGGAGGGCATAACTCAACAACCCCCTCGGGTGAGAGCTGTATTTTTCTATGCCAAGCTACTTAGTGATCTCCTTCGGGATATGGCGGTTACGGTGCCAAGTGTTCAGGCTTTACTCACCCTCGTGGGGGCCGTTAGAACTCCCGTGCCGTAATTGCCTAGGCTCGTGGGTAAGCATCCTAAGTACACGTAAGGTATTCGTTGCATAGACAACGGTGATCACGTGATACTGGCCAAAAGATAACTATGGTCCATCAAAGCCCTTAGTTGGCATATTTGGATAGGGTCAAGGGAAAGACCCGTGTGAGCGGAATACCTGCACACTGCCCCCTCGGACAGGTGTAGTATATTCCGAGATCTTTCATTCATGGTTAATTAATCCATAGAAATAGCTTTGCTTGAGAGTAGCGCTGATATATGGATATAATTAGCTTGTTTTAAAAAACCATAAAATAAGTTTTTTATGCATTCTCATTATTCAATCTTTTATTTACAGATAACCAAGTTAGACCCCCTGTCCGCTACCCTAAATGACCACAAACTTACCGGTCCCAACTATAAGGACTGGAAGCGCAACCTATACCTGGTCCTAAGGATTGGTAAACACATGACAACCCTGAATGACCCTGAGCCAGATTTGCTAGGACCCAATGCCACAGAGGCACAGTTAAAGGCATTCACTGACTGGAACGAATCTAATGAAATATGTAAATGCTATATAATAGCATCCTTGCAAACAACTCTGCAGAAGCAAGTCGAGGAGATGTCCGACGCTTCTGACATGATGTTGTATCTGAAGGAGATGTTTGAAGGTCACAATCGCGTTACGCGATACCTTACCATCAAGAAACTCGTTGGCACTAAGATGTCCAATGGGACGCTGGTTTGGGAACACATGATAAAAATGTTTGGGTTCCAGAACGAACTAGCAACCATTGATATTGTGCTAAAAGGCGAGGTGATGGCAGACATCTTCCTCTCGTCACTGTCGGGAGCCTTTGAAGGCTTTGTCACCAACTTTAATTTGAACAGGTTGGCTATGACAAATACAGAGCTTCTGGAAGCTCTCCAGGCAGCTGAGGATGGCTTCAAGTAGAAGGGCGAAGCACTTCACGTGCAACGCAGATCCTTCAAGAAGTCTGATAAACCTCAGGGCAAGAAACATAAGAATAAACCTAAGTCAACGCCTATGCAGGACTCTGTTGGGGCCTCTGGGTCTGGAGAATCAAAGAAACCGGGCACGAAGTGTTTCCGGTGTCACCAAAAGGGTCATTGGAAGAAGGACTGCAAGCAGCCTCAGAATGCTGGTGAAGGTAATCTATAACTATTAGTTGTTGAATCATTTCTTTCAAGTAATAGTTCTTTTGCTAGTTGGATTTGTGGATTCAGGATCCACTAACCATGCCTGTAACTCTCTTCAGGGGTTTCGGGAAAGCAGAAGGTTGCTTGATGGAGAGGTGACCTTGAGCATGGGAACTAAGGCCGTGGCTGCTGCTGAAGCTATTGGAGACGTTAATCTTAGTTTTTCGAATAATAAGACTTTGACTCTTAGAGATGTTTTTTATGTACCGTCCTTGAGACGTAACTTGATTTCTGTTTCTTCTTTAATTAATGAAGGTTATTCAGTTTATTTTGATGCTTCTGGTGTGTCGTTTAAGCTGAATGGAACTTTTATAATAAGAGGAATGGTTCAGAATCATCTCTATGTAGTCAGTCCTAAATTTGAAAAAGATAACATAATAACTTCAGTATTTAACGTTAATTCATCTAAGCGTAAGAAACCTTTAGAAAATTTATCCCAATTGTGGCACTTACGACTTGGGCATATTGGCTTTAACAGGATCCATAGGTTGGTGAAGGCCGGGCTTTTGGAAACAGATCCTACGGAGATCCTTCCCACCTGTGAATCCTGTATAGAAGGCAAGATGACCAAGAGGACCTTTAAAGTCAAAGAAGTAAGAGCCACTGAGGTATTGGAGTTAATCCATTCAGATGTATGTGGACCCATGAGTGTCAAGGCGATAAGAGGTCATGAGTACTTCATCACTTTTACTGATGATTACTTAAGATATGGTTATATTTATCTAATGCATCGGAAGTCGGAATCCTTTGATATGTTCAAAGAGTTCAGGGCTGAAGTAGAAAAGCAGACAGGTAAATGTATAAAAACCCTTCGATCTGATCGAGGAGGTGAATACCTATCTGACGAGTTCCTAGGGTATTTGGTGGAGCATGGATAACATCCCAGTTAACTGCTCCAGGTATCCCACAACAGAATGGTGTTTTTGAGAGAATAAATCGAACCTTGTTGGACATGGTTCGCAACATGATGAGTTATGCCAGTTTACCAATGATCTTTTGGGGATATGCCTTCAGACAGCAGCATATGTTCTGAACCACGTTTCGTTTAAATCAGTGCCTCAGACCCCTAGAGAACTGTGGTCAAGGCAAAAGCCAACACTACAATATTTCAGAATATGGGGATGTCCTGCACATGTGCGGATAGACAAGAGGGAAAAGATGGAGCCAAAGTCCAAAGCATGTCTGTTTGTAGGGTATCCCAGAGAGACTAAAGGTGGACTTTTTTATGATCCTGAGGAAAAGAAGGTAATCGTTTCAACGAATGCCATTTTCCTAGAACATGATTATATAATAAACCATAAGCCTGCTAGTAAGGTAGTTCTGGATGAGCTACTAGATACTAGATCAGAGAGCGCATCCGAAAGCATAGTGGGAGCTGACATCACAGACACTAATATACCAGAAACTGTAGAACCTATTCATCCTGTAACATTACCACCACCTCATCGCAGTAGGAGAAGCATCAGAGCTCCTGATAGATACTATGGAGAAACCTTATTGGTTGATCCAGAAGGTCAGGAGGATGACCCACTGAGCTACGATGAGGCAGTGAGAGCTTCTAACGGCTCTGACTGGAAAAAGGCCATGGAAGCAAAAATTGCATCAATGTCCCATAACGCTGTCTGGACTCTTGTTACACCATCATCCAATATTAAACCTATTGGGTGTAAGTGGGTGTATAAGAAGAAAAGAGGATCCAATGGAACTATTGAGACTTATAAAGCTAGATTAGTTGCCAAGGGTTATACCCAGAGAGAAGGAATCGACTTTGACGAAACCTTCTCGCCGGTAGCTATGATAAAGTATATTCGGATCCTCCTATCCATTGCAGCCCATTATAACTGGGAGATCTGGCAAATGGATGTCAAGATAGCATTCCTCAATGGAAATTTAGAAGAAGACATTTATATGATGGAGCCACCAGGTTTTGAGTCAGAGAGTCAGGAACATCTAGTTTGCAAGTTACAGAAGTCCATTTATAGACTAAAGCAAGAATCTAGAAGTTAGAACATTCGTTTTGATCAGACAATCCAGTCATATGGATTTACTCAAAACGAGGATGAACCATGTGTATACAAGAGGAGTGATAAGACTATAGTGGTATATTTGATACTTTACGTAGACGATATTCTACTCATTGGGAATGATGTTGAAAAATTATCAACGGTAAAAGTCTGATTGTCAACACAGGTCGATATGAAAGACCTAGGTGAAGCGAGTTATGTTTTGGGGATCAAGATAACACGAGATCGCTAGAACAAGATTCTCTCGCTGTCACAGGCCGTGTATATATATAAGGTTATGGCTAGGTTTGACATGCAAAACTCCAAGAAGGGTTTTGTGCCATTTAAACATGGCGTAAAATTGTCTAAGGATCAATGTCCTAAGACACCTGAGTAGAGAGCAGAAATGCAGAAGATACCTTATGCTTCAGCATTAGGTAGTCTAATGTATGATATGCATTGTACAAGGCCAGATATCTGTTCTGCTGTAGGCATGATGGGTCAGTTTCAATCAAATCCGGGTCCAGATCACTAGACAGCTGTGAAGTGTATACTCAAGTACCTTCGTAGAACAAGGGACTATGAGTTGGTTTACACTTCACAAGAACTGACGCCGATTGGATACACAGATTCTGACTTTTTGTTAGATTTGGAATCCAGAAAATCGACATCAGGTTTTGTGTTTATGTTAGGAGGAGCAGCGGTTAGTTGGCAGAGTGTGAAGCAGAAGTGCATCGCAGACTCTACCACAGAGGCTGAGTACGTTGCAGCGTGCAAGGCAGCCAAAGAGGCGGTATGGCTCAAGAAATTCCTTATGGATTTGGGGTGCGTACCAGAGGCCCAGTTACCTATTGTGCTTTACAGTGACAATAGTGGGGCGGTAGCACAAGCAAAGGAGCCAAGACATCACCAAAAGGGGAAGCACATCGAGCACAAATTCGACTTAATTCGGTAGTTTCAAAAGCAAGGGCGAGTAGCGGTGACACAGATTGCATCTACAGATAATGTTGTTGATCCTTTCACCAAGGCAATACCTATCAAGGCATTCGAGCGACATGTGGATGTGATGGGAGTCAAAACCGTTTTGCTTCGCTAGACCAAGTGGGAGATTGTTAGGATTGATGTGTTCTAAGCTTTAAGTTTTGGTCAAATAAAGATTGATAGTTATTATTATATAAGATGCATATAGGTGCGTAACATAGTTACGTATTCTTTTTAGAATAGAGAGTCATGGTTATATGGTAGTCCACTGAGTTAAAGACTGAGTGGATTGGTTCCATATAATCTAAATTAGTTTGCAGCTATGATCAGGTTGGTCGCCTCATCATGATAAGCTGTTGGCGATGACAATTCATGGGATGTCTTCACCATGGTCATCACCAGGCACAGTGTCTGTGGCTGAATGGAACTAACACGGTGTATAAATCAGTAAGCAGACACTGGTACACTAAGCCGTGTTTCTGCTTAGGGTAAAACGGTCCTAAACCCTGAGGAACCATGTTTGATGGACTAACCAGTTGCGTGGTGCTTTGGCGCACCAATGTGTGAGGATCCGTATGCAGTGATCCAAAACCACAGTGTACTGGGTTACCCGGCTGGCGTTGCATTAGCGTGTCACTCCTGCAGGCCATTCACACCCCTGAAGGGAGGTGCGTTCCTTGGTGTGACTTACACTGTACCAAACCCAGGTCTGGTGGTCATCAGTTTGACTGTTGACCAGGTTCGATTACTCGACGGGGTAATCAGAGGTACGATGTATAGGTCAACCTAGAAGGAACCAAGTCATATGATCATTCGAGTCTGACGGAAGTCTCCACCGCTCGAAGTGAATCATGGCATCAAGTGGAGGGACAACGTGTTTACCACTACTAAGCGGAGAGCAGGGGTCTGAACGAGAACATAGTAAGTCTGGGTGAATTGGAGTGCAGCCTGCGTCGCACTCTGGGTGGCTACGCAGGTTAACTCGAGCTCAGAGGATCGATGGTACACTTGGGTAGTGTGTCGATCGAGCTTGAGTTGGAAGCCATGAACCCCGGTCCCTGATGGTTCCACCTTATCAACATTATGTACGGTTCTTGAACCATCTCCTCGGAACACCTTAAGCACTAAAAGGAAGAAAGAAGTATACGCTCCGTGTATGCTTGGCACTAGAGCACGATAGATGCGTAACTACATGCGAGTACTAAGGGTTATGCCCGAGACTAGTACAGAGGTGCACGAAGTAATCCCTAGCCATAAGTGAACTTCGCTGCATAGGTGCGATGCACCAAGATGTGCTGCAAGTTGACTAGTTAACTTTGCTAGAGGCACCCTCCGGTGGCCTCAGTTAATAGTAAGGTAATTAGTAGAAATCACTTAAGTAATGGCCGCTAGGTATCGCACGCTAGAAATGGTCAAAATGAGGTATTAGGGCGTTTTGGTAAAAACCTCACTCTGCCGGACCTCACTCTTGGCCGACCCTAGTAGTGGGAGACCTTGCTAGGACCGGCCCTATGTTGTAGGGATGAAAATCCCTCATCTATAGGGTCGGTCATATAGATAGGGATAAGGGTTTGAAATGGTCAAATCGAGCCCTAAAAAGTGGGAAAACAGATAAATAGAAGAAGAGATAAATAGGGCAAAAATGGAGAGATAATTGTGGGAGGTCTTTATCCCCTTGGATCCTTATCCAAGGGGATAGGTCGGTCCTATATAAAGGGCTATATGGGGCCGGCCATAAGGATGCAAAACCGAACCCCCTCCCTCTCTCATCTCTCTAGTTCTCTCCCTAATCTCTCTCCCGTTTCTCGCTTGCAACTTCGTCTTCCTCGCATGGAGTTCTGGAGAAGGAGAATGGTCGTTCTTTGGAGGCACTCAGAGATCCGAGAGCGACGTTCCGTGTATCGTGTGAGATCGGGTGAACAAGAAGGCAACGTCTCCATTCATACCATCGGCATCTTCGCAAACGATCTTCCGTCTCTATCGACAAAGAAGACAATTCTCCGCGGTTAAAAGGTCTGTACGAAAGGTATGTGTAATCTAACATGTAGATCTAGCGAGTATTATGATTTGCATGCATGCTAGTTAATCATTACGCTAGATTACTGTTAGGGTGTTCGATTCACGTGCATACACATGCACACATATGTAGATTAGTTTCGATGAAAGTTTAAATCGTGTAACGTGCACCATGAATGGTCTTTCGATCGCAAAATCGTTTCCACTGCGAGCCTCTACCATGGACTTATTTCCAACACTTGAATGGGCGGAATCGAAGGTCTTTGGTTGACCTGGGTTGCCAGGAGCCTTTTTATCGGACTTTAGCCTCGAGAGGGCATAGCCGAATTGCCTTTGAGATTTCGACTTGAATGGACGGAATCGAAGGTCTTTGGTTAACCTGGGTTGCCAGGAGCCTTTTTTTATGCCTTAACATGGTGGAATCGAACTTCGAGAGATTTCATTTTGAGAAAAAAGAGACACTTTATTGATAAAACAAAGTTGCAGTTACACTTTTTTAGGGGCTGCCCAGCGGACGTTATGATTATACATCAACGTATTATGTTGACTTTCTTTCTCCACTGCTACTGCCTTACCTTCTCTCGACCTTGTTCCTTGTTAGCGAGTTAGCCATCGAGCCACCCTTCTTGGATTAGATCTTTGATGTGATGCTTTAGCTTCCGACAAGTAGAGGTTGGGTGGCCATGGCTGTGATGGAACTCACAGTAGGCTGTCGTATCTCCCGCCTGGTCAAAATTTATAGGGAGAGGCTGTGTCCACTTGCAAAAGGGCTTGTTCTGTAAGTAGGCAAAGATGTCTTCAATGGAGGTGTTCAGCTCAATGAACACCCTTTGCTCCCTTGGAGTTCGCCTCTTCCCTGCTGGAGGGGCCTTTGAATTTTCATTGTACCTTTTGGCCTGTACCTTTTGGTCGGACACGGCATTGGCAAACTTCTTATAGTGTGTTTCATTCGGAGCTTCGTCATCTTTCTTATGTCGGGAGTCATGAGACTCACAAGGTTTGCTTAGTCTTGTGGCCCACTGATTGTCTTCCACCTCTATCTCCCGCTGTATGCGCTTGAACATTGCCTCCAAGGTACTGGGAGGATGCCGGATGAAGTCGGTGTAGACGTGGAGCTCTGGCCAGATAGTATTTTGGAATGCAGCATGATGGCCTCCTCATTATGGGACCAACTAGTGAGCTCATTACGAAACCTCATCGTGAAGCTTCTTAGAGACTCGTCGGAGCCCATCCTCAGCCGGTAGAGTGTATCCAGCTTCTTTTCCGGCTTTAAGTTTAGCCGGTTATGGTCCATGAAGAGTTCAGCCAACTCCTTGAATATGGCCACCGTACCAGTAGGCAGTGTATGGTTCTAGTCGAGGGCAGGTCCCTCGAGGATTCCCGCGAAGATACGACAGAGGATATGATTCTCATACTCATATGGTGTCATGGATTGCTTGAAGGCCAGGATATGGAGGACAGGGTCTCCCTTGATGCAGTTGAACTTTGGCAGGCTCGATGTTCGCCAACCCATAGGAAATTGGGTTACAAGAACCTTGGGATGCAGTGGCCGCACCGAGGTGATTAGCTGCCTGCGGTCCTGATGGCAGCGTCCCATGTCGGCAGTATGCCTTAGTCGGTTGAGCAACTCACGGGCATCTATTGCTTTCGTGTGCGAAGGGATAGGATGTCCAGTGGACCCTGTTGATTGAGGCAATCCTTCTCAGTAATAGCTTGGCACACCGTCGACATCGAGGCGATCCCATACTGTTTGCCTTGGTGCTTGCGTGGATACCTGACGCCACTCGATACACAGCACATGTGATTCTTCAAGATGATGGCTCACAGCTGGGTGAGTCCATGGTTGGTCTTCATCAGCGGCTGGAGAGTTATGGGCCACAATCCCCGCTCTTTCAGTCGCCTTCTTCAGAGAATCCCTCTCTTACTCGAGGACTGTGTTCTTCTTGAGAAGGTTCAGCAGTTAGAAGTCGACAGCTGAGATTTGGTACGTAGCTGGAACCTTGCAACCTTGGGTATCGTGTTCTTTGCCAGATTGACGCCTCAGGGACGACGAGTCCTATTGATTGTTGCGGCCTTCTGGTTGGCTACTTTGCAGCCCTAACCACTCATGGACATGTCTGCTATTGGTGGCTGCGGAGACTTCTTGCTCATCTTCCGTCAGCACATCATTTTTTTGATCAGCACCAATCTTCGGAGGGTTGGTGCCAGCCTTCACCATCGAGCGTGTTGATGTCAGCGTGATGAAGAAGTTGAAGTAGACTTGAATTAGGACTTGTGGCTCATCACCACATGTTGAGTAGGAGTCGGTAGAGATGTGGGTAAGACCTCTAACGATATCCCACAGATGGCGCCAAAGATTATGGGGGAAATTTTTGTGCCGCCTTGATCAGAAACCGCGCCCCACTGCCTTGATTAGATGTGGATGGTTTATAGAGTTAGAGATTAAAGAGTAGATAAAGAGAAAAGAAGACACGTGGAGTTATTATCGAAGTTCGGTCTTACGACCTACGTCTCCGGGCGAGAGGTGCCACATGGTTTCCACTATAATGAATATAAAGGTTGGGGAGTATTCTCTCGATAGGCTGAGAGAAGCTTTTTATAGTGGGGGTTGTGCAAAGCAACAAGAAAAGAACAAGGAGGAGAGAAGTAAGCTCTAGTTCTAGCTTTGGGATCCTCTCTTCCTCTGATTGAATGACCAACCCCTTTTCAGAATGCCTTGGGGGTCCTTTTATAGCATAGGCAAGTGCCCAATATGGCAGTGATGATGTGGCGGTGATGATGTGGCACTGGTTCTGGGCCTCCTTGCTAGGCCCTTGTTGGGCCGTTGTGCGGGCCCAATAAGGGGGAGGGCTTGAATTACGGGCCTTGCAAAGTGGGTCCATGAGCTCAGACGGGCTTACTCACTTGGGCCGTCGCGCGAGCTCATGCTGCTCTGATACGGTTCGATACCATTTTTGCACCCACAGAGGTCTTTACAAGGTTTTAGGTTTCTTAAGAGGTCGAGTGTTTTTGCCTTTGCATTTGTCCCTTTCGTGCTTCGCGCTTTCTCGACTAGGGGGGCTTTCGGCATGATTTGCTCGATCTTCGCATCTCCCTCGGCTCTTGCTAGACCTCAGCGTCCTCGATCGTCGGTTTCGCTGTGTCGATCTTGCTTTCACCTTCGGCTTTGACTTTCTGGCGTCTGGCTCTGGCTTTGCTTTAGTGTTGCTCTGGTGTCAGTGTAGCTTTGACGTTTAGCGCTTGAACGTAGAACGGGTAGAGGTTTGCGGTACTTTTGTTCTTTCGGACTTCGCATCGTATCGGCTAGAAAGTGCGTTGCTTTGCTCGTAATCCTTCGTAGTTGCTTGGCTTCAGCACGTGCGTGGCTTTAGCGTGGGCGTAACTTTTGCTTTGATTGGCTTTGGCTTTGGCTTTGGGCTTTTGCTTTTGGCTTTTGCTTAATCTTCACCATGAATGACGATGGCGATAGCTTTGAGTCTTCTTTATTCTTCTGGCTTTATTTTGGTGGCGACGGTTGTGGCGTCGACTTTGGCTTCTCTTCTTCTCCGGGCTTCTTTGGCATAATCAGAGTTGAATGCTTTTTTTTGGAGATGGCGAGTGTAGCATCGATGTCTATGCGACGGTTGTAGCGTCTGCTTTTATTAATGAAGACAACTAGTGTAGCACCGATCTCCGTGCGATGGGTATTGCATCGGCTTTACTTCTCTTCTTCTTCTGGCTTCTTTGGCATGATCGAAGTCGAAGGCTATTTTTGAAGACGGCGAGGGTAGCATCGATCTCTGTGCGATGGTTATGGCATCGACTTTGCTTCTCTTCTCCTCTAAGCTTCTTTGCCATGATCGGAGTCAAAGGCTTTATTGAAGACAACGGGTATAGCGCCGCTTCGAGTATCCTTCTCTAATCTTTCTTCTTCGTGAATGGAGCGGATGCTTGTTGAAGACGACGGGTGTGGTGCCGCTTCGATCTTCTTCTCCGATCTTTGCTTCTTGCGTCTTCCGAGTTGAAGGCTTATTGAAGACGACGAGGTGATGCCGCTTTGATCTTCTTCTCCGGCCTTGGTTTCTGGCGTCTTCGGAGTTGAAGGCCTGTTGAAGACGACAAGGTGATGCCGCTTCGATCTTCTTCTCTGGCCTTTGCTACTGGCGTCTTCGAAATTGAAGGCTGCTTCTCCGAGCTTTGTTCTTCGTGCACAGAGTTGAAGCTTTGATCTTCATGTGCAAGGTCTTCGCGTTGATAAGGACTTTGATGGGCTAAGCGTTTCTGTAGGACGCACTTGCCATGCCTTGTGAAGCCTTGGGTCATCGAGAGTGAGACTCTTTCTTTACAGAGCCTTCGCGTCTCTAGATTCCAACCATTGATGCCTTCCCCCATCCCCTCTATTTATACGCAGAGGGGGGAGGTTGGGAGAGATATTGCTGCGATTTTGTGCATCAATCCAATGTCTCCCCCCATAACCATCAAGATATTGCTTCCTCTTTTGGGGGAAACAACCCTGATTTATTTTCTTATTTTGTGGGGATGGTGATGGGCAAGATGTGGCTTGATCTTTTGGGATTCGAGCCATCTTTGCACCTTCCGATTGCATGGCGACACGATGTTATCTTGTCCATCGGATCGAGGGATCGTTGTGGATCTATGGTTATGTAGACGTCCACGCCACCTCCCCCCGCATTGAGGCTGTTAATATTTTTTCCTTTTCTTTTCTTTTTCTTTTTCTTCATGGCCGGCCACACCTCCCCATGGGGGAGGGGGCATGGTTTCTAAGAGAGGGGTCGGTGGGCGCACTTATATGGTTTGCTTGAGTCGAGTCCGTTGTGTGTTAGCCGGGTTTCGCATGTGGGCCGTTGTGTGCGGGCCTAGTTTCGCATGTGGGCCGTTGTGTGCAGGCCAAGTTTGTATGCGGACCATTGTGTGCGGGCCTAGTTTCGCATATAGGCCGTTGTGTGTGGGCCAAGTTTGCATGCGGGCCGTTGTGTGCGGGCCTTGTTTCGCATACGGGTCGGGTCCGACCTGTGGGCTAATTTCGGTACCCACAAAAGCCCCTCAAGGTCGAGTGCGCCCGCGGGAAACATGTAGCACTTGAACTTGACTTGCGTGTTTACGTGGGATTGAGTCTTTATAAGGACCCCCGCCTTTTCGTTTCCCCTCATCGTTGCTAGCATGGGAGACGAAGGCTTCTGGCGGCTTGGAGACGAAGGATTAGGGTTTCCCTGTATAGGGTTTCTTGCTTCCTGACGATGTCGCGAAGAATGAAGGTGGTCACCACGCGGAGTTCGAGAAGACGAGAAGGTCGTCGGGTTGCGGAGGATGCGGCTCCGTGGAAGAGGTGTGTCATCTCGTTCTTCTTCCTTCTTCTTCTTTCTTTCTTCTTTTCTATTCTTTTCTTTTTCTTTTTTTTCTTTCTTTCCTGGCTTCCGTCACTTCTCTGTTTCATCTTCTTCCTTTTTTTTTTTCATGGGCCACGCGGGTTTCGGCACGGGGCGCAGGCAACGGTGGCCGGCTTGGGTTCCGGTGGGTGCCACAGCGGCAGGCAGGCGTGGTCGGGCTTGGCTCAGGGTGGCACGGCGGCGGCTGTAGCGGTGGTGGTCGGCTGGCGCGGCGGCGCAGTGGTGGTGGTCGACGGGCACGGCAGGTGGGGAGCCGGGCGTATGCGGCGGGTGACTATGGCACCGGCCCCGGTGCGGGGACGACGTCCAGTGGGCAGCTCGCGGTCGGCGGGCTCCGGCCCCGTTTGGGGCCTTCAATGGAGAGAGAGGGGAGAGGTGGTGACTCCCCTCCAGTTTTTTTTTTTTTGTACACTAGAGAGGGGGGCTGCATCTTTTTTGTTGTGGCCCCATCATAGTTTCCCTTTTTTTTGCATAAGGGGGCTGCAGTCCCTAAACTCTTTTTTTTTTGTACACGAGAGAGGGGGACTGCGGCTTTTTTGCTATGGCCCCCTCTCGGTTTTTCTTTTTTTGCATAAGGGGGCTGCAGTCCCTAAACTCGTTTTTTTTTTGTGTACACGAGAGAGGGGGGCCGCGGCTTTTTTGCTGTGGCCCCCTCTCGGTTTCCCTTTTTTGACATAAGGGGACTGCGGCTTTTTTGTTGTGGCCCCTCTTGGTTTCCCTTTTTTTTGCATAAGGGGGTTGCAGTCCTAAACTCGTTTTTTTTTTTTTCAGGGATTTGACTTGATTCTTCTAGGCTTGACTTGTGTCTTTTCTTGCTTTGATCTTTTGCTCGGCTCGTGCCTGAATTGTGCTTTTCTCCCTTTCTCACTTCAGGGCCCGGCGTTACGAGAGCTTTTCGTCTTCTGGATGGATCGTCGATGCGGTCCATCAAGGGAGTACGCATCTTCGTTTTTCTTTTGCGCAAGTTTTCTACCGTCGTACTTCAAGGCAGGAAGCTAGACTATCGACGCTTTAACTTTTGACGCACGAGCGGATCTGGGAGGACGGTGTTGCAGATGGCTCTTGTCGCGTGTCGAGGCTAGGCGAGCACATTCTCACTGATGAGGGATCTTCACAGTAGATTGTTCGACCGAGTTTGGAGTTGCCGTTCCATCATACCAGTGGGGAGTCGGTCCCTATCTCTGTTGTGGCTTTGAAGATCTGTTCTCGCCGTACGCGATGGGGTGTGGAGATTCAATTGCACAGGTATATCATACATCTTGGAGGCTTCCGAGATAGGATGCGAGAGCTGTCCGGCGCATTGGAGTCTAAGCTAGGGATGGAGTGTCTGCAAAGTTTATGGAGTCGGCTTGTTGGGAGTACAGCCGACCGAATAGTATGTACCGGGGGGCCCTTTGCGAGTTGTGGTGCCCATACACCAACACCTTTTTGACTGGAGCGGGTAAGATCAGGATCACCCTTCGTGATGTGTACATTATCTCTGGATGCCCGGAGGTTCGGAGCTATTATCAGGAGGAGGTGCCTTCTTTGAAGATCTTGACGGATCCAGACGAGTCTCCTGACTTCTGTCTTCTGTTGTTCAAGGCGTATGCTATCATAGTGGCATGATAGCAATCAGACCGAGTGCTCCACTCAGCTTGGGTGGACTTCTGGTTCCTGGGCGAGTACCGTCATGCTCCCCCTTCTAGTCACCCGATGTGAAGATATGCATCGTCGAAGAATCTGGCACCTGGCACTTTTCGGCGGCCGATTGAATCCCTAAGGAAGGAGTGGTACTCTATGGCAGAGGCACAGCATCCCTGGGAGGTACTGGGACTGGAGGAAGGCAGTGACACTTGGTGAGCTGTCTACCGGTCGGCAGGATTGGTGCTTTTTCTTTGTCGCTTTGCCCTGCCCTGGAATGAGGATATGATCCGCCCTAGGACCTTCTCGTGGCTGCTTGGATGGTGAATGGAGAGCCTCTCAATCTGGCGCCAGCGATTCTTTGTTCGTTGTATCAAGGTCTTAGCGAGACATACTGGAGTTTATTGAGCGGGGATAACGCAAGAGGGGAAGTAGGCTGGGCCAGTTCTTTTTGCCCCCTATATTATTTTTACGGCTGGATTAGACTCCACTTCCTAAAGGGGATCTTTGCAGCGTGCGGGTCTTCGACATCAGTTTCCTTCCTTCCTTGTGTGGGGGGCATGATGAATGCCTATTATGCTTGGGAGCGTCCGAAGCCCAGTGCTCAAAAGTGGTTGAGACATATGGGCTCCTCCGATTTTGACTTTGTGTCAAAAAATACGCTTTTGCCCTTAGAGAGATCCGCAGTGCGCGATGGACCGCATATGCCCGAGCATTTGTACTGGAGCATGGTGAGTTGCAGGTCTGGGTATCTTGTCTGGCGCCGTGGGGACGTAGTGTAGGTAGCGCAGTATTCTCCCCACCGGTTTGCTCGACAGCAGGGTTTCCGCCAAGAGTTGTCGGGGACTCCTCTGCAGATGCAGGCACGCTACACTCCACAGGAGGCGTACCGCCTTTGGATAGCACTTTATGACCGATTCATTGAGTGTGTCTTCTCGCCGGGAATAAAATCGGGCGGGAAAGATGCCGCAACTCTTGAATATCGCCCCTGGGTCAATGAGGCAGTGCTTCCTTTCCTTGCTGGCTTTCCACTGGATATCCTTGCTAGTAGTGAGTGAGTTGACTTTACTTTTGATCCTTCAGCTGGGTCAAAGGATCGTCGTCTTTGGTCTGAAAAGCAGTAACTCGAGAGATCTAGCAGCCATCGGGAGAGTATTTCCCGGGCTTCTCCTTCTGTGCAAGAGGTCGAGATGACTCCAGTTGACAGGGTTCAGAGTCTTCCTGAGACTCTGGCTCCTCAGAGTAGATGTGTTTCTCCCAAGAGAAGGAAATTGGATTTCTTGCGTGAGGCAGCTTTCGACAGTACTTGCGAGGTAGAGCAGACTCGAGTGGGAGAGCCAGGGCTTTTTGACGATGAAGTGATCCATCTTTCCGTGGTAACTTTGTCGGATGCCGCAAGTACGTCCCGTCTTCAGTTGCTTATGAATTTTTTGCTTGTATATTTATTATGTTGGATAAGTTGTTTAACTCTCCTTTTGACAGGTTCTGCTGGACTGGACCGCGAGTCTACCCCCACCGGGGTTGGACATGAGTGCCCTCCTATCGGGCTGGTGCCGGTTGAGAAGGGTGGACTGGATGTCCCTTGGGATGATTTGGAGCTTTTGGGATCATATGGAGCAGATCTTGATGGTAGTGATGTCAACCTGGATGACATCGACATGGAGCAGCTGGACTTTGGGGAGGAGAATGAGGTCTCCAGTGTTGGGAGAAAGCATACCCCTCTAGTTACGCATGCTAGTCTGGCAAAGACCGCTCCTGGAGTCGTTCCGTCGGATGTTTTGCCTGCAGCTTCTCTGTCAGCTCTGGTGGCATCCTTGACCGTCGTCATGGCGATGGTTCAGGAGGCAGTTCTCACACTTGGGTCTTCAGGACAAGAGCCTGCCTTGTCTACACACTCAGAGGCTTACAAGCGAAAGTGTAGATCGCAGAGCCTTCTTTCTGAGCTTCTTTTGGAGAGCTATTAGAAGTATATCCATGTGACGCTCGCACCCTTTCAAGAGGAGGGTCTTGATGCTTTGAGTGGCTGGTGGGTTCTCGAGGGACCCGAGTTTTGTGAGAGTCTGGCGGCTTTCCAGGTAGATGGCTCCTTATTTCCGGAGCGCATGCACACCTTTTTGGCAGATAGTGAAGCTCATCGCTTGAAATGGGCTTCACTAGAGGACAATATTTCCTTGACGCTGGCAAAGGCTGAGGACGAGGAGCGTCGACTGGAGGAGCAGCATATACTTGCTATTGTGGGTCTAGTTTGGGCACGGAAGAAGCTAGAGGCTGCTCGTGCATCATTTCAGAAAGCTGAGATGATCGAGAAGTCTTCCGGAGCAGACCTTGCGAAGCAGCGTGTTGAGCTGGCGACGCATCGGGAGCGGATAACTTCTCGGCGTTCGGAGTTGCAGCGCATGGAGGCTGCGGGAGGTGAGCTGCTTCAACTCCTCAAGGTCTTCGACTCGCTTTACTAGCAGTGTTGCCCTTTTTTTTTTGTTGGCTAGACTTGTGGTTTTGCATCATTTTGCTTGATGATGACTCAATAATATGCATCTGGTTTCTGGACTTGTCTTCTAGAATGTTGGTTTGTTTGGTTGTTTCTTTTTTTGTTTGGACTGAACCTTTGCAAGCTGCCTACGTACCCTTCTGAAAGGGATCAAGTCGCACGTAGTTCGTTTTTGGGCAAGGGGGATAACCTTGCACTAGGCATAGTACCTGTTGAGAGACTTGCTGCTGGTAGGCTGAGTCGTCACTGGTTTCCAGTTGTCATCTGCCTTCTTTGCTTCAATATAGCTAGAAGTAAATATCTTCTTGACTAGAGTTTTGGTGATTACTGGAGTTTGACTAGAGTTGATGTCTCAGCGATTTGCAAGAATTTAGTTGTCATTTTCAAAAAGGTGAGCTTGAGTATTTGTCGAACGATGTGGAATCGCAGCTGAGGGTAGTGAACCCATGTGCATCGTGCTTTCTTTGTTGCGGCTGAATTTGAATGTCAACTCGGTGGAGTTTTGCCCCCGAGTGTTTTCTAGATTGATTGTGAGTCGCTCATATTTGGTGTACTCGGAAGACTCGGTTGAGCTCAAGACGTGCAATAGACCATATAACGATAGTGTCATCTCTTGCAAAGTGATGAAGTTGGCCTCGGAGAATGATGATGCTGGTTCTTTTGCTGGAGTGGAAGGCGATCGTCATGGCTTGCGAAGCCACTGAGGTGCGAGCCTCTGGACTGAAACAGCTTGAGCAGGCAACGGAACGTATCGCATCAAGCTTGATTTGAGGTTGACATGAATTTTTTATCTTGATGCTGAGTCTTCTATGTCTTTGTGCACCGACTAGCTGGATGATAGCACTGGTTTTGTAGGTAGAGGGGTTTTGTCCCTTGCTACTGCTTTGAGTTTCTGGACTCGTAAAGCTTTTGTTAGAGGAGCTTCTGCAATGAGGTCTTCGGCTTGGTGCCACCTGACGTTAGAAAGGTGTGCTTCGGACTTGTTGAACGGCTTACCGTTGGCGGCAATGAATGATTCTCTTCATGCTTTCGATATTAGAGCCGCTTTCTTCATCGTCTTTCCGGAGCACTTGGTGAACGTCCCTCATGCAGCCGTAGACCTTGAAGTTTTGATCAGCTTTAAGGAAGCGATTGGGAAATAACTCCTGGAGTATTGTCGAGTCTGATAATGTTTGCTAGAGAAGATTTTTTGGACTTGCTGGAAGTACTTTGGATATCTTTCTTTCTGGAGCTTCATTCTTTTCCTTGAAGGTCTTTCTTCTAGGGAGTTTTTTTGTCACCCGATCTTGCTCGTGGTTGGCCAGAAGTGCTATCCTGTAGCTTGATCGTCGTGGCCTTCTCCTTCGAGGCACCATAGTCCATGCATTTTTATCAGTAACATCTTCCTCGCCAGGGTGAAGAATTAGTGCTGCGACCGAAGGCTCTTCTTTGATCGAAAGGACTTATTCTTCTGAAGACTCTACCAACTCATCTTCTGATCCCCAACCGGTTGGCTCGATTTCTTTCATTGGGATTGAAGGTGGCTTAGAGTAGAAGACGTAGAAGTCAAACTTACCTGATGGTTGGCCTAGCAGGCTGACTTCAGGGTCTTTTTGCTCATCTCTCACTTTGAGCATATGGTGAGATGTAGCTTTGTTTGGAAGAGGGAGTGTTTGCACGAGAGGCGGTTGCCCCCAAGGCAGTGAGGATTTGGCCCTGGGCACTATAGGAGCATGCCATTATCGTCTTCTTGGAGTTGGTTTCGCCATCGATTTTTGACAGACGGTGCACAGCCTTGCTGAAGTGCGTTGTGGAGCAATCAGCGCTGGTGGGAAGGAGTCGAAGGTGATTGATGTCATGTTTGTCTCGATGACATCATCAGAGTCGATCTCGATCATCCCTTGCTTGGCGAGTGCCATGATCTTTTATTTAAAGATAAATCATTTCTCGATGGGATGACTAACCATACGATGGTACTTGCAGAAGAGCGGATCATTGACTCGATGTGTTTGTTCTGATCTTTTTGGTAGCGGGAGCTCGATTATCTTCCCTTGCATCAACTGATCGAACATAGAGAAAACTTTCGAGTCTTGGAAGGGATACTCCTTGGCTTCAAGCTCCTCGAGAATAATCCTTAGTTGCCGTTAAGGCTGAGTAGGTGGTATGGCAGCCCCTTTGCCTTTGTACAGCTTGCCACTGATCTTTAGTGGTTTGGAAGTCAAAGCGAGGTCGGTGACTTTGACTTGCTTTGATATCAACAATTTGTCCTCCTTTTTCACCTTCAGGAAGTCTTTGGCCTTCGAGTCCCCACGATTTACTAAGCTAAGCTCTATGTTATGAGCCCGGGTTGCCAGTTCTTCAAAGAACCGAAGCTTGATCCCTTTGAGGATATAGAGCAAGCCCCAGTGCATGCCTTGGGTGCATAACTCGATGGCCTAGTCTTTAGACAAGCGATCTAGTGAGTTTAGCGCAAGGTTCCTTCACCGATCGATATAATCGATCATCGACTCATCCTTCCTTTGCTTGGTGGTAGTAAGCTCGGTCATGCTGATGATGTGCCGAGTGCTGTAGAAGCGGTTAAAGAACTCCCGCTCCATTTGATCCCAGCTGTCGATGGATCCTGGAGAAAGATCAACATACCATTCGAAAGCATTACCTTTGAGGGTGCGAATGAACTACTTCACCATGTCGTCGCCATATGTGCCGGTGTTGTTGTAAGTTTCGACGAAGTGGGCAACGTGCTGCCTTGGATTTCCCTTTTCGTCGATGTGCTAAAATTTTGGTAGCTGGAACCCGATAGGGAAGCGCAGCTACTGGATTCTTGCGGTGTAAGGCTTCGAGTAATCCGTCGTGGTTGGAGAAAGATTACCACCACTTTGAGAGCGCACCATGTCGGTGACTGACGACTGTATTTGTTGTATAGTCATAGTCATGGCTGTCGTTGGAGGTTGTGTAGCCACCACAACTGGTACCGGAGTGACGACCTTCACAAGAACGGGAGCCGAAGAGAGTGCTGGAGTAGCTACTGGAATCATCGGGATAACCTCTACCAGGGCGGGAGTTGAAAACGGAGCTGAAGCCGCTACTGGAGAAACAGGAGGTTGACTGAATGTTATGGCATCCCTTGCACTTAGCCTTTGAAGTAAGGTGTTGATGTGATGGTCCTTCTCCTCCATCAGTCGAGTGATTTGTGCCATGTGTTCACCCATTCGAATGACTTGGAGCTAGAGAGCAGACAGAGGGTGATGACGTTGGACGTCTCGATGTTGCATGCATGCATCCTCTCCGTCATAGTCGGAGACGTAGTTGCGTCGACTCGCTTCTTCTTGATGACGAGCGTTTGTCCCCTACAAAGGAGGTGCAAAGTCCGCTAGAGAACCTGAACGGGCTCAGGGTTGGGGATGGTCCTCCCCTAATTTCTGGACAGAGGTTCCAGGATCGAGGCTCATTTTTTCATGCACCAAGGCCTCCTCGGTGCTTTGACGAGCATTTTTGGCAGCGGTTTCTAGCGTGAAGACGTCCGTGAGAGTTCGAGTACGCCGAGTGTAGACGCGTACTACCGGGGGAACGTCATCCTCCGGGTTTTCTAGATCACCATTTTAGAGTAGTGGAGACTCTGCGACAGGTGAAAGGCTTGTTGGAGCAAACGTATCGTCGTTTGTCCTGGCCAAGGCAAAACTTACAGCAACTCCTTCAGACGTATGAATGAAAGGAGAGGAGGTTCCCCTAGGCGTGCCAGAAATCTCTATGCGCAGAAAAAGATTCGGGTCGTCTTTATTACGCAAGACGAGATTATAAAGGTCAGGACACAGGGGCTTGGGGGTGGTGAGCCGGGTACAACAAAGATTTGATCAGGAGATAGTGGGAGAGATCCTCTAGAGGGTCCCTTTGATTAGCGTCTCTATGTTACTTCGTGCGAGAGCTCTGGAAGGGTTGCCCAGGACAGAGGTCTTTACAAGGTTTTGGATTTCTTAAGAGGTTAAAGTGTTTTTGCCTTTGCGTTTGTCCCTTCCATGCCTTCGCACTTTCTCGGCTAGGGAGGCTTTCGGCATCGTTTTCTCAATCTTCACGTCTCTCTCGGCTCTTGCTAGACCTCAGCGTCCTCGATCGTCGATTTTTGCGGTGTCGATCTTGCTTTCACCTTCGGCTTTGGCTTTCTGGGATCTGGCTTTGCTTTAGTGTTGCTCTGGCGTCGGCGTAGCTTTGGCATTTAGCGCTTGAACGTAGAAGGGGTAGAGGCTTGTGGTGCTTTCATTCTTCCAGACTTTGCGTCGTATCGGCTAGAAAGTGTGTTGCTTTGCTCGTGATCCTTCATAGTTGCTTGGCTTCAGCACGTGTGTAGCTCTAGCGCGGGCGTAACTTTTGCTTTGCTTGGCTTTGGCTTTGGGCTTTTGCTTTTGGCTTTGGCTTAATCTTCACCTTGAATGACGATGGCGATATCTTCGAGTTTTCTTTATTCTTCTTGCTTTATTTTGGTGGCGATGGTTGTGGCGTCGACTTTGGCTTCACTTCTTCTCCGGGCTTTTTTGGTGTAATCAAAGTTGAAGGCTTTTTTTGGGAGATGGCGGATGTAGCACCGATCTCTATGCGACGGTTGTAGTGTCGACTTTTGTTGATGAAGACAGTGGGTATAGCACGAATCTCCGTGTGACGAGTATAGCATCGGCTTTGCTTCTCTTCTTCTCCGGGCTTCTTTGGCGTGATCGGAATCGAAGGTTTCTTTTGAAGACGGCGGGGGTAGCACCAATCTCTGTGCGATGGTTGTGGCATTGGCTTTGCTTCTCTTCTCCTCCGGGCTTCTTTGGTATGATCAGAGTCGAAGGCTTTGTTAAAGACGACGGGTATAGCGCCGCTTCGGGTATCCTTCTCCAAGCTTTCTTCTTCGTGAATGGAGCAGATGCTTGTTAAAGACGACGGGTATGGCACCGCTTCGATCTTCTTCTCTGGCCTTTGTTTCTGGCGTCTTCGAAGTTGAAGGCTTGTTGAAGACGACAGGGTGATGCCACTTTGATCTTCTTCTCCGGCCTTTGCTTCTGGCGTCTTCGGAGTTGAAGGATTGTTGAAGACGACGGGGTGATGCCGCTTCGATCTTCTTCTCCGGCCTTTGCTTCTGGCGTCTTCAGAGTTGAAGGCTTCTTCTCTAAGCTTTCTTCTTCATGCACATAGTTGAAGCTTTGATCTTCATGTGCAAGGTCTTCACGTTGATGAGGACTTTGATGAGCTAAGCGTTCCCGTAGGACGCGCTTGCCATGCCTCGTGAAGCCTTAGGTCGTCAAGAGCGAGGTTCTTTCTTTACAGAGCCTTCGTGTCTTTAGATTTTGACCTTTGATGCCTTCCCTCACCCCCTCTATTTATAGGGAGAGGGGGGAGGTTGGGAGAGATATTGCTATGATTTTATGCATCAATCCAATATCTCCTTCTATAATCACCAAGATATTGTTTCCTCTTTTGGGGGAAACAACCCTTATTTGTTTCCTTATTTTGTGGGGATGGTTATGGGCAAGATGTGGCTTGATCTTTTGGGATTTGATCCCTCTTTACACGTTCCGATTGTATGGCGACACGATGTCATCTTGTCCGTCGGATCGAGGGATCATCGTGGATTTATGGTTGTTTAGACATTCACGCCACCTCTCCCCACAACGAGGCGGTTAATATTTTTTCCTTTTATTTTCTTTTTCTTTTTTGTTCATGGCTGGCCACACCTCTCCATGAGGAAGGGGGCACGATTTCCAAGAGAGGGGCCGATGGGGTAACTTATATGGTTTGCTTGAGTCGAGTCTGTTGTGTGTTAACCCGGTTTCACATGCGGGCCATTGTGTGCAGGCTAGGTTTGCATACGGGCCGTTGTGTGCGGGCCAGGCCATTGTGTGTGGGCCATTGTGTGCGAGCCAGGTTTGCATGCAGGCAGTTGTGTGTGGGCCTAGTTTCACATGTGGGCCGTTGTGTGCTTGCCAAGTTTGCATGCGGGCCGTTGTATGCGGGCCTAGTTTCACATGTGGGCCGTTGTGTGCGGGCCTAGTTTCGCATGTGGGCCGTTGTGTACAGGCCAGGTTTGCATGCTGGTCGTTGTGTGTAGGCCTTATTTCACATGTGGGTCGGGTCCAACCCGTGGGCTAATTTTGGTGTGCACACCTGCGCCAAAGCAACGCACGTGCCAAAGCCGACGAGCTACAACGACAACGATCGAAAGCAATGCATATTCTAACCGATACGTCCGGAAGAACTAAAACACTGCAAGCCTCTCCGTCTACTTTCAAGCACAAGCGCCAAAGCCAATGCCAAAAGCAAGATCAACCATGAATCGATGGTCACAGACACCGAGGTTTTGCAAGAGCCGAGCGAGACACAAAGATCGAGAGAATAACATTGAAATCTCCCTATCCGAGAAAGCGCGAAACACAGAAAGGATAAAAACAAAGGCTAAAACCACTTAACCTCTCAAGAAACTCGAAATCTTGTAAAGACCTCTGTCTTGGGGAAACCCTCAATAGCTCTCGCATGAAGTAACGTAGAGACGCTAATAAAAGGGTCCCTCCAGAGGATCTCCCCTATAATGAAGTGATCCCTCTTTCTGGGGTAGCTTTGTCGGATGCCGCAGGTACGTCCTGTCTTCAGTTGCTTGTGAATTTTTTGTTTGCATCTTTATTCTATTGGATAAGTTATTTAACTCTCCTTTTGACAGGTTCCATTGGACTGGACCACGAGTCTGCCCCCACCAGGGTTGGACATGAGTGCCCTCCTATAGGGCTGGTGCTGGTTGAGAAGGGTGCACTGGATGTCCCTTGGGATGATTTAGAGCTTTTGAGATCATGTGGAGCAGATCTTGATGGCAGCACTGTCAACCTGGATGACATTGACATGGAGCAGCTGAACTTTGGGGAGGAGAATAAGGTCTCCAGTATTGGGAGAGAGCAGACCCCTCTAGTTACGCCTGCTTGTCTCGCAGAGATCGCTCCTAGAGTCGTTCTGTCGGATGTTTTGCCTGCAGCTTCTTTGTCAGCTCCGGTGGTGTCCTTGACCGTCGTCATGGCAATGGTTCAGGAGGCGGTTCCCGCACTTGGGTCTTCAGGACAGGAGCCTGCCTTGCCTACGCACTAAGAGGCTTACAAGCGAAAGTGTAGATTGCAGAGCCTTTTTTCTGAGCTTCTTCTTAGAGCTGTCGGAAGTACATCCATGCGACGCTTGCACCCTTTCAGGAGGAGGGTCTTGATGCTTTTAGTGGCTAGTGGGTTCTCGAGGGACCCGAGTTTTGCGAGAGTCTAGCGGCTTTCCAAGTAGATGGCTCCTTATTTGTGAAGCACATGCACACCTTTTTGGTGGACAGTGAAGCTCATCGCTTGAAATGGGCTTCACTAGAGGATGATATTTCGTTGACGCTGGCAAAGGCCGAGGATGAGGAGCGTCGACTGGAGGAGCAGCATACACTTGCTACCGCGGGCCTAGTTTGGGCACGAAAGAAGCTAGAGGATGCTCGTGCATCATTTCAGAAAGCTGAGATGATCGAGAAGTCTTCCGGAGTAGACCTTGCGAAGCAACGTGTTGAGCTGGCGACACATCGGGAGCGGACAGCTTATCGGCCATCGGAGTTGCAGCGTATGGAGGCTGTGGGAGACGAGCTGCTTCAACGCCTCAAGGACTTCGACTCGCTTTACTAGCAGTGTTGCCCTTTTTTTTTCTGGCTAGACTTGTGGGTTTGCATCCGTTTGCTTGATGATGACTCAATAATATACATCTGGTTTCTGGACTTGTCTTCTAGAATACTGGCTCGTTTGGTTGTTTCTTTTTTTGTTTGGACTAAACCTTTGCAAGCTGCCTATGTGCCCTTATGAGAGAGATCAAGTCACACGTAGTTCGTTTTTTGGCAAGGGGGGTAACCTTGCGCTAGGCATAGTACCTTTTGAGGGACTTGCTGCTGGTAGGCAGAGTCGTCACTGGTTTGTAGTTGTCGTACGCCTTCGTCGCTTCAATGTAGTTAGAAGTAAAGATCTTTTTGACTAGAGTTTTGATGATTGCTGGAGTTTGACTGGAGTTGATGCCTCGGCGATTTGGAAGAATTTGTTCGTCGCTTTCGAAAAGGCGAGCTTGAGTATTTGTCAAGCGATGTGGAATCGCAGCTGAGGGTAGTGAACCTATGTGCACCGTGCTTTCTTTGTTATGGCTAGATTTGAATGTCAACTCGGTGGAGTTTTGCCTCTGAGTGTTTTCTAGCTTGATTGCGAGTCGCTCAGAGTTGGTGTACTTGGAAGACTCGGTTGAGCTCGAGACGTGCAACAGACCATGTAACGGTAGTGGTATCTCTTGCAAAGTGATAAAGTTGGCCTCAGAGAATGATGATGTTGGTCCCTTTGCTGGAGTGGAAGGCGATCATCCTGGCTTGCGAAGCCACTGCGGTGCGAGCCGCAGGACTGAAGCAGCTTGAGCAGGCAACGGAATGTATTGCATCGAGCTTGATTTGAAGTTGACATGAATTTTCTGTCTTGATGCTGGCGCTTCTTTGTCTTTGTGCACCGGCTGGCTGGAAGATCACACTAGATTTGCAGGTAGAGGCTAGGGGTTTTATCCCTTGCTACAGCTTTGACTTTCTGGACTCGTAGAGCTTTTGCTGGAGGAGCTTCTGCAATAAGGTCTTTGGCCTGGTGGCACCTAACATCAGCAAGGTGTGCTTCGATCTTGTTGAAAGGCTTGCCGTTGGTGGCAATGCTTCTCTCCATGCTTTCGATAATTGAGCCGCTTTCTTCATCGTCTTTTCGGGCACTTGGTGAACGTCCCTAATGCAGCCGGAGACCTTGAAGTTTTGATCAGCTTCAAGGAAGTGATTGGGAAATAACTCCTGGAGTGTTGTCGACTCTGAGAATGTTTGCTGGAGAAGATTTTCGGACTTGCTGGAGGTACTTTGGATGTCTTTCTTTCTGGAGCTTCATTCTTTTCCTTGAAGGTATTTCTTCCAGGGAGTTTTCTTGTCACCCGATCTTGCTCGTGGTTGGCCAGACATGCTATCCTATATCTTGATCGTCGTGATCTTCTCCTTCGAGGCGTCATAGCCCATGCATTTTCATCAGTAAGATCTTCCTCGCCAGGGTGAAGAATTGGTGCTGCGACCGAGGGCTCTTCTTTGATCAAAAGGAGTTGTTCTTTTGAAGACTCTACCAACTCATCTTCTGATCCCCAACCGGTTGGCTTGATTTCTTTCATTGGGATTGAAGGAGGCTTGGAGTAGAATATATAGAAGTCAAACTTACCTGATGGCTATCCTAGCAGGCTGACTTTAGGGTCTCTTTGCTCATCTCTTGCTTTGATCATATGCTGGGATGTAGCTTTGTTTGGAAGAGGGAGTGTTTGCATGAGAGGCGATTGCCCCCAAGGCAGTGTGGATTTAGCCCTAGGCACTGCAGGAGTATGCCATCGTTGTCTTCTTGGAGCTGGTTTAGCAATCGGTTTTTGACAGATGGTGCACAACCTTGCTGACGTGCGTTGTGGAACAATCAGCGCTGGCGGGAAGGAGTCGAAGGTGATTGACATCATGTTTGTCTCTACGACATCACCAGAGTCGATCTCGATCATCCCTTGCTTGGCGAGTGCCATGATCTTTTCTTTGAAGACAAAGCACTTCACGATGGGATGACTGACCACCCGGTGGTACTTGTAGAAGAGCGGATCATTGACTCAATGTGTTTGTTCTAGTCTTTTTGGTGGCGGGAGCTCGATCATCTTCTCTTGCATCAACTGATCGAACATAGAGAAAACTTCCGAGTCTGGGAAGGGATACTCCTTGGCTTCAAGCTCCTCGAGAGTCATCCTTGGTGGCTGTTGAGGCTAAAGAGGTGGTATGGTGGCCCCTTTGGTTTTGTCGGTCTTGCAACTTATCTTGAGTGGTTTGGAAGTCAAAGCGAGGTCGGTGACGTTGACTTGCTTTGATGTCACCGGTTCATCCTCCTTTTCCACCTTCAGGAAGTCTTTGGTCTTTTAGTCCCCACGATTTGCGAAGTTGAGCTCCATGTCATGACCCCGAGTTGCCAGTTCTTCGAAGGACCGAGGCTTGATCTCTTTGAGGATATAGAGCAAGCCCCAGTGCATGCCTTGGGTGCACAACTCGATGGCCGAGTCTTCAGACAAGCAATCTCACGAGTTTAGCCCAAGGTTCCATTATCGATTGATGCAGTCGATCACCGGCTCATCCTTCCTTTGCTTGGTGGCAGTAAGCTCGGTCATGCTGACGATGCGCCGAGTGTTATAGAAGTAGTTGAGGAACTCCCTCTCTATTTGATCCCAACTGTTGATGGATCCTGGAGAAAAATCAACATACCACTCAAAAGCATTACCTTTGAGGTGCGAACGAACTGCTTTATCATCTCGTCGCCATATGTGCCGGGGTTATTGCAAGTTTTGACGAAGTGGGCAACGTGCTGCCTTGGATTTCCCTTTCCATCAAAGTGCTGGAATTTTGGTGGCTGAAACCTAGTAAGGAAGTGCAATTGCTGGATCCTTGCGGTGTAAGGGTTCGAGTAGGCCGCCGTGATTGGATGAAGATTGTCACTACTTTGAGAGCGCACCATGTCGGTGACTGACAACTGTATTTGTTGTATAGTCATAGTTGTGGCCGTCGTTGGAGGTTGTGTAGCCACCATAACTGGTATCGGAGTGACGACCTCCGCAAGAACAGGAGCCGAAGAGAGTGCTGGAGTAGCTACTAGAATAATCGGGATAACCTCTACCAGAGCATGTGTTGAAAACGGAGCTGAAGCGGCTACTGGAGAAGCAGGAGGTTGACTGAATGTTATGGCATCCCTTGCACTTAGCCTTTGAAGTAAGGTGTTGATGTGACGGTCCTTCTCCTCCATCAGTCGAGTGATTTGTGCCATGTGTTCACCCATTCGAATGACTTGGAGCTGGAGAGCAGACGGAGGATAATGATGCCGGATGTCTCGATGTTGCATGCCTGCATCCTCTCTGTCATCGTTGGAGATGTAGTTACGTCGACTCGCTTCTTCTTAATGACGGACGTTTGCCCCCTGCAAAGGAGGTGCAAATTCCGCTAGATAACCTGAACGGGCTCGGGGTTGGGGCTGGTCCTCCCCAAATTTCTAGACAGAGGTTCCAGGATCAAGGCTCATTTTTTCATGCACCAAGGCCTCCTCGGTGCTTTGACGAGCATCTTCGGTAGTGGTTTCTGGCGTGAAGACGTCCGTGAGAGTTCGAGTACGCCGAGTGTAGACGCGTACTACCGGGGGAATGTCATCCTTCGGGTTTTTTGGATCACCATGTTGGGTTAGTGGAGACGCGGTGATAGGTGAAAGGCTTGTTGGAGCAAACGTATCATCGTTTGTCCCGGCTATGGTGAAACTTATAGCAACTCCTTCAGACGTACGGATAAAAGGAGAGGAGGTCCCCCTAAGCGTGCCAGAAATATGTATGCGTAGAAAAAGATTTGTGTCATCTTTATTGCGCAAAACGAGATTACAAAGGCCGGGACCCAGGGACTCGGGGGTGGTGAGCCAGGTGCGATGAAGATTTGATCAGAAGATTATGGAAGAGATCTTTTGGAAGGTCCCTTTGATCCACGTCTCCATGTTACTTCATGCGAGATCTCTAAAGGGGTTGCCCAGAACAGAGGTCTTTACAAGGTTTTGGGTTTCTTGAGAGGTCGAGTGTTTTTGCCTTTGCGTTTGTCCCTTCCGTGCTTCGCGCTTTCTCGGTTAGGGGGGCTTTCGGCATCGTTTGCTCGATCTTCGCATCTTCTTCGGCTCATGCTAGACCTCAGCGTCCTTGATCATTGATTTCACGGCGTCAATCTTGCTTTCACGTTTGGCTTTGGCTTTCTGGCGTCTAGCTCTGGCTTTGCTTTAGTGTTGCTCTGGCGTCGGCGTAGCTTTGGCATTTAGCGCTTGAACGTAGAAGGGGTAGAGGCTTGCGGTGCTTTCGTTCTTTCGGACTTCGCATCGTATCGGCTAGAAAGTGCGTTGCTTTGCTCATGATCCTTCGTAGTTGCTTGGCTTCAGCACATTCGTGGCTTTAGCGTGGGCATAACTTTTGCTTTGCTTAGCTTTGGTTTTGGGCTTTTGCTTTTGGATTTTGCTTTTGACTTTGGCTTGATCTTCACCTTGAATGACGATGGCAATATCTTCGAGTCTTCTTTATTCTTCTGGCTTTATTTTGGTGGCGACAGTTGTGACGTCGACTTTTGCTTCTCTTCTTCTTCGGGCTTCTTTGGCGTAATCAGAGTTGAAGGCTTTTTTTTTGGAGATAGCGGGTGTAGCATCGATCTCTATGCGATGGTTGTAGCATTGGCTTTTGTTGATGAAGACAACGGGTGTAGCACCGATCTCCGTGCGACGGATATTGCGTCGGCTTTGCTTCTCTTCTTCTCCGGTGTTCTTTGGCATGATCGGAGTCGAAGGCTTCTTTTGAAGACGGTGGGGGTAGCACCGATCTCTATGCGATGGTTGTGGCGTCGGCTTTGCTTCTCTTCGCATCTGGGCTTCTTTGGCGTGATCGGAGTCGAAGGCTTTATTGAAAATGACGGGTATAGCACTGCTTCGGGTATCCTTCTCCAAGCTTTCTTCTTCATGAATGGAGCGGATGCTTGTTGAAGACGACGGGTGTGGCGCCGCTTTGATCTTCTTCTCCGGCATTTGCTTCTGGCGTCTTCGGAGTTAAAGGCTTGTTGAAAATAACGGGGTTATGCCGCTTCGATCTTCTTCTCCGGCCTTTACTTCTGGCGTCTTCGGAGTTGAAGGCTTGTTAAAGATGACGGGGTGATGCCGCTTTGATCTTCTTCTCCGCCTTTGCTTCTAGCGTCTTCGGAGTTGAAGGCTTCTTCTCCGAGCTTTCTTCTTCGTGTGCAAGGTCTACACGTTGATGAGGACTTTGATGGGCTAAGCGTTCCTATAGGACGCGCTTGCCATGCCTCATGAAGCCTTGGGTCGTCGAGAGCGAGGCTCTTTCTTTGCAGAGCCTTCACGTCTCTAGATTCCGACCTTTAATACGATTTTGTGCATCAATCCAATATCTCCTCCTATAACCATCAAGATATTGTTTCCTTTTTTGGGGGAAACAACCTGATTTATTTCCTTATTTTGTGGGGATGGTTATGGGAAAGATGTGGCTTGATCTTTTGGGATTCGAGCCATCTTTGCACCTTCCGATTGCATGGCGACACGACGTCATCTTGTCCTTCGGATCGAGGGATCATCGTGGATCTATGGTTGTGTAGACATCCACGCCACCTCCCCCCGCATCGAGACGGTTAATATTTTTTTCTTTTCTTTTCTTTTTCTTTTTCTTCATAGCCGGCACCTCTCCATAAGGGAGGGGGCACGGTTTCCAAGAGAGGGACCAATGGGCCAACTTATATGGTTTGCTTGAGTTGAGTCCGTTGTGTGTTAGCCGGGTTTTACATGCGGGCCGTTGTGTACGGGCCAGGTTTGTATGCGGGCCGTTGTGTGCGGGCCGGGCCATTGTGTGCAGGCCAAGTTTGCATGCGGGCCGTTGTGTGCAGGCCGTTTCGCATGTGGACCATGATGTGCGAGCCAAGTTTGCATGCGGGCCATTGTGTGTGGGCCTAGTTTCGCATGTGGATCGTTGTGTATGGGCCAGGTCTGCATGCGGGCCATTGTGTGCGGGCCTTGTTTCGCATGCGGATCGGGTCCGACCCGTGGACTAATTTCGGTGCCCACACCTGTGCCAAAGCAACGCACGTGCCAAAGCTGACGAGCTACAATGACAATGACCAAAAGCAAAGCACGTTCTAACCGATACGTCCAGAAGAACTAAAACAATGCAAGCCTCTCCGTCTACTTTCAAGCGCAAGTGCCAAAGCCAACGCCAAAAGCAAGATAGACCACGAATCGATGGTCACAGACACCGAGGTTTAGCAAGAACTAAGCGGGACACAAAGATCGAGAGAATGATGTTGAAATCTCCCTAGCCGAGGAAGCGCGAAACACAGAAAGGATAAAAACAAAGGCTAAAACCACTCAACCTCTCAAGAAACCCGAAACCTTGTAAAGACCTCTGTCCTGGGGAAACCCTCCATAGCTCTCGCACGAAGTAACGTAGAGACGCTAATCAAAGGGTCCCTCCAGAGGATCTCCCCTATAATCTCCTGATCAAACTCTTCTCCACATCCGGCTCACCACCCTCGAGTCACTAGAAACCGGCTTGTAATATTTATGTGCACAATAAAGACGACCTGTATCTTTTTACTACGCATACAGATTTCTTGCATGCCCAGTGGGATCATCCTCTCCTTTCATCCGTTCGTCTGAAGGAGTTTCCTTAAGTTTTGCCATGACCGGAATGAACAACGATTCGTTTGTTCCAACAAGCCTATTGTTAAGTCTCCACCACTCCGACACGGTGATCCAGAAAACCCGGAGGATAATATTCCCTCGGTAGTGTGCTTCCACACTCAACACACTCAAACTCTTGTGAACTTCTTCATGCCAGAAACTGTTGCCTAAAATACTCGTCAAAACACCGATGAGGCCTTGGTGCAAGAAGAAACGAGTCTCGATCCTACAATCCAAGTCCAAAAATTTTGGGAGGTCCAGTCCCAACTCCAAGCCTGCTTGAATTCTCCAACGGGTCTTGTACCTCCTGTGCAGGGGGCAAACATTCACCACGAGGCGAAGACAAAGTCATCACAACTACGTCTCTGACGACAATGTTGAGGTTGCCAGCGTGCAACACCGAGATGTCCTGCGCCATCATTCACCGTCCTCTCTCCAGCTCCAAGTCATGCTAATAAACGAACACATGAAGCAAATCACCCGGCTAATGGAGGAAAAGGATCGTCACATCAACGACTTGCTCCAAAGGTTAAGTATAAGGGATGCTCTGGCAATCAATCAAGTACCAATTCTTCCAATGGCTACTCCAATGTTGTCTTTAGCTCCTGCTCCGATAGAAGTCATCCTAGTGATTCCAGTGGCTACTCCAATACCATCTTCAACTCCCATTATGGCAGAAGTCATCGCTCCAAGAACAGTTCCGATGGCTACACAACCTCCGACGGCCGCAACCATAATTATCCAGCAAATACAGTTATTGGTCAACGACATGGTGAGCTCTCATGGTGGTAGTATTCCTTCAATCATAGTGGCATACTCAAAGCCCTACGCTGCGATGATCTAGTAATTACGCTACCCTACCGAGTTCCAGCCACCAAAGTGTAGTAACTCAAACGTCCTGAGCGTGGATTTTTTGTATTAACATTAATAAAGATGACTTTGGTTATTGCTTTAATTATACTGCAAGTATATGTTAATTCTATGTAATAAGGACCCTAGGAAATATAGTACGCTATTGAGGTGCATAGTGGGTCCATGCTTGGGAGACCCAGTGGACCAGTACTATGTAAACCTAGATTGAGTTCACAACTTTGGTAGTGTCGGTCGCTTCACCGGGAATAAATTGTTAACAGGTAGAAGAATGTGGTGAAGTCTCCACCATGGGGGACGTTGGATCTCTATTCACCTGACCAAGCATGATGATTCTGTTGAACAGGAGTCAAGACGGTGCACAAATCAACGTATCATAGCCTGGTGCATATACCGTCTTACTGCTATAGATAATACGTCCTCAACCCTGAGAGACCATGCACACTGAGCCAACAGCTGTGTGGTGCTTTGATATGCCAACGTGTGCAGACCTTTAAAATTCTAAGACCACGGTACGTTGGGTTACCCCGCTGGCACTGGAGTGGCATTCAACCCCTACAGGTTATCCAACATTCAGAGTTGAATGGGTGTGTTTTGATGAGTCATTCTGTCCACATAATTAATCCAGGCCTGGTGGTTGTCAGTATGACTGACAACGTTTTGGTTGCTAGGCATAGCACCGGAAGGTGTGTGGTGTTATAGATGGCAAGTCATCAAATCATAGTCAGATGATCGATCGGGTTCTAACAGTGCTCCCAACCGCCCAAGTTGAATCATGGCACCAATAACAAGATGGGCTAAAGATTATCAGAGTATGATAGAGCAGGGTTACGAGGGAGCAATATAAGTTTAGGATCACTAGAGTTCCACTCGCATTGTACTCTGGGTGGCTACATGAGTTAATCGGACTCTTCCATGCAAGGTATGGAGTAATTAATCGATGGACAACGAGTGGAGGCACTTGTGGGTGCGGACGAGGGTACGAAGTTATCGATGGGCGGAGAAAGTAGACACCAACAGACTCAAGTGATGAGCTATAATGAAGAAGGACAATTAAGAAGATATGGGTTTGAGGGCGTCGGATGCGGAGCATTATGGGTCCAGTGCGATCTTGGTTCCAAGTCTATAACCGGAGATTGGTTCCAAGTCTGCAACCGGACCTTTGAACCTTAATAGGTCCAGGAACTGGGCCTTGATCTGGGCTTGCCTGAGGCTGGGATCAGGTTTGTCCGAACCTGGGTTCGGTCTGGGATTAGGCTGGGTCGGGTCAGTTATAATGCAAGGCTGGTTGGGTTGGATGTTAATCAAGTTAAAAACCAAAATACATTAAATCAGGTTTGCCACTAAAGTGGCTAGCGGGTAGGTTTGGGTTGAAATCGGGTTTAACCCAAATAAACAAAACATAAACATTGTTTATTCCCCCGATCAAATCGAGAGAAACCCTAGCTGAATGAATACGACACGCTACCGCCACCCCTAGATCCGTCTCGTCCACAACTGGTCACGCACACAGCCAACCGCCCTTTGCACGTGCAGGCCACCGCTCCAGCTAGGGGTGCAACTAGGGCGGTTTGAATCCGACCCAACCCGAATTTTGAATGGGTTTGGGATGATGTATTTGAAGATTGGGTTGGGTTAGGGTTGAAAAAATACAACCCGAGTTGAATTTGTGTCGGGCTAGGGTTGAGGGGTCGGGCAACCCGACCCAACCCGAACCCGAGTACTCATGTATATCTACGAGTCTATGATATATAGGTAACAATCACAACCATCCCGAGTACTCATATATTGAGAGGTCACAGTCATCCATTTTATCCAATCCCATATTATTTATTTGCTTCTTGCTTATCAAATAAAGACATTATCTAATGATCTAGTAAATTGCATGGATAGAAATGCAAAAAAAAAAGTTGTATGGTACTGTTAGCAAGTATAAGTTCCTTTTAGAATTTGATCTTCAAAGGATAAAATTTTAAACAGTAAGTATAACCGAACATGCACAACCCAACCCGCCTATCAACTTGGTCTAACCCGAGCCCAACCCAAGCATAGAAATTTTTGCTTGGGTTTGGCTTGGGCTAGGCATCTTAGGTTGGAGGTTGGGTTAGTGTCAGGGGTTTTAGTACTTGGGTTGGGCTTGGGTTGACGATTTGTATCATTACCTTATAGATGGGAAACACATTAATTGATATCAACGCCAATACGAAGGTGAAATACGAATTCTACTCTGGACTCATGCCTTGATCTCCGATGAAGCTTACAAGGCCGTTCAGTCGAAATGCAGCTTCATGAATACAACATCTATGCTCCTCTTTGTAGGGACACCTCCAAATCAACTGGCCTAACTAGATCACTGAGTTTCCACTCGAGCTAATCTCTGAAAGAAAATCCTTAACCATTTTACGATCATTTAACCATTTTACGATCATTGATGAATGATTTTAGCCGTTAGAGCAGGGGATTTCAAATCTTTTCAAACCGTTGCTATTTGCGTCCACCAAATTACCGACACCCTCAACTTAACAAATAACGAAATACCATTTTTGTCCCTACAGCATCCTAGTCATATTGATATGCACACCGTGTCATTCGCTCCCGACCCACATGTTGTCGGTTGCCCCTGTTCGACATGGTGTCCATGATCGACTGATATTTACCACACTATGTCAGTCAGGAGCAACCGACAACCATATCAATTGGAAGCGACACGTCTGTCGGGATCAGGAGAAGAGGGAGAGGGGGGGTTTGAGTGACCCCTACCTGTGGATTAAAAAGGTGGAATATACAACAATCCAACCTCGATCAGTAGGTCAAAAATTGCAAAAAAAAAAAACATCTCACGGCCATAAGCTTCCTAACCGGGACCAGCACAAGCCATTGCTCAATAAGACCATCGATCTTGTGCAAAACTGTCTTCCAGTTGGCTTGCTTTCCCATGAAGATCCTCTTTTTCTGCTCTAGCTTGATTGATCAGACGGTGGCTATTGCAATGATGCCCCAGCCTCTCCTAGCATCACTAGGCACAAATCTGCGAGGCCCAGTCATCCAAAGTGAGAGCATGCGATTTTAGGTTCCCTCAATATCACACCTTTTCCCCAACGTAATCCCATATGGATTTGAGAAACGAGCAAGTCAGTAGTTGGTGATTTCCACTCTCGGGCGAAGCTCCACACATTAGACAGTCAAGGCTAACTATCAGGATTCTCCATTTGAGATGGTTGTCCTTGGTGATGATCTAGCTAAGAGAAAATTATCGCCTTGACTAGGGCCGAGGTTCTCCATAATTGTTTGGTGAAGGGGTGCTTGATTCCCACATCAGTGAGGAATTTGGCGAACAAGCTAACCGAGAATTTTCCTGATGTATGTCATCTTCAAGTTGTGTAAGGAACACGAGCTGAGGATCTCCAGCAGCTCCCTCCTTTGTTCGTCCATCGAGCCATTAAGTGGGAGGTAGAAAGTTGGTGCCCAAGATATAGATGTTGCTTGATCAAATGAAGTGCTAAAAAAAAGAATCACACGAATAGTAGGTTGCTTTCACAAATGGACTGAGTGTCTCATGATGGAATGTGATTGCGGTGAAAGGTGAGACTCCGGCTTTCGCCTTTTCCCTTTGAGCGACTAGGGTTAGGGTTTCCTTGCCCGATCCATTTGGCCTCCTCGGACGCCGCCGCCGGCGGCTCCAAGGGATCAGGCATTGGCGCCGTTCGACCTCGGGAGTGGGATCGGACCCCTTTCCTGCCCCTGTAGATAGGGGCATCGTCAGCTCGCCGGCTTTTTGTACTCGGATCGTCAGAGTCGAGCAGCTTTTCTCCCATAGCTCGTTTGACGGCTTCTGATCATCGTCGGGGCCGGTTCTTATACCAGGAGCAGCTTGGGAGGTTGGATCTGGCCCCGGTGTGAGGTTCTCCACATGTGGGTTTTCTAGTACACCCCCAATAGTCAGTGGCGGTTCCTGGCGGTGCGGCGAAGGCGGCAGTTCGACGGTGATGAGGAAGCAACGTCTACGACTCCTTCATATTAGCTCGGCGGCTGGGGCGGGCGGTAATTCGCCTTTGTCTTTTTTTTGGGTAGTTCTTTTTGTTGTGGATCTTTTGGTTCCATGCTGTTTTCCTATCCCTTCGTCTGGGATTTGGGGGTGTCTCCCGCCGGTGTGTGGGGCCTATCTCCGCCGGCAGTGGTGGCTATGTGATTCCCATGTTTAAGGGTTGGTGGGTGTGCCGGTAGTGGCAATTGTATCTATTTCCCGCTGGGCAGTGGTCGTCTTCCTCCACCTGGTTGTGGTTTTCCTTGCAGCACCGGCATGTGGCGCCTCCCCGAGGTTCGTTTGTGACCTCCCCTCTGAAATGCACCAAAAAAAAAAGAGTGTCTCATGATAATCCAGCCCCTCTTGCTGATTAAACCCTTAACCACTAAACGAGCTTTATTGCCTTGCTATACTGCCCTCAGGATTGTAGTTTAGAAGGTGAACCCAACAACCAATTACATTCCTGTTGATTGGTGGGGGGACTAGAGCCCATATCCCTTGATACTGAAGAGCTTGGAATTCATCTGACATAGCAATTTTCCACGCTTGATATTTATGAAAGTTTGAACCCACCGGCGGCGACGAAGGAGGCCAGGATGCAGATCGCCGAAACCCTAACCAGGGAAGGGAGGGTAAAGGGGAAGCATTATAAAGTGCATCATCCCACTATTTAATGATTAAGAATGTAGCAATACAAAGTACATCAACCCTGTAATTTGAAGATAGAAGCATTATAAAGAAGAGTGACTACAATTTCAACAATGTGACGATATTTATGCTCCGCAACTCCATTCGGTTCGGGAGTATAAGGACACAATTCATTGAAGAATTATGTGATTAGAAAGAAAAACCGATAAAGATTTTTTTACCAAATTCTTCACCACCATCAGACCCGAATAATTTAATCTTCTTTTAAAGAAGATTTTCAACTAAATTCTTGAAGAATTTGAACACATACACAACATCAGACTTTTGTTTTAGAGGAAGCAACCAAGAAAATTTAGAAAGTTCATCCACAAAAAACAATGTGGTATTTGTAGGAAAGATGTTTTGGAAGATGGTCCCCAGACCACTGAATGAATAAGTTCCAAAGCACTACTATCGAAATACTTGACGATGATGGTGTCGGTCATGAATTACCATGAGCCCCCATGGATTGAAGAAAGATCGCAATTGAAGAGGACAAAGGGAGAGAGAGAGAGAGAGAGAGTGGTCTTGAACTCTCTAATACCATGTACAAAAGCTTGAGAAAAATATGAGCTCTCTGGTTAAAGAAGAACCAGAGACTACTTCTATTTATAGCTCAGTTATTACAACACATGGAAAAGTTAGTTACAACAGACTAACAACCACTAATTACAACTATTATAACTAACAACATCATAACAAACACACGTCGCTCTTCTCTAACAATGGCCACTCAATTCCATGGTTCAGCTTGGATCGAGATGATAGGCATATATGCAAGATCATCACAAACCACCGTCATCGCATATCATAGATATGAAGCGGTGTAACCATGAAGTCCAAGCAAGATCACCAAATATTAGCAGATATTTGGGCCAATGACCAAACAAATACAAGCAAGTCACACCTACATTAGGATCGAAATCAGCCAAGTACACTTGATACTTCGGTTCCCTACTCTTACTCTACTATCCTAACGAGATGGAAAGGTGGAGGATCGACAATACAAAGACTGTCCATATACAACTACACAGTACGCACTCTAATCACCAGTAGACCTTTGCATCATACAATCCGTAACAATGAACCTCACGATGATGATGACACTGTGAAAGAAGATAAGTTGGAGAATCTGTGGTGGCCCACTATCACAAGCAGCAGATCTGTTTGTAGCTGCGGGTTGTCGTAGAAACAGTGATGCCACCTCCTTCCAGTATGCAGCCCCAAAACAATGTCTGTAATTGTAATTTTGTAGGAAAACCCTGAAACCAGAGCCTGCCAAAAGGCTCCTCTAGTTATCCACCATCAGCCAGCTATTCAGAGAGTAATCAAATCCATGGAGCGCCATTGCTGCTCAAACAATTTCTTAGTGTGCTTTTGCAAGGGATCGGCTGGAGACGCCATGCAGCAGCTTAACAAATCCGAGAAAGCTCAACTTTCCATCAGTGTGTCTAATCCAGTCATGGAGAACTGCATGTACCGGAACAGAAGGGCTGAGACCAAGTTCCTGTGATCACCACCCATAAGGTATCGTTAGCTGGGAACGATCAAATTTAGGCAAGTCTAAAATCACATTGCACTGAAAAGCCTGTTAGAATGAAGCAATGCAAGAGCGATTATTTCCATGTAAAGGAGTTTCTTTCTGGAGAGTAAATAAGAATCCATCCAGACATGTAGAGAAGTTCATCTTGATGATCATGTGACCAGATTTATTGTAAAAGTTCTCTCACCATGCTCGTCTTATTTATTATGATGTCTCTACCCAAAAACTATCATAGTTGACACAGACATGCCTTGTTTACTCTGAGTATACCCATCTGAGATGGTTTTTTCTTCCTTCATCTGACCAGTTCAGAATAATTAATATTCCTGAACCTTTCCACATTAAAAGCAGTATCTTTCCGTCTTTGACTTGTCAGTTAATCCTTTTCCTCTCCATTTAAATCTATTCTATAAAATTTTTCTATTGCTATCAACGTTGTCAAGTCGATATGCGATTTTGCAATCGGGCCTTGCCAATCACATCGCATGACTGATTTGTGCCTTTTTTTGTTGTTTTGTTGAATGTTAAGTTCAAAAAATAAACCATAAATATTGGTTCATTAAACGACATTATATTATTCAGATAAAAGTACATTAGCAAAAAAAGAAAAATATGTATTATTATTCTAAGAAGGGGCCCGAACGATCATCTTCCCATGCCTCTTCACCTTTAGTTTTCCCGGGCATAGATGGCACATCTTCCAGCTCCTCCCACTCACGCTCCTCTTGAGACTCGTACTTGGTGTACCTACTCTTGCCACGTCAGGTCTGTATCAGACCCCTGGTGCTCGTCTACATGTAAATAATTATCTCCTTACGTATAGAGTCAGTAGCCTCAGGGTATTTCTTAGTGTCGAACATTGGCAAATGCGCCAAAGTGTTGCTTAAGCCTTGCAATGCCATCCTTGTCTTCCTAGCTGCATAACTCACATACTATATTTTTCCCACCCGGAATCTTTTGAATTGAGAGGCTTTAGAGGCTAGGCGTCAGAGGATCCTCACCCGTAAAAGCCATCAACGAAATGAGAGTGGGGGGAGGTTTGGAAGTCGTTAGAGAAGTGGGATGGATTTGGCTGGAAGAAATGTTGACGTGGATGCCTCTAAACAAGCTTAAGAGGCAAAATAGTTGTTTCATCCACACAAGAACTTCTGCGGTCGCACAAGTACTAGTTGAAGTCGCGTAAGTACCAAATGAGTCCTCTCTCAACAAATAAAGTGTGGAATCAACAATATCAAATAATCAAACCAGGTGCTACCAAGTTTTCACTCTTGTCACACTATCTATGAATCATGAAAGGACATGGTGTTGGGTTTGGTGTGTTCTTCATGCCATTCACCTAATGTAATCTTGATTTTGATAATATAATATAGATGTTTGCATGCTTTCATTGATACCTCATGATCATTAATAAAAGGTATATGACTATATTCATATACAAACCACTAGTCCACTTGGGTGTTGTTTAGGCGACTCATGTATGAGATGTGTTCACATGCAGGAGATATGAGTCAACCATACACACCTAAGTAGGTTCACAGTCAGTGACCGGACGGGACATCAGGTTAATAGACTGTAACACCCTGACCTTCTCATTAGAAAGAGGTGGTCTGTATCAACCACTAGATAGTGTGATGTGATCCGACTTGGGCCCAAGCCCGTTGGCCCACCCGAAGGCCCATCCTAACCTGCCATGGATGGATAAGGCAGGATATCTATTATGATATCTATTAATATCTTTTGAATTTATTTGAGATCGTTATTTTAGGCAAGTTGTTAGGATACTTATTGGCTTTTAAATTTGTTGCCATTTTTATCTTTTCTTTTAGCCTATTTAAAGGCCCCCATTGTAACCATTGAAGGACAGATTATTATGAATGAAAATTAATGGCGGATGCCTTCGTTGGCTCATGGATTTGAGTCCCCACCTTGTACCCTGATGGATTTCAGGCCCCCTCTCGTCTAGGCTTCTAGTCTTTTCTTCTCTGTCACAGTTCTTACCCCCTCCGCCACTTCCTCTCGGTGATTCCGTATCACTAGTTATCTTTTACAAAGAAAATACCAAAATTATTACATCGCCTTCATCAACCGCCCTTCGACGACGCGCGCCTGCATCAAGTTGGTATCAGAGCTTCGGCTTCGTGGCGTTTCCGCACCACGAACGATCTTCGCTTCGATCGTCGTCGTCCCTCGTCATCGTCGCCGTTCCATCGTCGCTGATTCGTCATCTTCTTCTGGTACGTCGCCCTACAATCCCAACAAAAAAAAAAAAAAAAAAGAAGAAGAGAGATCAGATCTTGAGAAGAAAAAAAAAAAGAGAAGAGAAAGAGCATACCTCCTTCATCCGCTACCCACCTCCTTTGCTCGCTCGTGCAACCACCGCAAGCCACCCGCAAACCCTCCCCTTTGCCGCTGCACCCTTCCTCTCGCTCCACCCGCTAAACCGCCACCTCTTTCCGTGCTCCCGCGCACCCCGCAGCCATCAAAAAAAAAAAAAAAACATCAGATCTGTGATCGCAGCAGAAAAAGGAAAAGAAAAAAAAGAGAAAAAAGGAAAGAAAAGAAGAAGGAAAGAAGAGAGAAAGGAAAGAGGAAACATACCTTTGCCGGCCCCTTTGCTCCCAGCGGCAGCCACCTCTTTTGCTCCCAGCTGCAGCCACCTCTTTTGCTGCTTGCTGCCATTGCTGCCGCCCCTTTGGCCTTTTCCCCTTCCATATTTGCAAACAAGTGCCCCCCAAATAAACCTTAAACCGAAACCCCCTTTTTGCCCCTTTCTATTTTCCCAATTCACCCCCTACCACAGCCTTTAGATCCTCATCCTACAGTCCTCAAATCCCCACCCTTTCTAGTTACTATTTTGCACTTAAGTGCTGAACCCGAGTTGAATTCGGATCCAACCCGTTTACAAAAACAGATCCGCCAACTTCAATTGGACATATCTCCTTCATTTCTAGTCCGTTTTTGGCATACGACCTATCAAATCGAAGGGTTTTTCGAGCTCTACGCATCCATACCATCAGCAAAAATTTTCAGTGAACCAGTAATTACAGATTTCCAGATTTACCCCTGGACCACACTTCCACCATTGTGCATGGATGCCAAGATCCAAGGATTGAGTCGTTGTCATCAAGGGAACAACTCCGTCTATGAGTATACTTCAGCATTCTATCGGCGCATGATCCGCTATGGTTTTTCAGAGAAAGATTTCTTGGCAGTGGTACTGTACATTAGAGGACTCCGCTCCGACGTAAAGGACAAGTTTTCAGCTGGATCTTGGAGGGATCTGGACGAAGCCTATGAGATAGCTTGTGGGATTGAATGGGAGCTACAGCAAATGGACTCACTTCTAGCGGCCTCCACAGATGAGACTTCACCTCCAGCACTTCCAGCAGAGCCTCCACCACCGACAGAGCTTCCTCCAGTTGTATCTTCGGCAGATCCATCACCTCCAGTACCACCACCAGCAGACGAGCTTCCCCTTCCAGAGGATCTTCTGCCGCTAGCCATGCTACCACCTACTGCGGATTCTTTCGAGGATGTCTCTCTAGCCGAGCTTCAGCAGATTGATTTTCTTGGGCTAGACCGACTATTGGTGCCTACAGTGTTTGTTCAGCTCTACATCCGTTTAGGCGAGCCGATGTTCGAGCTACTGCAGCGGTCTGATATTACTATCCGACTCGATCGTCTACCCCAGCACCACTTTGATGTATGTTTCCCGATCGACGGCAGTGATACCTTCTCATGGGACCCCGGTGGTAACTTCGGTGTAATGAGGCATCATTTGTTGGGCCTCCACCATCAGCTCCTGACGACAGATACCACATCGGCGAAAACCTCGAGGATGATGGCACTTTACCGTATGAACTCGAGGGCGAGTTCTTCGCAGCGGAAGCGAATGATGTGATCCGACTTGGGCCCAAGCCCGTTGGCCCACCCGAAGGCCCATCCTAACCTGCCATGGATGGATAAGGCAGGATATCTATTAATATCTTTTGAATTTATTTGAGATCGTTATTTTAGGCAAGTTGTTAGGATACTTATTGGCTTTTAAATTTGTTGCCATTTTTATCTTTTCTTTTAGCCTATTTAAAGGCCCCCATTGTAACCATTGAAGGACAGATTATTATGAATGAAAATTAATGGCGGATGCCTTCGTTGGCTCATGGATTTGAGTCCCCACCTTGTACCCTGATGGATTTCAGGCCCCCTCTCGTCTAGGCTTCTAGTCTTTTCTTCTCTGTCACAGTTCTTACCCCCTCCGCCACTTCCTCTCGGTGATTCCGTATCACTAGTTATCTTTTACAAAGAAAATACCAAAATTATTACATCGCCTTCATCAACCGCCCTTCGACGACGCGCGCCTGCATCATAGTGTCTCTAAGTTAGGTAGTATTGGTGTACATAGGTGTACATGTTGGGACTGTGTGTTTGACGATTTCATTTACTATTGTATCTTGATTTTAGTTTTGGATAAATAATAATCATCGCATCTTTCATAACTTACCACTAATCCTTTGAGATATGTGTTAGGTAACTCAAGTGTGTTGATGAGATTAGCACACGGAAGATTTGAGTGTACCAGTTCACAAATCTATGGATTTAGTGCTTGTCACTTTGATCTACCAATCAGTGCGGTATATAGCAAACCTAAATCTGGGTAGGTTGGGTGGTCTGCATTAGATATTAGGGAACTCAAACATGCTTTGGGAATTCCTCACTCTTTGAGGGGAGCAGTGTCTTCTTGAGTAACTTCAATGAAAGGCTGAATATCAAGTCTGTCCAGACTCTTCTAAAGTAAAGATGACCACAAGGCCTTGGAAAGTTAGGGATCAAGAAGGTGTGCTATGCTAAGAGGGACAATCGATGATCCTAGATAGTTTCACAGATACCGAAAGCAGGGGTTCAGTGCAACATAATAGAGAAGGGTATTTGCATAATTTCCAACGATCTCGGAGTGAAATAAAGGCCTAGTAGTGGTTGTGGTCATAACTAACTAAAGTTGGTGTGGTCATTAGATGATCACACACATCTCTGGTTGGAGCAAAGTCATGGAGGTTCCCATTGATTCCATCTCATAACATATCCATCCAGATGTGCTGGCCCGATCCTAGCATAGTGGTCTCATGGTCATTGGATAATGCATGAGGATTAGGGTTTATATGAGTTGGGTTTATCTAACCGGACATTCCTATGTCAAATGCTAGACAACTTGAGGAATCCTAGTTGGACTAGGAATCCTAGGTAGCACCACTAGTGGGACCCACATGGGTTGCTTAAGTGGGTCATGCTCCGTAAAACGTGAAAATGCGTTTGCAAGTCTTGGGTGCAATTAGTAGATGTGGGAGGTGACTATCATGTGGTGTGCGCACATGTGCGCCACGGAACCATGTGAGCGATAGAGGAGGGGGATCCAAGCTTGACAAGGATACCCTCCCCCTCAAGTAATTGGTCAAAAAAAAAAATTCTCGGGTAATGCAACAAATATGCAATGCCTAAGATGAATGAGTTGAAATCTTCAGATAATTAAAAGGTAAATAGACTATCTAGCACAAATATTATTGTGGATTACAGATTACCAATTAGAGAGATAATAATCAAGAACTACTAAAGAACAATTAAAATGTGATCGATTAAAACTTTAAGAAAAGTTAATTCATAATCTTAGTAGCAATCGTGCCAAGGGTGGAAACATAACACGATGCTAGCTCTCAAGCAATTCTTCAACGTGAAACTATTCAGCTTTAATTGTATGCAAATATGATGCAGGAAGGGATGCGCATTGGCAAACACTTAGGTTTCAAGCAAGAAGCATGGGTCAGGATTTATTGAAGCCAGGTTTGGGGTAAAGAACCACGAACGACGAAATTTCAAATCTGGAACTTCAGTCCAGATCTGGAAAAGTCAAATCAGAGATCAATTAGGGCATAAAAATAGGGGCTTTTGGGGTTTTGTAAAGATGGATCTATGATTTTGAACAAAAATAGTGTTACTCAATTTCGCTTGGCATAGGATGAGTTAAGGCCAAAACACAGTGTAGGTTTGGGAATTTCTACATGTGGAAAATTTTGAAAACAGTGATCTAAGGTTTTGGATGGCGATAGGGTTATTAGATTCATGTTCTGCAATTTAAACCTCCAACACCAAAGACAGATAAAATAAATTACCTGGATAGCGAAGGCTTCACACCTCTCTGATTTCACACCGAAAGCATGATTTCACACCATAGATTGATCGTTTCACATGAACAAGAGACAATGGCAGCAATAGCTTCCTTTTTCATTCAATAATTAAAAGCAATAATCCAAACCCTAATAATAAAAGCCTATTTATAGAGATAAAGGAGATAGAGAGAGAAGAGATAAGAAAGAGAGATGTACAACGTCCCATGAGTGGACTTTTCATCTTCCAACCACATGGGTGGGGCCCACGTGTGTGCCGCATCCATACAGCCAAGGAGAGACCATATTCTCTCTTCTTTTCCCTTTTCCCTTTTTGCCCCTTCTGCAATTAATCATAAAGTGGGCTCATCGACCCAAGCCATACATACCCGTCGGGTCCTAAACATAAACTAACCATTAAAACCCAAATTTAATCACCAAATAAATAAAACAAGGACACTTCTTAAAATAATTCAACTGCTTTGCATCTCTTGGAAGTACCAAATCTCGGATCTAATGTCGCCGTCTATGATATGTCTGCATCTGGCGCCCCTCGGGTCTTTGAACCGCATCACCGACCCTCCAAGGTCAATCCTTGTGACCCACTCAATCCGTTTGACCTGCTGGATGTCACATGATCAATCTGACCTGATGACAACCGACACCCTCAAGAATGGCTTATGACCTATCGATCAGACATGCTCGATGTAACAATGAATTGAGTTGATCAAGTAGACCTAACCCGACTTGTCTACATTAAACCTTGGACGGGTGGACCTAATCTCTCGAACCAAGTCGACCTAACCTTGAGTTCATCCCAAGTTACTAACTAGTCAGACTTGGGCCTCATGACCCATCAATATCTAATCAACCGACATGCACACTTGCACTGGGTATAACCTTGACCGCAACCAAGCCTTCCTAACCATCACTTGTAACAATTGGCTTGAATCAATGTTGTTAGAGACTATTGGTTCAAAAGGGTAAATTGTATTCAATATACCAAAATATACAAAATATGGAATAGGAAAATATAATCTGTGCTTAACTTGTAGATCAACATATTCAATTTGACTTTTTCAACTTGATTTTTTAACTAAATAGAACAGGTCAACACGATTCTAGTAATAGCAATAATTTGATCGACAAAACTATTAAAGCCAATGATTATGGTAAAACGATGGCAGCAATTGAAAATTAATCATACCGAAGCAAGTTCCTCAATGACAATGGCCCGGTTTCCATCCTTCTCAAAAAGCTCATAAGCACAACGGGCATGTTGCTCCCATCTATCTAGGCCTTCGAGTTGATGCACACTTACTGCAGCTGCGCAGAATTCATCAAAATCCATCCTTCTGTGTTGAAGAGCACTTAGCTGGCATAATACATAGAAAACATAGGAAACCAGGTATAGCTGAGATGACAAGTTCAACAATTTGAAACCTTAACAAGTAAATAAATATAGTTAACTACTTAAAAGAGTTGCAAGTTACCGAGACAAGAAGATCATGAACGCGACATTCCTTTATTGCATCTGTTGAGTTTTTCATCAAGGCCTGGCCAGGGGGTTAAAGTAGAAATAATCAAGAGCAATAACTGATTGCGTTACTAAATACAATTAACATCCCTAGGCAGAAAATAAACTATAAACCATTTAAAAGAAGATGACCATCTTGATATTCTCAAGAGTTAGGCACCCATTTTTATTTGGCTCCAAAAGATCAAACTGTCCCTTCAAATAAAAGAGTTCATCCACGGTCAATGTCTTTGACAGAGCCTATCACAAATGCAAAATATTTCTCCTTGTCAGATATATAAGAGCAATATAACCAAACTCGTGGCATAAAAATAAAACTTTAATCCAAAAGAAAAGCATGAAAGAGGAATAATGCTTGATAGCAATATAATAAGTAATTCAATTTCGAAGAAGGAAATTATAGATGAGCTTCTGATTTGATCCTGTAGAGTGTAGACATGCAAACTAGAAAGAAACCAAGTTGAACTGCAAAGCTGCACGGAGGTTTTTGGGAAAAATGTTTCATCATATATTATGCATCATTTATTTCTGCATACAATTTCTCAATATGTTGTTCCGCTTAAAAATCAAACGGAGCTACCCAAGAAATCTGCAAGCCTTACGCAATATTTGAAAGCCATACTTGTTTCATTAACACATTTGAAATAATTTCTTAAAATACTTAGGAGTGTTCCTTTTTTGTTGCCCACAATATGTTCAATTGTATTATTCTTTGCTTTCTGCTATTACTAATTGGTTTGTGATAGATGGCATTCTTGTTGAGTGTGCTGAGCAAGCATTACCATGACCATCTATGAACAAGAAGTGGCAAGTCATATCTAGCTAGCAAACCCTTTTATAAATTTGAGATTCTAGCTTTTCACAATATTGCCTTCAATTGAATCTGACTATTTCGCCATATTCGGTAGCCTTTGTCTCATGGATTTAAAAGACGGAAAACATTGAATCTAGAATAACCATAAAAAGTTTAAAAACCATAACCATCAAGCCTTCTCATGTCTATTTTGGATCAGCTTTATGAATCTTTCTTTGCCAGTCAATAATACTGAATTAGGATTCGTTTCATAGTTTGAGGTTTTTCTTTTACGAACTAGCATTCAACTTAATATTAACCATCAACCTTTTCCATCTGGGCTTGGGAATGGGACTGACATTGGTATATATTTAACTTTGAATCTACAATTGAATCAACAAATCACAGCTATGGTTGAAAGTTTTGAACATCTTCTCAATCCTCACAAATCACATTTCATCATCAAAATAATCTGAATGACTTTCCTAAGCTACTAAGAATGCCTATAATTATGCTTTATCAAGAACAATAGAAATCTCTCAAGTAAAATTCAAGTCCAACTGGAACAAATATTTTGTTCTCATTGACATTGTCACAGACCATCTCACCGTTGTCAATGTCAATAGACTTTATACAAACGTTGATGTATAAATTCCCATCTCATAGTTACTAAGCTAAATGTCGGAAAATAACATTGATCCCTTCTCATGTGCGATGGTAAATGATAAACTTGTAATACCCCATCCCACATATTACGCAGTAACTGCTACTATGCAAAGGAAGCACAAAAATGATGCATTTTCTAGCATTTTTTTAGTGATAATCCTAGTAGAATCATGTAACAAACTAAAGAAATTTAAATTTTCTAAGCTCATTGCATTTCGAAGTTATATAGATTTCTAACTTGGCTGAGATGAGGACTCTGTTAGATATTCCATTTGCCATGGGCTTATGAATCATAAATAAACTCCTAAGTTAATTTTTTCTATCAGGAAGTCAAAATGAATCTTAATGAACTCTTTTGTTTTTTGTTTTTTACTTTCCCTCATAAAGGAACCACCCATAGCTTGATTATTTAGCCAACTCATCTGATGATCATTTCTTGTGAGCTAATCTTCTAAAGAAAAATCATTTACACCTCGTCAAATACACCAGCACATTGCTATGGCTTGTATGTCCCTAAGTTTGCTCTTCTTCCTCTCTTAGAAAAACCCAAGGATGAAACCGTAGGAGTGGATGAGCAGAGACAAACCTCTCTTTCTTCTCTTTCTTTATTTCTTCCATTTCTTCTTTTTTTGCTTTGGTCGGCCCCTTTGGCTTGGGAAAACTTGTGGTCGGTCCTAGGAAGCCTTATAGAGCTCCTAGTTGCCTGCCCCTTATTGTTTCCTACTTGGGTGGGGTATTCCATTGTGGAGACTGCCACTTGCATTGGTCTGTTCATATGGAAACTCCAACTCTAATACTTCAGGGCCTTACCAACTTGAGACTCCCCATCTCACCAGGAATCATGTGGCCGGCTCCTACATTGGTCTCTTGAGGATTTGTATATATTTAACAAAATAGGTTCTTATATGGAAAGAAAATCTAGTAAAACATAGGAATTAATTCCCTTAATCCTCTCCTAACTTATAGGGATTGGATTCTCCTAGTCCAACTAAGCATCCATTAACGAGAGAATTATCCAATATGGACACCCATGATTAATCCCAATTGATTAGGAATAATCTCCTTAATCCAATATAATTAATCTTCGCTCTCGAGCTACCTTACCATACTTGTGCGGATTGATGGGCTGCTCGCGAGGAAGTCCGGATACCACATCAAAGGACCTGGCCTAATTAGAGAGTGACTAGAAATCCTACTCCCATGCGGATATCTATGACATGTCCTATAAATTAGGGAAGTCAATTTAGTCTATCATAATAACTCCTAAACAATAGGAAAGTTAACCTAGTCCACTGGGAGATCATTGGACACTTACGACTTGTCCTAAAAAATAGGAAAGTCCACTTAGTCCATATTGAACACTTATGACACCTCTATAAAATAAAAGATTCAACTTAGTCCATCTAATCATGACCTAAAAGTGGGACTCCACTCACTTAGACAAGAATTCAATCCTCATTCTAAGAGTTAGCGTCCACCGAGGTGGACCCACTTGATCAATCCTAGTCATACTAGGACTCTCCCAATATAGAGCATCTAGAAGGTACCACTTAGAAATTATAATCCAATTATAAACATAAGTTATAGAGTCTCTTAATCCACCTATACTGGGTGTCAGTCATCGTGTTATTACCCACTACTAGTTAAACCTAATTACACTAGTATTAGGTTTGCTCGATCATGAGAGGTGACTAGGAGTTAGAATCTTTGTGACCCTAATAACCTTGGCTCCAACTTGACATATGGTCATAGTCATCAAAGGACTTAGACCATGAACCAAATAACTATGGCTACAACCACTACTAAGTCATAGTTTCACTCCAAGGTTACTAAGAAAATTACACGAGTAACCCTACCCTATAATGTTGCACACTTGCACTTACCCCTCCTTTTCCGGTATCCGTGAAGGCTATTTGGGATCAATCTGACTGTCTACCAAAATAGCTCACCCACTTGCGTTCTGACTTCTAATTACCTTTTGATCACCATTTTTACTTTTTTTTTTTGTTCAGCCGGACCTAGTGATCAACCCTTCATGAAAGGCACTCAAGGAGACACCAAGTTCCCTGAGGGAATATGGAATTCCGAAAGATTGCATGTGTTCCCCAAAATCCACACTAAACCAGGAGTCCACAGTACATGCTAGAATTTAGGATCTAGTCAGCTAGTAGTATAAGTATCATTGGTCTTACTTATAGACCAGGTCCTCTATCTTTATTCTGATCAATGCATATCAAATACACCAACACTATCTAACTTAGAATTAACTTTCCAATGGTCGAGAAATTTCATCTTTCTCTATCGAGAAGGTCAGGGTGTTACAGTCTTACAAATTGGATGTCCGATATAGTTATCGACTGTGAACCTACTCATATCTCCTATATGTATATCTCATCAACACGCATGAGCTACCTAAACCATATCATAGTGGACTAGTGGATTTATGCATCTCATGCTCTTGTGTTTGTGAGTTTTAGTAATGTTTGCTAAACTGGTGTAGGGCATGCTGGAATTGGCATGTAGGACACACCAATCCCAACAGGATTGGCCCATATGCCATGAGTAGGATCTTCTCTTGATACTCTTGGATTTTTGGAAGACAGATTAGGAAGGGACAGATGGACCACCATTATGGTGCTACCTCTCCCAAATTTTGATTCTGTAGTATCTTACCTACATGGGAGGGTGCACACGTGTCGCTTCTGGTTCTTCCTTCTTTTAGTTTAGACTTTGATTGGGTCATCAGGCCAATGATATATGACCATGTCTTTATAAATTTTATAAATAAAAAGTGATATTTTTTTATCTAAAAATGTAAGCGTGCCCACTCTTATTTTAGGTGCCAAATATCGATCCAACTATCCAAGTGTCTAAATCTTTGATGGTATTATGGTAACACAAGGAAGTACATTGCTTGTTAGCTAAATAATATAATCATGTCACTTTTACCCTCATGAACCTCGAGCACTATGATATCTTGGTCCAACATACCATTCAAATAGTAGAGTGACCTTGAAAGTTCAAAATTATATATAACAATAAATAAACATACACTATTGTCACCAACCATTCTCCTCATTTAATTGCATCCACATTATTGGAATCTTGCAAGGAGAGGATGACATCATTATTTTTCCCTAGTTGCATTGACTAATTCGATGCAACTTGTAGAGAAATTCAGGGCATCTACAAATTGAAAAAGTATTTTTTCCATTCCAACCACCTTTATGGCCATTCCCCCCTAGTTCTTCTCATCCTCCATGTGGTCACCACGATTGTGGTAATTTCTCCTCAACAAGAGGAATTGTGGATCAATTGGCCCAATCATGTCATCTTTACTTGGGTAAGTTAGATGGAACAATGTCGATTGTAATCTAGCTCAGGCATGCAACACTAGAGCCTCACAATAAGCATTGCACAATTGGTGAAGCTAGGGTCGATATCCATCACTGGAATGTGATGAGAGTATAACTCATGATAATGAATTGTTGCATTTGGACACCTTGCCATTGTTCAGTATGCGTCTTGACCAATGTTATTAAAACCGGACTGGACCGGCCGGTCCGGACCGGGAACCGGCGAACCGGTAGGGAAACCGGTCCGGTTCAGATATGAACCGGTGTTGGAAAACGAACCGGTATTGAACCATCGGGCCGGACGGTTTTAGGTATAAACCGGACCGGACCGGGCGGTTTCAGGTATAAACGAACCAGTTTTTTTTTTTTATGCACAAATGTTCTCTCTCTCACTCTATCTTTCTCTGGGTTTAACTGTGTTTGTTGAGCCGGTGAACCGGACCGGACCGGCCGGCCGAACTGGACCGATACACAAATCGGTTCGTCCTCCAGTCCAGTTCTGACAACATTGGTCTTGACAGTAAATCGTGGTTGCATTTCATGTTACGACGCAAAAGGAGGTCATCAGCTCTCCACTAACATGTGATGGTGCGCTTGAGAATCCATATTGGGTCATTAATACATAGAAGCTAAAACAAATATTCTATAGTTTTCAAGAATATCTTATTTTTTTAATAAAATAAATGGATCCAACAGAAATTCTGAATCATGTTCAATCCACTTGTTGAGGTTGGGGCTCAATTAGGGATCCTAAAGTGGCTTATGAGCCAAGAAACTCCCAAGAAAAGTCATTATGGAATTTACAGATTCAATGCTATTTCTAGAATTAAAAATAGAGTAAATTGATACTTTTTTTGTCAGATTTAATCTTTTTCCGCCTGAAATTGACCACTTTTCCAGGTTTTATGTGTACTTTGGGTCATTTAAACTCATAACACAACCACTACAATTATTTGTTTTGTCAGTACTGTGCTGATTATTATGAGCTTAATTCCATTAAAAATCTGATTCCACCTATCGGCCACCAATGTCAAGGACTAACATACTATCCAAGAAATGGTTTGGCTCAAAGTTTTGACCAACAAAAAAGGAATAAACCATTACTGAGGTTTCACAACCTACGCTCTGATACCCAATAGGGCACAAATCTGAAATTGGGAAAATCCTTCCCAAACACCACAACCTATGCTCTGATACCAAATGATGCACAAATTAGATTAAGACAACCTATGCTCTGATACGAATGATGCAAATGTATTAAGATAGGATTGTAATAGGAAGGCTTTGATGGCTTTAGGTTCCGATTTTTGTGAAGCACAGAATTCAAAAATCGAAATGAAATAGAAGTGCCTTAGATAGGTGTGTTGTGTTAGGCTTCTTACATAGCACTTTAAAGTCTAAAAGCTTGTCCCTCCACCGAATGCCGTCATTAAGATCAATGTAGATGGAGCAGTCTCATCAGCATCTTCTATTGCAGCAGCGATAGTCAGAGACCATGAAGGCAGATCGATCTCTATACCCTCTAATAATCCCCTTGAAGCAGTTGGACTCCACAAAGTTTATCATCGAAGGGGATGCCAAACTCATTGCGGACCTTATCAACAATCCAGGCAAAGATCTTCCTTGGAGCAATAGAGGAGTTAGACTTGTTTGAAGAAAATCTTCTTCTCGACAATACCAATCTCATCTACTCCACGCCTTGTCAAGAGAATGAAACAGCTCATGCCATGGAAAAACTATCGATCCAAAACAAATCTTTCAATACTTGGAAGATGACCACTGCACCAAGTACTTGTTTGTTGTCCAGAACAGGACAACAAACAGTATTTGCAATATGCCACACACAACTTGTGCTTGGTTGCGAACTTACAATTCAGTTTAGTCTTAACGTCCTAAGACTGATTACAAGTGTTTAAACTGAGACCAAGCACAAATGAAGTCCACAATAAGCAACGAACATAAATGATAGAAGAGGAACTCAATAAAATACTTCTAGCTGCTCTTCCAGGATTAAAATAAATATATGTGCTCAAATAGGACGATCCATATTTGACGGAAAAAATGGCAACAAAATATATCATGAATGTTCAAATCCAAAACAGAAGCATACCTTTAGATATGTATAAACCCGAATAGAAAGATACTCCCAGCCACTCTTTGAGCGTCTTCGGCGAAGCTTAGGCCCTCAAAACAGTATGAGATAAGGGAGTGAAATGATGAAAGAGATAGAATGTGGAAGAGAAGAGATAAGTTAAAAGCTAGACAAGTCTCAAAGGAAAAGAAAGGAAGAACATTGCAAACTGCAAAATTTACACCTCGGTATATTGCGCAATCTGCAAGTGAGATACAATGGTGGGGAAGTTGGGAATGGCCAAGAAGATGGCGGGTAAGAAGCTCAATGAAAATAAGAGGAAAGGGTGGGGGTTAAATAACCGCAATCCAACGCTTTCAAAGGTTTAGAGAAGACTTTTATAGGTATCAATGGGAGATAAAGAGATGCATTGAGAAGAGAAGAGGATGCATGGGGGAAAGAAGAAGAGAATGGGATTGTTTTGCGATGAATGAAAGAGAGGAAAAGAGAGCTCATAATCAAGGGAAAAGAGGGCCCCATCCATGGGAACAGATAGAAGGGGAAGAGAGGAAATCCATAGATGGGCTCTATCTTCTCACAAAAAACAATGGGAGGGGGGATAGACATCAGGGGTCTCAACAGAAAGAGAGAGATAGCGAGAGGGGTCATGGGTGGACATATGGAAGGATGGTAGGTGAAGATTATTTTAGTCTCTCTTTTAAGTTAGATCCAAGAGCTCATATTTGTTCCATTCAATAGGTTAAAAGCATGGCTAAAGCTGGTTTAGATTCAAGTTCAAAATGACATAAATGTGGATGATCCAAATGGCTTAAATTCAAAGCCCAATATAGACCCAATTTAAGACAAATTAAAGGGGATCCATACAAGTTTAGATTAGCCCCAAAATGAGACCAATCGGGGGCGAGGGAGCGACCTAGCCTAACCTAGTGGATCCACAGATACACATACTATATGGTCATGTCGTTGGACAATGCCCGCAACTAGGAAAATACAAAGGGTTTTTTCACTTTGCCCCCCAAATTTTGCCTTGAATTAAACTTTACCCCCCATATTTTCATTAATTAGACTTTACCCCCCAAAACTAACTGTTCCGTCAGCTCACCGCCCAAAACTTTATTTCTTTTCCGTCAGCTCACCCTTTCTCCTAGATGGTGAGCTGGCGGAACAGTTGGTTTTGGGGGGTAAAGTATAATTACTGAAAATGTGGGGGGTAAAGTCTAATTCAAGACAAAATTTGGGGGGCAAAGTCAAAATAACCCAAATACAAAATGATCTTTAGATCATTTGATCAAGGCTTAGAGATAGGTGCGATGGGAAGATAACAGAAAAATGGATACATCCATGGGGAAAAGATACAAATATATTAGGAAAACATTGAAAGTTGCCAAAAGGGTAAAATAACAAAAGGGCCCGACTGATCTGCTTCAATTACAAGAATTATACATCATACAAGACTCAACAGATAACCTAGCGACATAGTTGTGTTGCCTTCACCCTCCCCGTTGTTCCACAAGTCCTCTGATCTAATCTCCACCACCGCAGCTCTGAGTTCCAACCAACGATTGCTCCCTCGTGGACTTACAGAGCCACAAACTGACGCCTTAAAGTCGTCCGGAACAAGGATCGGAATTCCTCCATTCAACGACTCAAAACACGCCGAATCAAACTTCAAATGTAAGAAGGGTTCAAAGTATGGATGTCTATAGGATCGTCCCTACCAAGATACGGATGGAAACTCAAGGGAACTCAATATTCCCCCACAAAGTATATAACTAAAAGCTAAAAAAGAGAGATTTCTCCTTTATCAATTTCGTGCTTAAAAGGCCTATTTGTAGGCAATTAACACATAGCCCCAACCAATATAAACTAGTGAAGAACCCAAACCCTTGGATACTCGCCTCCTCACAAAATCGGCTAGTAAGGGGAAGTCCAAGGCGGGTATATAAGCAGCTCATCACCAGCTCCCATTACCGATGTGGGACTAACCCGTGTGAGGTATGACAATCTCAACACCCCCCTCACACGAGACATGCATGGCAAGGGCACTATCAGGAGGAGCTCGCAGAGCGGGTCTGGCTCTGATACCAAGTGACGAACCCAGACCCTTGGATACCCGCCTCCTCACAAAACCAGCCTGTAAGGGGAGATCCCAGGCAGGTATATAAGCAACTCATCACCCACTCCCATTACCGATGTGGGACTAACCCGTGTGAGGCATGACCATCTCAACATAATTAAATAAAAGTCTGGTCCAGTTTGTGTCAAGTTGTATCTTTAGTCATCAACTAATGGTTATAGTTACGATTTCATTGAACTTCCGTATGATGGACAGTGAATGCCAACCATTCTGATTGATTCTAGAAGGAAGTGTAAACAGTACATTAAAATATTTGCTAGCAACACATGAACCAAGATTAATGATTCAACACTCCTTAAAATTGACTAATTGATAAATGCAACACATTAAACTATTTATTAACACTACACAGGTAATACATGTATGAGCATATGCAGAACCGGAAATGCTATAGATTAGCTTTCTTTAAGTCAATCTCATGTACCCACCCTTAAAGCAGTCTTACGCAGAGATGATGATCGTATGTAGGTCTTTATAAGTCGAAATATAAGAATATCCAGTGGCATCTTTATGCCATTATAACTTCTGATCCATGGATGGCCTACAGACAGAACTTACAGAATTATTTTAAGAAATAAGATGGCAATGTGGGATATTAATCATCTACAAGATCACTCACTTAACGCCTGTGCAGCAGTCATTCTTCTTCGTGGATCTTTACTCAATAAGCGCTTAACAAAATCCTTTGCTTCAGAAGACAGAGAAGGCCAAGGTGTTTCAGTAAAACTTGGATCAGCTTTTAAGACAGACCTGAAGATACCAGACTCAGTTCGGGCCCAAAATGGGCGACTCCCACATAGAAGAATATATGCAATCACACCAAGACTCCATACATCAGCTTCTGTGCTGTAAGACCTATGCAGAACTTCAGGTGCAACATAATATGCACTTCCTACGATGTCATTGAGCCTTTCATCTGAGAAATACGTTAAATTAGAGACCAGACATATAGCTGCCACAGGTAAGAATAAACAGAGAAATCTTGGTTTCATCTAACACAGAGAGATGAGATTAATCCCACTAACAAAAAGTGACAGGGTTAGAGAAACATTTAGGACCAATAAGAACGAACCTGGCTTGACAAAATCTGATAAACCAAAGTCTATAGCCTTTAACTGGGAGTTTTCATCCTTGGAAGTAAAAAGGAAATTCTGCTCAAGAAAGCCCAAATAATCAGAGGAATAAACATAAAGAAATATCTTAACTATCATGATATATTAGTAAATAAAAAATATCTTAACTATCACAATATATTAGTAAATCCAGAAATCAACAAATATACTATTTGTACATTTCATTGCGAACAAGAATGACTCCTGCAACTCATTATCTGAAAAGTTGTAAGATTATCCGTAAATTTTCAATAATAGATAAGCTGATTATTTATTCAAAACGTTAGCAGAGATTGTTTTCTGGATGAGGAATTTTTTCATGCTCATTGTGGTCATCATTTATGCTTTTAAAATCCACAAATACTAAAAGTCAATTGGTACAGTTACTTCAAAACTATGAATTGGTCCAAATTGCATTGTAATGAAAATACTCCATCCTGGGGACGTGATGGATAAATTAAACATGTCAGAAGTATTTCATTTCTGTTTAAAGTACTTTAAATTAAGTGTAGCATCAAGAATTGGGTGGATTTCAATTTCAGAGGTCCCCAATTGGTTTAGAGTGTTTTGATCATGGCATCACTTCATTAGTTATGACTGGGAGCTGCTGAAGTTAAAACCTAGTATGCATATAAAGCTTCAATTTCTGCTCCAAACAAGAAAATCGTGCTTCTATCACTCACTCACTAGACACAAATATAACCTCACCTCCAAATACGCAGTCACAAGAATATAGGACCAAATTTTTCTGGTCTCACAACAGAACTATCATTGGCTGCAAAATATCCTACCAACACAATTGAAAGGCAATTAATTTTATGTTAATGTAAGGAACACTATGCTAGATGGATGTTTTTGACAATAGAACAGATTTCTGGCCATCAAAAAGCAAACATAAGTATAACCAAAAGACCATTTATCAGATTGTGACAACACCCGAGTGCTCCAAAAGGCCGACTTCTTGAACTCTTGAAGAAAGGAGAGTAGAGTGGGCATATTAAGAGAGGCCACCCCACTCCCCTTACTGATGTGGGACTAATACCGGTGGGATAGTCCCCCCCCCCCCCCTCCTCTCCCTCTCATGCGTGGAAAGGCACAATCGGGCATCGCTCCCGGAAAGGACTCAGCTCTGATACCATGTAGCAATGCCCAAGTGCTCCAAAAGGCCAATCTCTTGAAGAGAGGAGAGCACAGCAGGTATAGTAAGAGAGGTCACCCCGCTCCCGTTACCGATGTGGGACTAATACCATTGGGATAGTCCACACATATGAATAGACACATCTCATACACTGATGTAAATGATACCTTTTGGTGTATATATGCAAGATTGTGCCAAATGAACATACAGTTTACACAACAAATCCAACCAATATTTACATTTGCAGTCAAATAACAGATGCGGTAAAGAATGTAAACATGTAAAGAGCTCCATCAATATAATAGTTAGAAATTTTCGGAGAACGACAATAGAGAGAGGTTTATCAAGCTGGGTTGACTAATTATTATGAGGAAATGCACGATGGTTGTTGATTGTTCACCTTTACTACAAACATGCATAAACTAGTAGACCTGCACCAATAGTAAAATTTGGAAGCCTAGAGCCAATGTTCGAAAACTCGAAATCGACTCGAAAGTCAGCAGAGTCAAGTAAACTCGATCAGACTCAGCCAAGTTTCGACTCGAAAGTCAGCCGAGACAAATAAACTCGATCTAACTCGGCCATGTTTTATAAAATATCTGTATGACTCGGTCGAATAACTCAACTCGAAATCTAGCCGATTCAAGTCAACTCAGCCTGACTCGGCAGAGTTTACCGAGTTTTAAAACATTGCCTAGAACACGAAATTTATCCAAAAATGAATTCTAGTATGTTCAGCTTTACATATATCTTCCTTCTTTGTTCTTTCCATTACATGTATTTTCCCTTTTATTATTGTGAGGTATATTTCGAACAAGTACAGAAATCATGAGGCGATCACTCTCAGAATTCTGAATCCAGTAAGACTATGGTCTTCAGCTTTGTTGGACAACCTAAGAGTTCTGTCATTTTGTGTCTAGAGAGGCCAGCTTGTATTTTATTTAGTTTCCTTCTTATTTTTAATGTAACTCTAATTTTTAATCAATGAACGGGTAGGGGTCTATTCCCCCCCCCCCCCCTCTTTCCTCCTCCTCCATCATGAGGGGCTTCTCAAAAAAAATATTGTTGAGCGGTATACTCATCCTAGGTGACCACGCCCACATGTATCCTTTTATATCAGCCTTGGTGTCCTAGTGCATTTAGCTATTGCCCTTGAGGCTTTCTCCTCATGGTCTGGGCCTTTGGGCCTTCTCCCATGGTAACATAGTATTCAGGGAATCACTTTCCAGTTTGCATATACATAATAACAATACTAATACTAATTTCACAATGTGATACACTGATTTAGGTGTCTAACAAAGAAAACAGTCAAAACACTCTCGAGGTCCAAAAAACTCATAGTTGACAATGGATTACCTCCGGTTTGAGATCCCTGTGAACCACTCCTTGGAGATGGCAAAATGCAACAACATCCAATATCTGTACCATGACAGCCTTGGCATCATCTTCCGAGTATTTTCCACCCCTGTGTAAGGAATATAATATGTATATAAATAAGCATTCACAAACTAACAGGCAAAAGAAGAATTGTGTTGTTGATGCATTGGATAAATTCACAAAAAAATTAGCAAAAGAGATACCTAGAAAGTATCCTATCTAGAAGCTCTCCTCCTTCGCATAACCTGAAATATGCGATAGATAATCATTAAGTGCCTAAAATTTCTTCCCATGACGACGTTAAACAACATATTATGTCTATATCATGTGTATGAAACTAAGAATTCATATAAAGATAAAAATTGGGTGTCGTTTCAAATATATAGAGAGGATAAACCGCTGATACGCTTCAAGTATTGAAGTATGCATTCTCATCTGGTTCTCAATTAGCATAAAGAAGCATTATTTATACAAATTTTAGTATTTTACACAAATGTTTACTTTCTTAGTAGATGGAATCTTTCTTATGGTTCCAAACCTGCTCTGGAATCTTAAGTTCCTGCTTGATATTAACCTATGCATTCTCTTCCTTTAAACATATACTATTGTACCATATTTTATCAAAATCAAAATTTAGTGCTATCACAATAGTAAACTTACTGTAACACTGTTGAGCCATCATACTAAGGATTTTTATAAAGCAATAATTAAATCAGTAGATTTATTGTTTTTGAATATTTTTATATTTATTTCCAATGTTTCCCCATCCAAGATTTTATTATTTGGTAATATTCAAATATAGTTATTTACAAATGCTGTCACATTGTAAATTTTCTTAGGGGCTATGCCGCTTTGCTCTTGCACACACTTCTGATTCAGACAACTATTACGTGAATATGTTTTCCTCCTCTTTAAGCATTACTGGATTAATATACACTACACAACTCTGAAGTATCAATTAGAAAAAAACATACAAATCAGCAAACATAAACTGAAAGAACTATCATTTCTGAAACCTATCTTCCAACTCTAGATCAGGAGATAAGTTTTCCAAGAAGCATACTGCATATTCACTGCAATAGGTAGACAGGGAAATACAAGAACCACTGACCATTGAGAATATTATTCACGATGTTCTCAAAGAAAGCAACAGTTGCAGCAAAACTACAAATAGTAAAAACAAACAACGAACAAGATTCCATAACATGGATTCTCCTCTGCATGAATAGTACATACTTTCATAACTACAAATGGCGAGAAATACAAATCAGTATTTTTTGTGGTTCCTTGGTAGCATCAGAAGATTATGCAATCATAATTGTGAAAGTGAAAAGGGGGAGACGAGGGAGAATTGAGGAAAAAGAAAAGAGATGAGGAAAAGAGAGAGATTTAGGTTCCATGCCCCCCTCCTCTCTCTCTCTCTCTCTCTCTCTCTCTCTCTCTCTCTCTCTCTCTCTCTCTCTCTCTCTCTCTCTCTCTCTCTCTCTCTATATATATATATATATATATATATTACGGTGCGTTCGTTTTATTTAAAAGCATGTCAATATGACAGATATTTCAGACCGTCCAACCATATGCACAAAGGCTGAGATAAAAATGAAGGGGTATAATATACTGATGTAAGGGTGAGTCTGTGAGTACGATTCATCTAGGTAGGGGGGAACGGTTGAGATTGAATGGAGTTAAGATGGAGAAGTGGGATTGAGGAGAGGAAGAAATAAATGAATGAAGGACTAGATTTTAAACAAATAAAACTCTATAATAAATTGGAGGGCTTTGATGTAAAAAAATTAATGACATTAGATATTAAACCTATTGCTCATGCGTTTTCCTACCAATGGATAATTTCTTAGGGCTGACACCTATTCGTGGTCCCCCCTCCCCCATAATTGCACTCTCGTTTGTTTCACACATCACACACCGAGAGATAAATCAGGTGGCAATTGCTCTCCCCTTTATCTCTCTTTCTCTCTAACCCAACCTTAATTACTACTCTCATTCCTACCAAAAAAATTAAGAAGTCTTAATTACGACTCTATTCCTACCAAAAAATATTTAAGACTCTAAATCATCATAACCTCTCATTGCAATACGGCCCATTCATCACAGCCGCCCAATGCCACGTTGTTCAAAACAAATCTCTCAACCGAGTGTACTTTCTATTGGATGACGTGGCAGGCTACGATTGGGCTGTAATCAGTACCAAAAATGTTCTCACAGGCTCACAGCAGCCCGTTTCACACACTGAGAGAGAGAGATCAGTTTTTCAAAAAAGCTCTTATATCTGTCTGTTTCACTTTCACACACCGAGAGAGGGAGATCAGTCATCACAAAAAATGCTCACAACCGTCCGTTTCACACACAGAGATACATCAGTCTTAAACCGTCTGTTTCACAGAGAAAGATCGGACAACTTATCTCTCTATCGATCTCTTAATTACTCTATCCCGTCAAAAAAAATCTCTTAATTACTCCTCTCTCTCTCTCTCACGCCTGCCTGCGATTCCTCTCTTGCCGTCCGCGATTTCAATCAATTAGGAGTCACCCCACGATCTCGATCCATCCAACCCTAATCGACTGCGATCGGCGTGTGTGAAATCCCAATTAGAAAATCTATTAAATTGATTCCTAATCGTCTGCGGTCGACGAGCGCACCTGTTGTTGGGTGTTTTTACTCTGGATGCTTGGTAAGTTATCGATCTGGACCGTTGATGGAAGAATAAAGAGTCGTATGATTATATTAGGTAAGTCAACACTGAATTCCAGGTGTTCTTTTTGCATACCATTTGGAACAAGTGCGATTCACCGCTCCGACTGGGGTAACAGACAGTTGTGGTTGAAACCAAAGCTAAATCACAGTCGTTTTTTTAAATGCCATTTGGGCCCGAGTGCGACACACCGCTCAGGCTGGGTGTAACACATGGGAGATTTTTGGAGAGAGGGGATCAGAAAGGTTGAAACCAAATCAATGACTCACAACCGTTCTTTAATTTGTATGTCATTTGGGGCTAAGTGCGATTCACCGGTCGGGCTGGGAATAACAGATGGTTGTGATTGAAGCCAAAACTGAATCACAGTTGTTATTTTGCATGCCATTTGGGGCTGAGTGAAACTCGGGCCATAAACGGGCCAGAGTGATCGATTGCCATGCCAAGTTAGCATGAGAGGGAGAGAGAGAGAGAGAGAGAGAGAGAGAGAGAGAGAGATTCTTCGGGAGCGGGGATCAGATAGGTTGAAACTAAAACTGAATGGCATCCGTTCTTTTCTATGCCATTTGGGACTGAGTGTGATTCACCGATCGGGCTGGGTGTAACAGACGGTTGTAATTGAAGCCAAAACTGAATCACAACCGTTCTTTTGGATACAATTTAATAGGGATTTAATGTATATGTATCTTTTCGGGTTGAGTCTTAGCTCAAACCAAACTATTTGTCAAGGTTGTTGCTTAAAAGCATCTTCTATAAATGACTTATCGCCAACTCCCCTTCGTTTTTTTAGGAACCGAACTGAAACCCTTTTAAATGCTAAACAAGCAAGCATGATTGTGTCCTACCAATTACCAAACTCTCATCTAATCAAACATCTAAAACATTGTAGTTGTATTGTAGTAATATTCAAAGACAATGTCCGTCCACGTCCAATGTGAGCGCCCTTATCGAAGGTGACCACTGTAGTGCCAATATGAACGAGTGTCGTGATGGAAACAGTCGATGATGGTGGTGGTGGCAATCGATGGAGGGGGCAAGAGTTTCGAGCATTGTCCGGGAAGTATGCTGCTACTTAGGTGGGATGTGTTTTTTCGCGGCGGTGGTGATAACAATCGATAGAGAATGTGAGAAGTACAGGCAACGCCCTGGTGGTATGTTGCCACTAAAGGTGATCGATGCATTTCTGAAGCTGCCGAAGGCGGCCACGGCATATTGTCACATATCTCAAAATATTATCACCGCTCACAAAATATCATTATCACCCTCGAAATATTGTTATCTCTCTCAAAATATTGTCGCCGCTCTTGAAATGTTTTGTTGCCACCTTTTAAATATTGTCACCTTCCTCGAAATATTGTTCCAGCCCTCAAAAATATTTTGAGCACTGGCAGCCGTGCCGAAGGCGCCTACTGCGTGTCGATCGGCATGGGCTTCCACTAGTGTGTGTGTGTGTGTGTGTGTATATATATATAGAGAGAGAGAGGGCTGTTACGTTGAGCTGTGAGCTGCGGTAGGAGAAAATGAGCTGTGGGTATTTTGACCCCCCTAGAAGTTTTGGAATTTGATGAAATTTGGTGAAGGTGTTGTCTCGAGTAAGATGATCATCCTCACCAATTTTCATCAAATTCCAAAACTTCTAAGGGGGTCAAATGGTCAAAGCAAAATCTGCAGATTTTAACGGTGGCTGCGGACGGCAGATTTTGCTTCGACCATTTAACCCCCCTAGAAGTTTTGGAATTTGATGAAAATTGATGAGGATGATCATCTTACCCTAGACAACACCATCACCAAATTTTATCAAATTCCTAAACTTCTAGGAGGGGCAAAATACTCCAGCTCACTTTCTAAACCGGCAGCTCACAGCTCAATGTAACATTCCTCTCTCTCTCTCTCTCTCTCTCTCTCTCTCTCTCTCTCTCTCTCTCTCTCTCTCTCTCTCTCTCTCTCTGTCTATATATATATATATATATATATATATATATATATATGGTCAAGATCCTATACCTTAAATTTATCTCCATTTTTTTGCCTTCAAGTTTATTTGATGCCCTAGAGGGTTTAGAATGTGTTAATTTTTTTTTGATGTAATCATCTCACCTTAGATAGAATCTATTCGTCATCAACAATAGTATCTATTTGTCGGATGACACTGTGCATATAGCGGTTGCTACAGTGGTTTCACAGTAGTTGCTACAGTGATTTCACCATAACAGGAGTATCCATTCGGCTAATTGATACTCTTACCAAACTGAATTGATACTCTTGTTACAGTGAAATCACTGCAGCAGCTACAGTGAAATCATTGTAGAAACAGTCAATTCACTAAATTGATACCCTTACCAAATCAAATTGATATTGCTGCTACAGTGATTTCACTGTAGCGGCTATAGTAAAATCACTGTTACAACCGCTGCATGCACTATGTCAACCGGCAAGAATGTATACTCTTGTTGATAATGAATGGATACTCTTTCTGGAGACAACTGTATACTCTTCCTATAGTTAGGGACTTGGTGTAGCACGTGCTGTCTCGGGAGGGACTTGGTGCAATATTGAAATAGTGCATGTCCTTTAGCTAATATAGCATCTGCTAAAAGAACTTAAGGCTAAGTCTCTGTGTGGATGGGTGGGTGAGTGTCAAGACCACATAACCAGGGAATCCTACGCTTGGTATCAATGACTCAAACTAGCTTTAGTAGCCTGATAACACCCAATGAAGAAGTGTGAAAGGAGGGGAACACGTAACGCGACGTCCAGTATGTACTTACGCATGCTAGTAAAGTAAACGAAGTAAATGATATTGCAGATTTAATGACAACCATATAACAAAGAAACCTTCCAAACTACATAGAACATTTTATATGAAAAATCTCAGATTGCAGAAGGCAAGAGAAAGAATACTGAAACCTCCAGCAACCAGATGTTAATGGAGGATGCAGCATCCAAACTCCTAGGCCATTAGCAAGAAATTAACAAAAGACATTCATAGAGGAAGAAAAGAAACCAACTTTCACAGCAGTAAGACTAGAGAGGAGAATTGATTTAGAATAAAGCTCATATATGACACGATCTTGTCTTTCAAAGTGTTGATATGTTCCAACATGTGGTAGGAGCAACAAAGCTTGCAGCTGAGAAGAATCAAGACGCCCATTTGCGAAGAAGGAGCATAGCATTTACAACCAGCTTGAGGATAGTTTCACAGTTCACAGGAAAAATCCAACTCCAAGCCTTAGAATATTATGCATTAGCAAAATGTATTTAATAAAGCAAACAAGATAAACTATAACGGGTAGAAGTAGCAATCAGTTAATATGAGCAAGCAAGATAACCTATAACTGGCAGAAGTAGCAATCAGTTAATATGTAATTAGAAACCATGTCGGAAACTTACTCCATTATTATATACACATTGTCATTGTCTTCATATGCATCATAAAATTGGACTAGGTTGCTATGTCCTGTCAAAGCTCTCAAAATTTTCACCTCTCTTCTAACATCCTCTATGGCTATGGCCGTAGTCATCTGCAAGAAGAGAGGTACCCCAAGCAAAATAAATCTGGATCAAGAACTGTTGGATAGAGTTATAAATGTATAGTAGAAAATAATTTGTTTCCCTCAAATCAGTAATATGTACTGATATGCATTAACTACATATAAAATAGTACAACTTCAAATAAAAAAACGTAAGATCGTTGGACATTCATTCCTCACAAAAAGTATAATCCAATCATAAGAGCATGACCAGTTATAAATCACCATTTAGTATGATGTCCGTTAACTATATTATGTGCACTTTAGTATTTGAGAATCATATCTTACATCGTTTCTTATGGTACAGACAAATTTGACCACTTTCCCCAAAAGATGTGTGCCCTAAAACCCATTTGAAATTCATAATCTAAGTCATATTATGCATGGCATGTTTCCTTATGATCATGTGCATGATTTATACTATCTTATATGTCTATAATTACGTGTCATGAAACAGTCTTCATCGGGATGTTCTATTCGCTGAATGGAATAATCAAGTGATAATGTTGGGGGCAACCATTGGGCCTGTTAGCAAGGTTATGAGGGTATACATTGAGAAGGAATTTAGTCACAATGAGAAAATGTGCCATTTCCAAGCCTTACTCAGGATCCGAAGTTTCTGAACTATGATCAAGTGATTCAAGTGTTATCTATGGGTTTTTTTATTTGCACCCCACCAACAATGGTTTAAAAAGCGTTAGGCGATAGTCAGGTGGGGGGGGCCTTCTAGTGCCGAGGCGTTTAGGTTTTTTTTAATTATTTTAATTATTATTTTGATATTATACATAATATTTTTTTAAAAAAAATTACTATAAATTCAAGATTATCCCAACCATTATTTTTAAAAGTAAGTATCATTAACATAATCATAAACTCAAGATTAACAAGAACAAAAACAAGCATGATATTATGACATAATATCATAAGATCCATGGTTTTAGTACAATCTAAAGCATAAATTCAAGATTACCAACAATAGAATAGCATCTATACACTAGTACACGGGTCTGTCTAGGCGACCGCCTAGACCCGCCTAGCGGCCTGGGCCGCTTTTCTACACCGTCTAGAGGTTAGGCTAGGCGGTAGGGGGCCTTCTAGCGTCTGGGTTCCGCCTATGCCGCTTATTAGAACACTGCCCACCAATCGACAAGGGCACCTAGCTTAAGAAAAATTGAAATGCTCTATGTTTCCTTGAGACCTACTAGGCCTTTTGATAAGGTCATCGCCGTCTTTGTCACAGGTGCTGCCAGTCCCATACACCACACCACCGCCTCCGCTATCGCAGGTCCTCCTTCCCTTCTTTTTCTTCTCCACCCCCCTCCCCTCTTCCTCCTCCTTATCCTCCCTCTTTTCTCCTCCCTCCTCTCCACTGCTCCATCTTCCACACCAAAACCCTAACCAATTTGGAGATGTGTCAGTCACAATCAGCCCTCATTAGTGGAAATGTTTGGTAGCTATCCACCAAACAATTCCACACCAAGTCAATGGCTACCGACCGACACTGTTGTTGGTCGCAACCACCAACTAGTCGTCACCGAACAATTCCATAACATATTGGTTGGTTGCGACCAACACGTCTACAGTGGGTTAGGTGTTCAACAAGGAGGAAGGAGGAAGAAAAAGGAGAGGACAAGAAAGAAAAGGGGTTAGGGCGGATGCGGTGGCGACATATCAGAGTGGGGAGGAGGGGGAAGGGAGGAATAAATGAAGAGGAGTGTGGCAGCGGACCTTAACCGGAAGGAACAAAGGAGAAAAGAATGGGGTGCCCTGATCGAAAGGATGCCCCTATCAAATCACGGTTCGGGTATGGGTGCATGTAATATCAATTTGGGGGCCCTTATTGATCATTTGGGTGCAAATAATAACCCTTTATCTATTAATATATCTATAACCATAACCATCAAGCCTTGTCCCATATAATGTAGTGAAATTTGGTCGCACATGCAACCACAGCCTCCCAAATCGCATATGTCAGGGTCATATATATGTTTTGGTGCATATCAGACCACATATATGTTTATACAGTCACATATATGCCATCCCATCTGAAAAAAATCTCATATGTTAATTTTCAAAAAAAATGAAAGCGCAAAATCAATTACATGTGCATTTTTGGAAACAAAATCACATAAAACTCATTTGTGGTTTTGATAACATTGGTCCCATCTAGGCTGCAAACGAATCAAGTTATTCGTGAGCGGCTTACAAACAAGCTCAGTAAAAGCTCATTCGAGCTCGTTCGGTTACAAGTCAAGCCAAGCCCAAGCCTAGAGTTTAGTCTTGTTTAATAAACATGAAGATAATGTCATTGAACTTCTCGATCCTAGCATTTCCTTCTTTTATTATGTTGCTCTCGCTCTATCCTAGAGCTTTGATACCAGTTGTTAGAGAGAAATCCGACCTTCTCTACCACACACGCACGGCAACAAACTAGAAAGAACGAAGAAATAGAATCAACCAACAAAATAGATAGAGATTTATCGTGATTCCCTCATAACTGACCTACGTCCACCCACCACGCCGATTCCACTATACTCTGGCACAAAAAGAGGAGAGACATAGCATGTAAGATGCCAGACAGCTAGCCCTCCTTAGATACCTCATAGAGTCATAATTTGTACTTACAAAAAAACTATGGAATAATTACTGAATATAACCCCAAAACCATATGGATGTTCTATGGCCCCCGTAGCCCAGAGAGGCCTTCAGTCTGTCGAAAAGCCGTATTCCGAAGTGTTAACCAGCGCAAGCAGGCTTCACATAGCTTAACAGGCCTCACTTCAATGTTTGCTACCAAAAATTTCTTCAAAATGTTCTATTCATCCTAAGTTACATCGACACTGCTAATTTACTTGACAAGGACACTTTGGTCTCGTTTAATTTTGCAAATATTACATATTTCCTTGGAGATGGGGATGTAGAGAACTGAAAGAAGTGGCTCCTATAATCCATATTTAGGGCTGTCTTCAAGAACAGCAGTGACCCATTCAGTGTCACGTACTGTAATTATCTGGTCTCTCTGTTTGACTCCCCATACCCTAATCTGGAAATTTTGCTCATTTCCAGACCGCATTTTATTCAGATTTCAGACTATTGAGATACTTGAGATTAATGGTAGAATTTTTTAGCCTCAAGAGCCTAAATCACAAAAGAGAGGAATCGAGCCACAGAGAAATTTAAAGGAAAAACATGGAGGGAATAGAAAAAAGAGGGGCCTTTCAGACCTTGGCCTTGGGGATGACCTTGACCGCGACCTGCTGGCCCTTGAGCTCCCCCTTTAGGGGGCGCGCCGAGCAAGTGTACCCGAAATGCCCGCGCCCTAACTCCTCCCCCAGCTCATACTTGCTCGCGAACCCCTTCGAGAAGCTGAAGCTCTTGTCCAGCCCCGCCGTCGGCGTCCCCTCGCCCTCCGGGATGGACGCCTCCTTCGACTTCGCAGAGCCCTGCCGCCGGGCCAGGGCCGCGCGGATGTGCTTCGCCGGCGACGGAGGCGGGAATGGTAGCTTGAAAAGCCGCCTAGGCGTGGCCGCGGCGGAGTTGGAGGGGGATTTCTTGGAGAAGAGGCCGTGGGCGGGGCTGGGGCTGTAGAAGGGGAAGAATGGGGAGGCCCACGGCATGCTGCTGCTCTTCTCCTCCACCGCCGCCGCCACCGCCGGCGGCGGCGCATCCTTCTTCGTCTGCTCCTCCGCTTCCTGTTTCTTGTCGGGAGCTGGAGTTGCAGAAGGGTTCTGGGTGTGAAGAGTGGAAGGCTTGGCATGGCAAAGCCCCATCTCTCTCCCTCCCACTCACCTCAGAAAGAATCGAAGCAATGGGAAGATGAGGAAGAAATCACATATCACCACATTGTGCAGTAACTAGCACATCTCCCGCACTCACTCACACTAACTCTCCCTCCCTTTCTCTCTCTCTCTCCTCTCTCCTCTCTCTCTCTCTAGATGGGGTTTAAACTTTATAGGGTGCTTTTTGCACCGGGGCCACCCGGCTAATCGACAAGGGCACCCAGGCAAATTGATAAGCCCACCTCCGTCTCTGTCTCTACCACAGATCTAATACGCGCCACCTACGCAACCGCCGTCGTCGGTCCGGTGCAACCGACCACCGGTCCTCCTCCTCCTCCCCCCATCTCACGTCCTCCTTACTCCTCCATCCTCTTGCCTACTCCACCTTCCACACTAGAACCTTAACTCGTTGCAGACGTGCCAGTCGCAAAATCAATCGACATGGTGTGGAACTGTTCGGTGGCTAGACACCAAATAATTCCACAACATGTCGTGGCTACTTTTCGACATTGTCGTTCGTCGCCACCAACCTAAATGGTGTTAATTTATTCAGTCGATAGCAACCGAGCAATTTCACACCGTGTTGGCTGGTTGTGACCAACATGTCTCGAGTGGGGTTAGGTTTTTGGTAAGGAGGAAGGTGGAGAGATAAAAAGGGGGGGAGGAGGAGGAAGAGGAAGGAAGGTGGGACGAAGATGAGGAAGAGGAATGAAGGGAGATGGAGGAAGAATGGAAGGAGGATGAGGAGGAAACAGAGAGGAGGGCAAATGCAGCACCAGTTGATTAGGGTGGGGAGGAAAGAAGATGGGATGAGAGGGGGAGGAAGAAAGCAAGAGGAGGCGGTGTCGTGGACCTGAGAGCATCTCCAATCATTGCCTACCATATTGGTATCTTCTTATATATTGGCTCTCCATGTGAGCAAAGTGCTCTAATCGTTTGAGAGGCATGTAAGGCAAAATGACAAAATGACTCCTCCAACGATTGGAGAACATTTTCTTCAACACATAGTTTTTATGATTAAAAATTATTATATAGCTTTAAATTTTAGTTTAAAATACTAAATATTATTAGTTTTTAATTTAAAATATTATTATAATAAACAATACGAGATATATGAAATATAAATAAATTATTAAAAGTAAATGATAAAAATTTTATTATTAAAAATTTATAATATCCATTTTTTCTCTAAAAAATTCATGTTTTTTCTCTCCAAAAAACTCGTCTTCTTTTCCCTCCAAAGTTTCCTGCTCTTTTTTTTCGTCCTAAATTTTCCACTCTTTTTTTCCTCCATTCAACAACCCCTATCTTTATAAATATACAACATTCTTAGTTATTTCAACATATTTAAGTCTTTCAAATGGTAGCATAAATCAATGAAAGGGCAGACACAAGCGAGTGGTAGACAATAATAATTTTGACAATAGAGTTGCGATAACACGGTAGGAAATCTTCCAATTAGTTAAAATGGATCCTTTCAAACTTAGTTTTTATCTCTATAATGATAATGAATCATCTTCTTTGGACAAGACTCGATATAAAACCTAGTTTCAGATCATAACCGCAATACTTCTTTAGTTGTTGCGTTGTTATCTATCGAAAATCAATCGACACATGGTGGCTCGGTCCATGAGCATGCATACTTATGTCATGATAAGTAATTAGGTCATGAACGATTATTTAGGGATTACTTCAATAAATCTTCCATTTATCCTTCGGAAATATTTTGAAGACGTTTTTGCAGGTGACATGAACAGTTTAATCATTTTCTCACTACAGTTGAAGCATATGATCCTTGTTTTGTGCAAAAAAATAGATTATTGTAAAATCATAGGATTATCACCTTTGTAGAAGTTGATAGTCACCATTATGTATGTCTAGCTGATGGGGTTGATGACTATGTGAGGATTGAAGAAGTAGAACAATAGAAAGCTTAAATTTTTTAATAATGATATAATTAATATTTTAGAGATGTGTATCTGAGGTCACCGGCCTACTTATGCAGACATAGCTAGATTGCTTTCTTAAGGTGAGCAACATGGATTTTCAGGGATGTTAGGAAATCTAGATTGTATTCATTGGACTTGGAAGAATTTTCCAATTATTGGTATAGGAAATATATTGGGCATGTTAAGGAACCACCTATTATACTCGAGGCAGTGGCCTCATATGACTTATGAATATGGCATGCATTCTTTGGCATGTCCGGATCTCATAATGGTCTAAATTTTCTCGATCGATCTCCTCTTTTTTCTAAAATGTAACTAAAAGACATTCCCCCTGCCAACTTCACTATCAATCGCCAAGAGTATGTCATGGGATACTATCTAAATGACATTTATTCTAAGTTGGCTATCATAGTCAAAACAGTCACAAATCCAATTAGGATGGAGAAAAAAGTTGGTGCGCAAATGCAAGAAGCATGCCGAAAAGACGTGGAAAAGGCATTCAAGATGTTACAGGCTCGATTTGCTATATTACATGGACATGCACAGTTTTGGACACAAGAAGTGCTTGGACAGATTATGAAGGCATGTATTATATTACATAACATGATCATTGAAGATGAGCATGGTTGTGATTCTATACTATATGATTATGAGATAAAGAGATCAGTTGGTGATAGTATATGGGGAGCCGACAAATGACTTCCAAGCATTCATGGCCCACCATCGTGGAATGCATGACAAAACTATTTATCAAACACTTCGTAATGACCTGATTGAACACATAGGGGAGCGTTACGAAAATGTTAATTTCTGATAGTTTCAATAAGCCATCATCTTTTAGTTAATCAATGTACCTTCGTATTATGTCTCCTAGTTAATTAATGTATTAATTTTAATTAATGTATTTCTTTAGAATTAATATACTTTTAGGTGCATCTTCTTATTGTATGTGTTTGTTTTATGATATAATTTAGCACATAACTGACAAAGGAATAAACATAAAAGAAACACAACATAAAAACTTTCAAATCTTAAGGCTTATAGAAGAGAGATTGAACATAAAATTTACATAAAGGTGCCACCATATCATAAAACATACATAACAAAAGCATCAAGCATTGACTTAATTTTGGGCACTCCATTGAGCAAGGATCTTCTCCTGGCAATTCATATAATATTTTTGTTGGCATTTTTTTTTCAAATTTGTGATATCTTTCACCATAAGCAATTCATCTTCTATCATTTGCTCTCGTTCTTGCTTTCTCTTCTCTTGTTCATCCAACTTGGTCATGAATTGTAGGTGTTTTAACGATACGCTGACTTTTGCTTTCTGTCCTCCATCTTATGTTCTTGTCTTCAATCAAATATGCATTCACTTTGAATTTTTTACTAATTTTTTAATATTTTTGGATCATAATCACTTTTATTATTTATTTTACTTTTCATGACTTTCCTCCCGGTCGGTCTCTCACTAGACCAATCGACGACTATTTCTTCATGATCTATAGGTGTGTAAAGATATGAGTAGAGGAGTCAAGAGAAGTTGAATTTGAACCACTAAATAGGTTCCTCGTGATATTCTTTGTCTGCTTCGTGATACCCGGTTTAAATTTTAGATAATTCGTCAAAATTATCCAACAATGTTTGAAGATGAAAGGTTTGCCCATTAATGAGTGATATCGGTGCTCTGCCTCATTATACTATAAAAAAATACACATTTAGTCCTAATGTACATAAAAAGTAAACAAGAATTTGAATGAAAATGATAAATGCTAAACCTATCTGCTTCTACGATATGACTTTGTGATTGCGCTTCAACTTGATCAACAAATGACGAGAACTTCGACACTTGGGTATTGATGACACCCCAACAAGAAGACAATGAAGATAATGTTCTCATAGTTAACATCATTGTGGCATTGTGAAAATACTCGGAGATCCGAGTCCAAACACTTCCTTCAATTGACTACTACCATAAATTGGATCTTCTAAGATTGCAATCCAATTGTAACACAACGCCTCTTCTTCTAACGAAAATGCTTTGCCATGAATGCTCTTGCTTTGAGTTGAATGCTCCATTATTAGAAAAAAGAAGAAGTGAGATTGTGATTAGAGAGAGAGATGAGAGAGTGAATGAACATGGTTGAGATTGAGAGAGAGAGAGAGAGAGAGAGAGAGAGAGAGAGAGAGAGAGAGAGTACCTAGTTCAATGGTGAGAAGAGGGGTTGTGTACAGCCATTGGGTTCAATGGTGAGGTTTTGTAGCACATTTCAATAGAGCCGTTGGCATGGTAATTTAGTAATTTTTTGAAAGCCAATAGAGCCGTTAGTTAACATCTAAAAAAAGATTATAGTAAGCTTGTAAATACATGAATAAGAAAGGATGTTTTATTAGCTTCAAAAGGTGAATATTCCTTTATAGCATGTGAATAGTGGAATGCTGAAATGAGCATTCCACTTATGCTTTTTTGGTTAAATTTGGTTGTATGACCGTTGGTTGGAGAGGGTTAAATGCCAAATATGGCGGAATGGCAAACGATTGGAGATGCTCTAAGTAGGGAGTGTTACGACTTATTGTGCCTCACCTTTGTTGGCTAATTTTTTAGTGTTTAAACCATTGTGTTAGAAACAGTGTTCTAAAAAGCGGTCTAGGCGGCCGCCTAGGCGCTAGGCGGTCCCCCACCGCCTCGCCTAGGCCCTAGGCGCTCCAGAAAAGCGGCCAAGCTCCCAGGCGGAGCTAGGCGGCCGCCTAGGCGGTCTAGGCGGGGCAAGGCGGCCGCCTAGGCGGGCTGAGGCTGGCCAGGCGGACCAGGCGAGCCAGGCGGGCTGAGGCTGACCAGGCGGGTTGAGGCTGGCCAGGCGGGCTGAGGCTAGCCAGGCGGACCATGTTTGCTTTTGTTCTTGTTAATCACTCAATCTTGAATTATGGTTATATACTTGTTTTTTAAAATAATAGTTTGGATAATCTTGAACTTATATTAATTTTTAAACATATATATATTATATAATATCAAAATAATAATTAAAGTAATTAAAAAAAAGGCAAAACGCCTAGGCGCCGCCTAGGCCCTGCCTAGGCGCTAGGCGGCCCCCCACCGCCCGACTAGCGCCTAGCGCTTTTTAGAACCTTGGTTAGAAATTACACATAATTCTATTTTTGGTGATAAACCCACAGAGAGTGTACCTATGCTTTGATATATCACTTGTTAGGTAATTTATAACTAGGATCTGTAGGACTAAAGCTTAGGGGGTGAATAGGTTAATCAATTTTCTCCAAATAATTTCTGTCACTGCTCTTGTGAAATAACACAATCTCTTATCTCCTATTTGTTAGGAGAAGACGGCTAGGATTTGGAAAGAATGGAATGAATCTCATTGAGGGACTGAAGCCCAATATATAAGTACATGTATGCACATAGAACCCGACCCGACTGTACATAGAACCTGACCCGGTATATACATTAACACTCCCCCTCAAACTCACGGCAGATCATGTACCGAGAGTTTGTTTATAAAATGACGAAATCTAGCAATCGTCAGGGGCTTTGTGAGAAAATCAGCAGTCTGCTCCGTCGAGGGAATGAACGGCAATGAGATTATGTTTGCAAGAAACTCCTGCCGAACATAATGACAGTTGACCTCGATATGTTTGGTCCGCTCATGAAAAACCGGGTTGCTAGAAATTTGAATGGCACTCCGGTTGTCACAGAACAGAGGTATAGCCCTAGAAATCCTGACTCCCAAGTTGAGTAGAAGACGTCGAAGCCAGACAATCTCGGCAGTGATGGAAGCCATAGCTCGGTATTCGGCTTTGGTGCTGGAGCGTGCAACAGACTCCTATTTCTTGCTGCGCCAAGAAATGAGAGAATCACCAAGGAGCACGCTGTAGCCGGTAGTAAATCGACGAGTAGCAACATCGCCAGCCCAATCGACATCGGAGTAAGCACGCAGAACCAGTAGAGATGTGGAGGGAAACAGCAGCGATCGAATGACAGTGCCATTGAGATACTGAATAATCCGAAGGACTGCTGCATAGTGAACCGAGCGAGGAGACTGAACGAACTAACTGACAATACCGACGGCATAGGCAATATCAGGCCTAGTCATGGTGAGATAAACGAGCATCCCAACCAGCCGCTGATAACGAGAGATATCCTGGAGAGGCTCATCGTCGGTACAGAGAAGCTTCAAGTTAAGCTCCATATGTGTGTCAGTAGTACGAGAATTAGTAAGAGCAGCTTCGGCAAAAATATCGGAGATGTACTTCTGCTGGGAGATCAACAATCCTCGAGCTGACCGGGCAATCTCAAGGCCAAGAAAGTACCGAAAAGGGCCGAGATCCTTCATCTCAAACTGGCTCTGGAAGTGACACCGAAGGGAAGCTATGGTAGCACTGTCATCCCCGGTGATAATTATATCATCCACATACAGAAGTAACACAGCTATACCCTGACTAGAGGAGCGGGTGAACAGAGCATAGTCAGAGTATCTCTCAACAAACCCAGCTGCCAGAACTGCACTGTGGAAGCAATTAAACCATGCCCGAGGTGCTTGTTTGAGCCCGTAGATAGCACGACGTAAACGACACACGTGCCCTGGAGGAACTGAAACGCCCGGAGGAGGAGCCATGTACACTTCCTCGGAGAGGTCACCGTGGAGGAACGCATTGGTGACATCCATCTGATGGAGAGGCCACCCTCGAGCAGCTGCCATAGCTAAGAGGGTGCGCACAGTAGTCATCCGAGCAACTGGAGCAAACGTCTCCTCGTAATCAATCCTATACTCCTAGGAGAAGCCACGAGCAATGAGGCGGGCCTTGTGCCACTCAATGGATCCGCCAGGTCGAGTCTTGACCTTGAATATCCACTTGCAGCTAACAGGCACCACGCTTGAGGGACAAGGCACCAAATCTCATGTCTGGGTCTGCTGAAAAGCCTCAAGCTCAACTGACATGGCATGCCACCATTCTTGATGTAAAGCTGCCTTACGGTACGATTGGGGCTCCCGGTGGGTGTGTAGAGTAGTAAGAAAAGCCTAATAAGATGGCGAATAGAAGGCAATGGCAAAGTAGCCAGAGGAGTCAGGAGAGTCAGAGGGAAAGGCAGAGTAGCCAAACCTATCCGGAGAGTAGTCATATCTGTTAAGAGGCCGGTGATGTTTACGCGCTGGGTAGCGCCGAACAGGAGCAGGATCCACGACCGGGGAGGAGGCGGCAGCAGCATTAGGCGAGGGAGTACCAGTATGAACCGACTCTGGAGGAGGAGCTGCAGACCGACGAACATAGACACGAGTAACAGGTAGTGGTGGAGGTGGCGAGCGAGACAGAGGAGGAGGTGGTGGTGGTGGTGGTGGTGGTGGAGGTGGCGGGGAAGATGGAGGTGGAGTAGGCGTGGGTGGGACAACAGAAAACGAAGGTAGAACAGGGATGTGGAGAAGTGATGAGGGCGAGGAGGGTGACACAGGAGCCAAGAAAAGATCCCGAGACTCAGGGGAAAAGTACGGGACATCCTCAACAAAAGAAACATGACGGGAGATATAGATCCAGTAAGCCAAGGGATTATAACAACGATACCCCTTGTACTCCCGACTGAGCCCCAAGTGAACACACCTAACAGACCTCACAGAGAGTTTGGTGCGCTCATGGGGAGGAAGAAGAACGAAGCATGTGCAGCCAAATGTGTGAAGAAGAGAGTAGTCAGGTGGGCTAGAGTGAAGGCGCTCATATGGGGTAGCACCGGACAGAGTAGACGACGGAGTGATATTGATGAGGTGGACAGCTGTCATGACAGCTTCAGCCCAGTAGGAGTGAGGAACAGACACAGAGAGAAGTAAGGCTCGTGCAGTCTTAAGGACATGACGATGCTTGCGTTCGACAACTCCGTTCTGCTCATGGGTGTGGGGACAGGACTGCTGGTGAAGAGTGCCGTGAGATTGAAGAATCTCACGCATCTCAGAGGAGAGATACTACTTGGCACAATCAGACCGAAAAGTCTTGATATGCCGACCAAACTGAGTGTGTATCATAGTGGTGAATCTTCTAAAGATGTGAGGGACTTCAGACCGGTGACGCATAAGATAAACCCAGGTGCACCTAGAGTAGTCATCGATAAAACACACATAATACATGAAACCAAAAATATATGCAATAGGTGCAGGACCCCAAATGTCAGAATGTACTAAATCAAATAAAGCATCAGATTGGGAAGCACTAGCAGAGAAGGGAAGAGCTAGATGCTTTGCCAGTCTACAACCCGTACAAACAAAGAGAGGAGAGAAGGACGCTCGACCCAAAGCGCACAGAAAACGCTTTTGAGTCGATCACTCGATATATGACATAACCTTCTGTGCCACAGGTCGGTATAAGAAGTAACAGACATGACAGACGCAACAAGAACAGAAGACACATATAGATGGTCCAGCTGGTAAAGTCCTCCTACTCTACGGCCCAGCCCAATCCTCTGACCCATCCGCGAATCCTGCACAACACAAACAGAAGGGGTGAAGGTGACAGTCAGTCCAGAGTCACAAAGAGAGCTGATAGAAATCATATTAATGTTAAGACAGGGGGCATGATGGACATGGGGCAGGATCAGGCGACTAGAAGGATTAGAGGTAGTGGTGATGGATTCACATTGCGGAATAGGGACTAAAGTCCTATCCACAGTGCGGACCTCTAGGTGAGTGCGAGTAGGAGAACAGTCAGTGAGTACAGTGGAGTCAAAGGTGAGGTGATAGGAGGCACCCGAATCGAAGATCCATGGAGCAGTAGTACCAGAGGTGGCAGACAAGCCGTGAGCAGTCGCGGAGCTAGTGGAGGCTAGGTGGCGAAGGAGGAGCTCCTTGAGGCGCTGAAGACGGTCCAGCTCAGGCGCGAAAGAAGGTGTAGTGGTAGCAGTGGAGAGCGTCGAGGGATCTACAGTAGCCGTTGTACCACCAAAGTGGCGGAAGGAGGACGGACCACGTCCACGGCTCCGTCCACCTCGACTGCCTCGTCAATTGTCTCGGGAAGCAGGAGCCCAGCGTGATGCTTTCTCATCCGGACCCCAGCGGGGGTTGCGTGGAGGATGTGTAGGACATTCACGCTTCATGTGTCCGGGCTTCTTGCAGTAGTGACAGAAGACAGCCTCATCGGAGAACCCGGCCGCCAGGATGGTATCGGAGCTAGGAGCAAGTGGAGGAGGACGAGCACCCTGAGTCTGAAGGCGTGTCTCCTCGTCGACCAAGGCGAGCAGAGCATCCTCTAGCCAAGGGAGTGGCTCACGGTGCAGGAGCTGAGCAGCGATGAGAGCAAAGTCCGGTCGAAGCGCTGCCAGGAACTGGTGCAGGTGGCCCTCATCAAGGTAGCCCTGAAAATCCCTAGAGCATGGACAAGCACACCGCTCCGGGATCAGGGAGTCCAGCTCATGCCAGTAGGCACTCATCAGACTGAAGAAGTCCTAAATCGTACGCTCCCCCTGACGAGCAGACTGCGAGTCACAGATAAGCTGATGCCGACGGGCGCCACCGCGCAGGAGAAATTGGTCCCGGAGATACTCCCACATCGCGCGCGCTGTGGGAAGGCGGCCGATGGGGGCAAGGAGCGGACGAGCAACGGAGTCCAGGAGATAGGCCCAGATGGCCTGATCGTGGCGACGCCACGTGGTGAGAGCAGCAACCGTGACTGCCATGGTAGCAGTCGCAGCAGAAGACGTGGCACTGCTGGTGACAGAGGAGGAGCCGGAGGAGGTAGCTGGAGGAGGATCATCGTCGGTGATGTGACCCCAAATATCACGACTGGAGAGCGCGACCTCGACGGTGAGTGACCAATCAGGCCAGTCGCTAGCCGAGGACAAGTGAAAGGTGACCGCCTTCAGCGGTGGAGAGATCGCAACGACGGACGGCACTGTAGGAGACGCCATGGAGGAAGCTCAAAGGAGGGGGGGAGCCGGGAGAGGGCTTGCGGGTGGGGGATGTCTGTCGGGTAGAGGGAGAGGGGTCAGGAGGTGATCGGAGGGCTGTCGGGCGGAGGGAGGGGTCAGGAGGGCTGGGGTGGTGCTGTCGGGTGGTGGGGAGGGGGCGGGGGGGGGGGGGGGGGAGGCTGGAGGGTGGGCTGTCAGGTGGACGGAGGGGCTGGGGGGGTGCTGTCAGTCGGAGGGAGGGGTTGGGGGGGCAGTGGGGAGGGCGGAGGGGGCCTGTCGGGTGTCGGGTGGGGGCTGTCGGGCGGTGGGATGGGCTGGAGGGGGGGCTGTCAGGCGGTGGGATGGGCCGGGAGGTGATCAGAAGGCAGAGGGGAGGGCGGAGGGAGCCTGTGGGGTGGAGGGAGAGGTCGGGGTGGTGCTGTCGGACAGTGGGAGGGGCCGGGAGGTGGCCGGAGAGCAGAGGGGAGGCCGGAGGTGGGCTGTCGAGTGGAGGAGGAGACCGGAGGTGGCTGTCGTCGTCGTCGTCGCGCGAGAAACCCTAGAGCTCTGATACCATGTTAGGAGAAGACGGCTAGGGTTTGGAGAAAATGGAATGAATCTCATTGAGGGATTGAAGCCCAATATATAAGTACATGTATGCACATAGAATCCGACCCGACTGTACATAGAACCCGACCCGGTATATACATTAACAATATTAAATTCAATAACATATTAGCTATTATAATATTTAAAACTAAATACATCACAGAACGTCATGAAGATCTTTTCTGATTCATATACAAAATATACTACGAATCAATGAAAAGATGATCCCTTCAACCATAGATATTGAACGAGAGACTTTTACGAGTTGAAAAAATTCCTACTCATCGAGGATTCATGATCACCTTCTTTGAGGTTTCTTCTGGCGCACTGCACTAGTAGAGTTAATACAGAGATATTACAATTCCATGGGCAAGCTTACCACCTAAGTTGAAAACTCCTCATTTCACCTTGTTCCATGGTGGACCGCTTTCACAGATCGTACCTCTCGTGCCTATGATCTCTCGCAACAACTGTGATGCTCTTGTATCCCAACCCGATACCACAAGATCGCAATCTCCCTCACAAGGGATTTTCAAAGTCCTCCAAACTTTGTTAACTCTCTCAATAGCACTCGCCACAAACTAGTTCTTTGGTTTGTCTTTGGATCGACACACGATTTGATCTTCCTCTCAGTTTTGTCTCTCCAATCTCAAGAAATCAGAGAAGGTTTATTTATCAAGAGCATTAGCCATAAAATAAATGGTTTGAATGTGGTTAGAGCTATAAGGTCATCGGTGACGCTTACATAAAAGTATAATATAGGATATAATTAATTTGTCAAACCATGCGTAGTGCAATGGTAAGACATCTCACCTCTCGATGACTAATCGTGCATTCGAATCTCAGAGTCCGGCCCCATGCACACCACTAGTATTGTTTCTTGTATTCGTAGCCTTGTGGGGGCATCGTTCGGTACTTGGTCCTCTGACAGACCATGCTCTGGAAAAAGCAAGCACATACGAATCAAGTATCATTTCATTCAAGATCTAGTCAAGAATGGAAAAATCCTCGCTAAGTCTTGTAAGACTCAAGATTAATTAGGATCGATGCATCCTCACAAGGGCATTGGAAAGTGGGGCATTCATCATTATGAAGAAGAATCTTGGCATGATTTGTGATCTAAGCTTGAGGAGGGGCTTGGACTTTAAGCTATAGCCAACCATCCTATTTGGATTTGCACTTCATACACATATATTTGATATACAAGCATGGGGTCATGTTAATTTGCAACCAGAGGCTTGCACAGTGCACACACAAGCCAACATGATTTGCACCCTGCTAGCTAGCCTTCCAAAGCTATGCAGTTGGGTAAGAAGCTCTGATGGCAGTATGCAGTTGGGTAAGAAGCCATCATGGCAATCCCACAAAGACCTGCTGCTGCATCCACATCCCTTTGCATCCTCATATACCCTTTCTCACCCCATGATGTGCCCCACGAGTTCTTGACCAGCCAGTACTTTGTTCCATCGGCGTCGGTCCCGTAGCCCACGGCAGCGACGCCATGGTCGAGATCAGTTCCGCACTTGCCGGTGAAGACGCCACTGGCGTAATGCTGGAAGTCGGCCCCGCTAGCGTCGATGGCGACCGAGACCGGCTGGTACGCTACCGCCTGCAGGAGCGAGGACTCGCTGTTGGCGGGCACGTCCTCGTACCCGCTGATGGCGGCTGCGTGGGAGGCCGCCTTCTTCGAGTTGCAGCTGCCGTCGGCCGCCTGGTATGGGTAGTTGGCTTCGGTCGTCAGCCCGCCATTGCGGATGATGAATTGGAAGGCACCGTCCATGAGGCCGCCGTTGCATCCCGTGTCATTGCCGCGCGTGTCGCAGTCCATCAGTTCTTGCTCAGACAGGGAGATGAGTTTGCCTGAGCTCAATTTGTGGATCCCTTCCGTTGCTGCCACTGCAGAGAAAGCCCAGCAAGACCCTATGCATCGTCCCCAACTAATTGTATGTTAGTTTCTATGCAATTAACCCCAAAAATTATTCATAATTATCAAGGTTTTTTTTTTCTGTTAATATTTTAAAATTTTGTAATTGCTTATATGTCGTTACAACTTTGTAAATTTCAAAAAGTTTCGTTATGATGCATTATGACTGCCACATGGCTGGTTTGCTCGGCTATAATTTTTATTTTTTTGGATTTTCGATGAACACTACATTCTATTGAAGTGTTTAGTTTAAAATATTTCATTGCACGCTAATCTGTTTTGTTTTTCTGATTTCAAATAAACATTGCATTCCGGATGCAGTGTTTATTAATTTTTTTTTTAAAAAATACAACGATGTGATGGGGATGTTTTTTGATTAGCAATCAGAATGTGTCAAAATTAGGGGTGGCTATGGGTCGGGTCGGGTCGGGTTTGTGTCGTGTCTAGTTTCGGGTCGTGTTCAAAACCCCTAGGCCCATGCTTGTCCGCACTGCAGCGGACCGCCTTCTGTAGCAACACATCTGTCGGCACTGCAGCGGGCCACCTTCGACGGCAACACATCTGAACGTCTTCGGCAACAAACACTTTCGAAGATAACACCGGCATTCATAGGGACACCAATTTATGTGTCCGTGCCGATTGGCACGAAGCGGGCGCCTTCGGTGCAACCAATTCCCCCTCCCCTTATAATCGATTAATCACAACTGTCTTTATTTGAATGGATTCCTTGAGATCGACCCGATGGTTTGGGGCGGCCGAAATTTCAGCAGACTGGTGTATAACCGTTGATGCGAACAACAATCACAGGATGAACGGTCAGATTTAGTGCAGTTTAAATGGGTCAGGATTTGAAACTAAAGGGAGGGAGTTGGTTGACGAAGAAATAGAGATTGTGTGTTGGCTTTTGAACGAATGGTTAGATTTATTCGGTTCATTTTTGTCCTATCAACTCGTCCTAGTCAGCTTCCATTTTGTCTAATCGGCACAAAACCGATGTGCCATGTTATATAGATTATGTCTAGACCCTAAACCCATACTCGACCCGCTTATAAATGGGTAGACCCAATAAGACCCGTTTACCCCACGAGTCTATTCATTTTGCCCGATCCGACCCATTCCAACTTGGCCCGACTTGACTTGACCCCGATAAGACCCGCTGGTACTACATAGATCCGACCCGACCCGTTGAATTTTAAAAGGGTCTTCCCGGGTCTATCGTGTCTCGACCCTAAACCCGGACCCGACCCGACCCGTTTATTAAACGGGTTTACCATATCGACCCGTTTACAACCCGAACCTGTTTAACCCAGATCCAGATCAGCTAATTTTGTGTCGGGTAATGTTGGGTCCAGAATTACCAGCCCTAGTCAAAATGATACTTTTAAAATTTATAAAATTATGACGATCTTTGAATTATTACATATTTTTTAAATATTATTTTTTAAAAAAATCCCAATTATCAAACAGTTGAGAACCCTAGCTATAGCTCTTTCTCTTACCGCATTGGCCTTGATCCTTAATGGGAGTGACGGCACCCTTGACCCTCCAGTCCATGGTAGAAGGGGTAGCCGAAACGTTCTCGTACCCGAAGGCCGTGGTTGACGTCTTCCTTGCATGGGGCCTGAAGCCATTGTGCGACGTCTTGAACTCCTCGTTGGTTTGATCTGTGAACTGGTTCACTCCGAGCTTGTAGCTGCGGTCCGCGGCTCCGTTGGAGGATTCGATGTACTCCACGTTGTCCTTGAATATCTCGAAGCGTCGCTCCTTCTCTGCAGGGTCCTTGTACACGCGGCCGAACCGGGCCATCCACTGCTCATGCCTCGCCTGCATGGGCGTGGCGTCCACGATGGCGCGGGATCCGGCAGCCCCGCCGGACGCCAATACGCCAAAGATGAACAGGGCCGCCGCCGACAGGGCTGTCGAAGAAGCCATGGTAGTGTTGTGGCCGGGAATGGAATGGCTAGCCATGACCGATATGTAACGTTTATATAGAGGCACGTTCTTCACTTTCAAGAAAACTTGTACGAGCGACTCCGTGGCACGTACGGGTTCCACCGTGCCGTGGAGGTCGAATGGGAGTGGGACGTGCATAGTTGTCTTGATTGATCTGTTTTAAGATTTATGCGCCCTACACATGATTGTAACGTCTCATGCTCATGAAATCTGAAGTATATCCAATGCATGGAAGGAGGTGAAGGCCAGCCATCAAATATGTTTGGTCCATCTCTTGTGCCCCCTCAATGAACCACACTACGAGTCTTCGGCCGGGGTCGTTTGGTTCACAGAATTGGAGTCTTCTGTTGCGGATCTTACTAGATGCGGAACAAAACGATCCAACACAAATCACAAAGCAATCACAGAGGGGAGACGAGAGATTCATGTGATAATCCTTGCGGGAGAAAACCACGAGAGAAGATGATCTGACGATCCACTATAATAAAGAACCAAACGGAGTTACATGCATTGCTCAACTCCAACTAGATGAACTTCATTCGCTGAGAGCACCTCCTTCTTCCCCAAAGCTCCACCAAGTATTGGTGAAGCGTAATTATAGAAAATAGAGAAAATTCAAAACAAAGCAAAACCAAACAGAGAAGAGACAAATATTTTACGTAGAAACAATTGTGGGAGAAAACTATAAACAAAAATGATTAAATGATCCACTATAATGGAGAAACCAAGAAGTTACAAGCAACGCTCAACTTCAACAAGAAGACCCTCTTCACCTAGAGCATCTTCTCCTCTCAAGAACTCACCAAGCCTCTCTTTCAATGATTCACAATAAATCCCACAAGAGATTCTCTTAAGTTCCTCTCAAAAGAAACCTAAGTACCCTTTATATTGAGATAAGTCTACCACTAATTCTCCATTAAACTCCCCATCCAACAGACCAAATTAACCCTAAAAAATGAGTCACTTCGATCCTAGATGTCAGGTAGTGCGCACCACTAGTCAGCACCACCTAGGTTGAGCCTGTTAGTGATAGTGTACATTGTAGAATAAGAAACGTCTACCTCTCTTGTACATGCCTATATATAGGCCATTGGCCTAATTAGATGGTTAATCATTCTCCCCAAAATCCTAGCCTCTCTCTCCCTCTATCTCTCCCTCTCTCTCGATTCTAGGAATTCTCTGTATCATGGTATCAGAGCCTGGCCTCCTCTTCGACCAGATCCTCTTTGGAAAAATGTGGCTTCCCTCTTCGAGCTCTCTTCTCTAGAACTGAAAGTTAGATTTGTCATGAGCTGACCTCCCACATCGCAGACGAGTACTCTTCTCCACCTGTGATCTCTGACAAGCTATAGAACTTCTCAGATCTACGATTGACGACCTACAGTCACTGGCGGAGCCAACTAAGGTTCAGTGGGGGCAAGTGCCCCCACTGAGATTTCAAAGAGGGTAAGTCACACTTGCCCCCTAAAGTTTAGCTCAAAAACACTTAACCCCCCTATAGTTAAAGAACTACATTTTTCCGCCTTCATTTCTTTTTTGATCAGATAAAAATCATCAAATAAGGAAATTAAGTAGTTGACAAAAGGGGGTAAAGTGTTTTTGAACAAAATAAACTACAAGAGGGGTTAAGTGTTTTCGAGCTAAACTTCAGAGGTGATAAAGCGTAATTTAACAAAAAAAATAAAATCGACTCATCTCTTTTATCCCACCTCCACACCTCGCATGCTTGTAATGCTCGCAGATCACAGTCTCGTACACGTGCTGCACCGCACGACCATTCTCGGATCCTTGGATCTTCGTGTATGTGTCATCTATCCGAAACTCTTGGTCGGAGACGGCGACATATTCCTTACCCCCCCCCCCCCCCCCCCAAAAAAAAAAAAAAAATGCCAAGGTGTATGCCAAAACCCTCTCTAGAGTGAATTTCTGGCTCCGTCACTACCTACAGTCGCCTGGATTATCTCAAATATGAACCATCGGAGCCTCGATGGAAGCTTCATCGGAGCTTCATTGAGATCGCAGATCTGAATCTGCATCTCCTACATTTGCTCGAGACTAATTCATTGGACCTTTCTCGCACTCGTCGGAGCATCTCGCAGCCAACCGAGATCCGGTGCTGCTGATCTCTCCTCCGTCAAAGGTCTCTGAAGATCGACAACGACCTTACTGCTAGATCTGGTCTTCTCTACTGGAGTACGCACCAGATCTGATCTCGACCCCACCTCTCTCGAGTGATCCTCTCTGACGACCTTTCTATGGTGCGCGACCTCTCGAGCTCCGTGCCTCCCCCACAGCTGTCGATGCTGCCGACGGGCAGCCAGGAATACCATTCCAGCATGGGCCCTTTTAGGCTTCGCTAGAACATTCTGCATAACTCGTACAACGAGTCATGCGTGTTCATCTGATTTTTGTACTCCAAGAGATGAGTACACGGGTCATCTGACCCATCGAACCTCTCAAACCGAGGTGATTGTCAATCATGGGGGAAGTGGGTAGCCAACACCCTCACCGTGAGGGGCTCTCCACCACCCCCTTAATGGCTTTCTGCGCCATCAGGTCACCCCGATGTCCAAGTCGATGGACGACCAGGTTTACCAGATCCTCCTAGCGCTGGCTGGTTTGCTCCTCCGAGAGCGTCGTAAGTGTCGGAGGTTGGGGGACACATGTTGGGATCACCGAGCGATATGCCGGCCTTGCGACACCTTCTCCTCAACATGTAGGATGTTGAGGGTCTCTGCTAGATGATGATGACCATCGGGAAGGAGTCACGCCAATATGGCCTTTTGGGGCCCGCGCGAGCCACCGCCCAACCGCTGGGGTGAGCTCGAGGTCAGGGCGGTCCCAGACGTTGAGACGGGAACTGTTGAGCTTCATCATTCTTTCTTCAGGTTCGGGCACTTGGCCAGTGGCGGCTAGGGATAGCAGCGGTGCGGTTTATAACCGAAAAACATGGTAAACTGCACCTCATGGTGCGGTTTTAGTTTGCCAAAATATAAAACCGTCACGGTGCAGTGCAATTTTGATTTTCGATTTTGGTGTAGCGTTGCAGTTTCGATTTTGACTAAAACCGTATAAAATCGCATCATTTAGGCCTTTATAATGATAAACCGCGGTGCACCGTACCACACCGCACTGCATGGTGCAGTTTTGGTTTTACATAATGGTAAACCATTGTGGTGTGGTGCGGTTTCGGTGTGGCGGTTGGGTATTGCGGTGCGGTTTCGGTTTTGCCCAAAACCGCACCGAAACCACACCGTTGCCATCCCTAGTGGTGATGCTCGTTCACCCTGCTAGGTCCCGCAACATGTCCTCGATCGTGTCGGGGGCTCGGCCTGGCAGAGGCTCTTGGCGGCTCATCTTCGGCGCATGATGGCATCGAGACGATCTCTCTTGAGATCGGCTCTTGGCCGGAGTCACAGGCTGACCTCGGGCCTCATCGTAGTATGCCCGCTGGCTCGCCCGCCGATAGGCTCTGTTTTATTTCACCAGGATGCTCATCTTCTTGAACATCTTCTCTTAGTTAGCCAAGAGAACCTTCAGTAGTCGTCGCGGAGGGAGGGTGTCATGAGACCTTCGTTCCTCCGCGTATGGACGCGCTCCGCCATTTGAGGGTGCACTAGTGGAGGATGCCAGGGCCAGAGCCTTCTCCTTGCTTTGGCGAGTCGTTACCATTGCTTCCGACTTATTAGATTGAAGAGCCAAGATCTCCGTTGAATGGGTGAATCCTACAGATTGAGTCAAACAATGTGGTGGTGGTGGGGGGGGGGGGGGGGGGGGGGATTTTCCGCTGGCCACACCTGATCGTCAGATGGAGCAAGGTTGCCTCCACCTCCTTTTCGCGGTATCTGTAAGAAGACCGAGGCTCACCTCCGAGCCAAGCCCCCTCCGACGCTCAAGTCAGGGAAGGAAACAAACGCAAGCGTGGTCTAGGGTTCGAGATCATGAGATTGCTTACCTGCCCATGAAGGGGAAGGGTTCTTTTATAGGTCTTCTCATACGTGTGCGAAACGCTCACGGAATATCCTCCGAGAAGCTCGGGCAGTTAAGGCGGATCTTTCCTGATCAGACGCCTTTACCTCTTTCCATCTATGCTCATGTTAGTCGTGGGCCTTTACCTGATCGTGGGCGACCCACGATCATAACAAGTGAGATACTGCCAAGGCCCTCCAGCTTGGTGAATCGCCGCTGACCAGGTCGGGTCTCTTGAGGGTTCGAGTTGTCGGGTCAGATCCACAACCTGCCCGACTCTTTCCCTGACCTGGTTCCTTCCTGAGAGCTCGGACTCCTATAATCTTCTTTCAGGACTGAGTCCCTTGCAAGAGGTGCAGCTCGTGGACCGAGTTGGGTTGATCGGACCCAGCCCGACCGGGCTGGCTCTCCAAACCATCATGTCGGGTTGAGCCGGGCAACACATGTCGTCATCTGATCGGCAGGTGGGAAACCCCTTCTACACTTTGCCCGAAGGCTCCCAGCTTTAAAAATGTGTCTTGTGTGTTAAGAAGCCGATGCTATATATATAGCCCATAATTTGTTTTTCTCGTCGGGCGATGTGAGACTAATTTGTGGCCTTGTACACCTCACCTTATCCATCTTGGCCTTCCCCACCTCATGAGTCTTGCCTATTGGTCATCACAGAGAGTGAAAGAGCTTCCCTCAATTCATATGTGGTTCGACTAGTCCCCTTTGGGGCCTGCGTTGTATGGGTGTGGATAGCAAGCTATAGGCTTGCATGCGGTTTTGTTACTCCCAGTGAGAGTCATATATCTTTTGTTTTTTGTTGGATCCTTCCTAGGCATCTGTGGTTCTTTTACTAATAAATAAGTTCAAAGTGTCCTTAAACACCACCCCTCCCCCCCCCCCGGTCCATTCTGAGGAGGACTTCTCACAATTCAAAAGAGATAGAGGTGTTAAATGCCCATACCATCTTCGGTAAATTGGTGTTAGGTCCTTAAAAAGTTCCCTATTTAACATTAAGTATGGGTAAAATTTTGGGTTAACGTTAAGTCTCTACAGTTGGTCATTGGTAAGCACGAGATCTCTCTGTTTCATACAGGTAATAACATAATTATTTTTATGATGATTTTACCCCTACATATAAAGTGTAACAATCTGATTACCTGTAGCAAAGAGTAACAATTTAATATGGTAACAAAACATTAATTCTAGATTGATTGTAGCATATTATAAATAATATATATTTATACATGTCTAATCACAAGGTGGTCTTTTTTGTGACCAGAAAAATGTATTTAATTGTGTCAAACAAATTTGATTTTATCTCGCACATAGAAGAGCAACAATTCTGTAAAAGGTATTAATTGTTTGTTAAATAGTATTTTTGCACATATGATGACATTATGTTTTTTTTGTGATAAAAAATGCATTTAACTATACGAAACCAAACTGATTCTATCTTGCAAATAAAGAGCAACAATTCGGTAAAAAAGAGTAACTATTTGTTTGGTTGACATAATTTTTTTTTTATAAAAGTATACCCAAAATAATTATATTGTTTTATGATTTTAAATCGATGGTCTAGAGTGGTTTTAATTATTTTTTATACAAGAAAGCATTTGAGTTCAGTTGATGGCAGGAAATGTAAATTTTATGAACATCGTTGGGCATTGTTGACCTTTTTATTCTTTTTGGATCGGCACGATTTCAGGAGAGACCTAATGCAATGCAGAACTTGGAGGACGACTTCATGCAAGTAGGTACTTTTGTTAGGGACCTATCACTAAGTCCCCTAAAATCTTTGTAGCACAATCCAACTCAATATAAATTTTTGATGGAATTCCACAAATCAAAATCATGCTTCAACTTTTTGTGCATCATATGGGAGCACAAGTAAATTATTGAATACCGATTGATTTTTGTGTTCGATAGAAATCATAGAATACAGTCTCGTAATTAATTACGTAACTAGCAGGGCAAATTCTGATCCATTCAATTGTTGGTGGGCATTTTCGCATTCCTTAATTTCCTCTCTTCAGAGAGAATTTTTGCGCAACGAGTGAGCGCGTCCTCATTGGTTCCTTCCCCATCGACCGCATCGTACAAGCCCGTCTCCAGGTTCACTCTCGACACTGGCTTCTTGAGGAGGTCCTCCCCGATCTGAACCAGCTTCAGCAAGTTCTCCTTCGTAGAGACATCCGTAGAAGACGTACTGCCTGTTAGGGTATCGACCTATGACAGAAAATAATCATCCCAAAATTATAGTAGCTCATACTTTATTTTGAGTAATTTTAGATTACAATCATAAATTAAGTCAATGTTCTTCAAGAAATAACATACTAAATGAAGATTTGAAAAAAATCAGCAAGGTGATCTATGTTTTCAGGTGTACCTGGATGCGAAGATAGTTCGTCCCACATTGGAGTGCTTGGAAAAGAATCGAAGCATGGTAATCCACCATGTCCGCGCTCGCCTGCGTGAAAATATCAATCAAAGGCGCGGTTCCGTTGTTGTACAACCACCCAAGAAGTCCCCACTTGGACGCATCTTGCGCTGTGAACTTCTCTTCCTGCTTCCCTGATCCCGTCCCGAGAGAGATGACGAGGAATTTGCGATAGTCTGTTGGCTTGAACTTAGAGAATTCGTCGTTTTCCATGCAAATCTGCCTTGTGATTTGGCTCATTGCGAGCACGGTCTTTTTTTTTTTCAATGACAATAAAATTAGAGATAGGATTAGTATTGAGAACTATACAGTGCAAGGTTGAGGGAGGTGGTGTTCATGTCTGAGAAACTTACTGGGTTGTTTGCTGCAACGCCACCATCGACCAGATTGAAGCTCCGAGTGTTTCCTTTGGAGTCCTTGGTTTCGAAGTACTGAGCAGGCAAATAGGTCGGAGCTGCAGATGTACTTAAGCAAATGTCTGATAGAAGAGCATCCTTCAAAGGCTCGATTTTCGCCTACCGAAAGAACTGACGTATGAGACTAACGAGCAGAACACGAGAGTGCTCGAAGGACAATCGACGGTAGCGTATTACCTCAAAGGTGCTGAAGATGGTAGGCTGCAAAAGCTTGAGGTCGAAGCTGGGGATGATTATGTTGGTTAGGGCTTGATGCAGCCGCGTATCGCCGAGCAATTTCTGCACTAAGGAGCGCAGGTACTTGCCATCGTATTTAGGGCCGTTCACGGCGCTAAACAGGCTAAATGCACCATCGAAGATACCCGCCCTATCGTCGAAATTGAATTGCGCCCTCAAACTCAATGAATGATGCCCCAAAGATGCATGCTTTTGATAAGAACAACTTGATACTTACCCTCTTTGAGGAAAGATTTTTGGGCTGTTCTCTAGATAGAATCCATTAATTTCCTTCGCTGCGAAAAGGGGCCGGTTACTCTTGTTAGGAGCCGTAAGCATCGTGGTCACGAGGCCGCCAGTGCTCGTTCCTGCAATAACATCAAAGTAGTCCGCAATCCTCGCATCCTCCCCATCAAGTTCCTACGACCGCGGAAGCATAAATTTATCAACCCAATTAGCATATAGATATATGTAGCGAGAAAGCGAATGTGCTCAAATTGTTTGGTGGGTCTACTTGGAGCTTCGATTCGAGGAAGGCGAGCATGGTTCCTGGGATGATGCCCCTCACACCCCCTCCGTCGATGCTCAGAATCGTGATCAACTTCCCCATACAAGGCGGAGGATTAGTCGACATGCCGCCATTGCTAGCCATACTTGAATGAGAGACAAGAAGCTAGATAAGAGGGTACTCTCTTGATCTTGCACCTTGAAGGGTGCTCATTTGGATTGACTTTTGTAGGCAAGAGGCAATGAGGTGGCAATTAAGTCTAGTGCTAATCTTCTTTGTGTGATTTGACTTTGGTTTAATGAAATTACAAGCTTAGTTGGGTCATGGACTCATGGTGGAATGGTTCTTATACCTCAAAGATAGGTACTCTGTCAGAAATCTGAACACCAATTAGCAATACTTTGTGGATATATTTCCCAACGTGCTTGCGTGCTGTACTAACACAATATATGCATTGACCAAGCATGAGGGTGACAATCAATCTGAAGCATTGGAGGCGTGCCAATATCGTATTGAATAGTTGAAGATCTGGATAACTTGATTAAAGTTCATCTCGTTTCTCGGAGAGGGGTTTACTTCGTTGAGATGGTCATGCCTCACACGGGTTAGTTAGGGGCAGAGCCACGTTAGACCCAAATGAAATTCTTCGGGTTTCTTGTATAAAATATATATGGCATGGTAATGTGGTACAAAATGTGGTGACGAAATGCTTTTTGAACATAAAGTGGACACGCTCATAGACATGACGGCAATGTGGGGGCACCACCCAACTCTTGGTGTGATGGTCGATGCATTGAGCTCTGGCTGATGCCCTCCACATTGATATTATGTTCGCGAGTATGTTGAAATAACGCTATTTTTGTTGGTAGATTTGTGTCCCCTCTTTTGTCTATACAATTCGGTGCATCTAAGTCGTCTGATATATCATAGATCTTAGTTTGTGGACTGTCATCGGACGACTGTGATACCGTAGGTAAACAGTCTAGCTTGCTTGCTTGTCAATCACTGCAATCCAACGGCTAAGGAAAAGCCAAGGTTCATGAGGGCAGGATAAAAAGCCCTAATTCGTCTCCTCTTTCTTAGACTTCCATTACTGCTGATACAACTTGTACTTGCTTCAATAGCCTCTTCTTAGCTATGAAAATCTTTTTAAGTATTGCATAATATACTACTAAATCTCGAACTCGGTTCTCAGTAGGAATCTTAAATCTGAATACTTTTAAGACAAAAAGATGCAATAAATTGTTGATGTTATAAGACGTTCATCACTTGAAAATTTACCTTATTTTGCATATTGCCCCCTATAAGAAATTTCTGGCTCCGCCATTGGGGTTAGTCCCATGTCTGTAATAGGAGCGGGTGATGTGCCGTTTATATACCATCCTTGGAACGCCCCTTATAAAGCCGGTTTTGTGATGCGGCGGGTATCCAAGGGTTTGGGTTATTCACATGGTTTTGTGAGGAAGCAGGTATCCAAGGGTCTGGGTTCTTCACTTGTTATCTAGCGCCTGCCCCGCATCTCTCGGGTGTGCCTTGCCATGCGTGAGAGGGGGGTGTGAGATGTTTCACCGTGACATTAGTCCCACATCGGTAATGGGAGCGGGTAGTGGGCTGATTTATATACCAGCGTTGGACCTCCCCTTACAAGACGGATTTGTGGGGCGGCGGGTATCCAAGGATCTGGGTTATTCACAACTTTCAAGATAGATTGCTTCTGATTTAAGGTAGTGGTGAATTTTATAGTCCAGTTGCTTGTGTGACTTTTGGTCAGAAATGTGAACACTTACCAATTGGCAATGCTGTCCCAACATATGATACAGCTTGCACAATGCATTGACCCTGGATTGAGTGTGCAGCACGAGGGTGCTATTCAATCTGAAGCATTGGAGGCAGCGTGGCATTCTTACTCAAAACAGTTGTGAAGATCTGGATGATTCTCAGAGCCAGCGAGGCATTCTTAAATGATACAGTTTGATCGGAAATCAGTCGAAGGGGACGTTTGTATAGAACTAAAAATGTTGACTTTTTCAAACCTTTAAATAACAAAATTGCCCCTCCATAACCCCTCCAGCAAGAGTATCAATTCGTCTCTCGGAAGTAGGGGTGCAAGTTGGAACGGAAATTCCGATTTTGGCACCATATAATTAAATCCGAATTTTCGATCCAAAATTTCCGAAAACATCCGATCCGAAAAAATCTGAAAAATTTCAATGTTTTATTCCGACCCGACTTGACCCATCCGAAGCAGCAGGTGTTGTGCACTATCGGCCCTTGGGCAAAGCCACCAATGCCGTTGCTTTGGACGTCACCCAAGAGTAGGGCATCAAATATATATTTTTTTACTTAAAATAGGTCCAACTCAACACCGACAGAAAATATAGCCCGCGATGCACCGCATATAAAACTCAAAAATTCTAAATCTCAACCAAATCATATTCTACCGTCTCCACCATTCACCCGACCTGACCCGACCCAACCCAACCAAGACTCATCTGAAACAGGATGTGCTGTTCAATTCCGGAAATTCCAAAATTCTGTCAAAATTGAAACTTTCGAAAAAATCCAAAAAGCTGCCAAAATTGGCGAATTCCGAAAATTTTCGAAAATATAACATTTCGAAAAATTCCACTAATTCCAAAAATTCCGAATCGGAATTGGATTTTTAAATTCTGAAATTTTGGAATCGGAATACCATTTGGGATTCCAAAATTTTTTGAAAATTTTCCAAACACCTCTATTCCAATCCGATCCATCCGAAAATCAGCCTTACCTGGAAGAGTATCAATTCGGTTTTGATAGTGCCAGGACGATTTGCAAGCAACTTATCCTAGGAACCTGATTGACCTACAAGTAGGACAACCGGGGGGCCCTACCCACCTGCAAGAAGGCTAATAAGGAAACAGGTAAATATCGCTGAGGCCCGATGCCAAATATGTGGAGCAATGGGGAAGGCAGTCAACAATAGTAGAAGTAGACATAAAAAAGACTGGGGTAGGATAGAGAAGAGAGTAAAGATTGCATACGCATGCAAGGCACGAGGAAGAGAGATGTGGACATGTGAGATCCTGGAGGAGGAAGCACTTGTTTGAAGCAAGTGCTCGACACTCCTGAAGATCTCGATCGTCACAACTAAAGAAAATATATAGATCATGGTGAGAAAGAAGGGCGGATTAACACAATTTGATCATGAGAAGAGGAGGACAGATCAACACAATCTGATCATGAGATCGAAGAAGACAATGGTTGGACTCCCAGGGTGCTGAGCGCACTCACCCGAAGGACAGAGAGAAGATACAACAGCCGGGATCCCGACGTGTTGAGCTTACCCACTCGAGGAAAATTGTAGAGAGAGAAGAAGACAACGATTGAACTCACAGCGTGTTGAGCACACCCACCTAGGGAATACGACAAAGAGAGGATAAGATAATGGTCGGGCTCACCGTGTGCTAAGCACACCCACCAGGGGAACACAACGGAGAGAGGAGAAGACAACGGTCGAGATTCCGACGTGCTGAGCACACCTATCCGGGGAATACATTGGAGAGAGGACCGGGGTCCTGTCTAGCTGAACGCACGCAGGGAACACAGTGAAAGAGAGGACTGGACACCAACATGTTGATGTACCTGGGGAATACAACAAAGGAAAGAGGGCCAGGCTCTTAGCATGCTGAGTGGAGAACTTTGAAATCCTAGTATGAGCAACTTGACTTTGATACCATGTTATGAGAAGAGGGAGAGGGAGAGAGTGACTAGGAGTTGGAGAGAATACGTACTCTCTTGAATTAATTCATATTACTTAAGACTACCTCTCCTTATATAGGAAGAGAACGCACACAATTACAAGACCACGGATCATGTGGGACTAAACTATAACTACATCTAACAGGTCTTGTTACTATCTTAAGTAGGCTTCTTGAACTATTTGTTCATGGGACATGAGGGCTGTTATTAGCGCCACACCGCAGTCGTCTGATGCACCGCTACGGTGTGTGCGATGCACGCAGCGGTGCATCAGACGGCTGCGGTGCGACGCCGCACGCACCGCACGTCGCACCCTAACACGCCTCTCTCTCTCTCTCTATATATATATATATATATATATATATATATATATATATATATATATATATATATATATATATATATAGAGAGAGAGAGAGAGAGAGAGAGAGAGAGAGAGAATACGGGGTATGAGCTGACATCCCATTTGCTCAAATGGGCTGTCAGCTTACAGCCCTCCGATTGGGTTGATCAAGCCGTCCAATTTTTTTTTTAAAAACCAGTTGTAAAACAGCTGTTTTGATTTTTTTTACATTATCTCTCTCTCTCTCTCTCTCTCTCTCTCTCTCTCTCTCTCTCTCTCTCTCTCTCACGAGCTGCATCCCCCTTCCCCCTCCCCGATGGCGACCACCTCCACCTCTAGCTCCAGCTCCCCCCTATGACACCGGCACTGGAACCGGCGGCGGCTCCCCCCTCCGGCACCGGCACTGGCAGCGGCACCGGATCCCCCTTACTCTCTCTCTCTCTCTCTAACTCTCGTTTGGAGGCGGATCGGAGCCGATCGTAGCCTCATCCCCCCCTCCTCCGGCGCCGTCGCAGCATTCCTGATTGTCGGTCGCTCCCCCTCCGCCCCAGTCTTCATCCCCGATGTCGGCCGCTCCCCCTCCGCCCCGATCTTCATCCCCGACGTCGGCCGCTCCCCCTTCGCCTCGGTCTTCATCCCCGATCGCACCAACCCCGGCGCCGATCGCAGCCGCCGGGGTTCGCTATGCCGCCTGAGGGGATGAAGATATGCGATGGCGCCGGAGGAGGGGGGGTTGCCGGAGGTGGAGGAGGAGGGGGTGCCTTCTGCCGGAGGGATGAGTGTGATTCACCGGCCAGCCGGGAGGAGGGGCTACCGGAAGGGAAGATGGCGGTCGGGGAGAGATGACGATCGGCACTGGAGGGTGGTCGGGAAGGGGGGAGGTCGGGGTCTGGGGATGCTGGAGCCGGAGATGGAGGCTGCTGCTCGCGCGTGAGAGAGAGAGAGAGAGAGAGAGAGAGAGAGAGAGAGAGAGAGAGAGAGAGAGAGATAATGTAAAAAAAAATCAAAACAGCTGTTTTACAATTGTTTTTTTTTAAAATAATTGGACGGCTTGATCGACCCAATCGGAGGGTTGTAAGCTGACAGCCCATTTGAGCAAATGGGCTGTCAGCTCATACCCCGTATTATATATATATATATATATATATATATATATATATATATATATATATATATATATATATATATATATATATATATATATATATATATATATATATATATATATATATATATATATATATATATATATATATATATATATATATATATATATATATATATATATATATATATGGGGACGGGGAGCTTGGACCTCAGGTGCAGCGTGAACGCTGCACCGGTGCCCTGCATGCATGCTATGTGGCATTCCCTCCCGAAATCCCGACCGAAAACAGCCCCTCCGAGACTGCATCCGTTCGGGACGAATCTCAGCCGTCCGATCGACTGAATCGAACGGATGGCATTCCGTTCGGCCTCGCTGTTACTGTGGCAGCCACAATAACAGCCCGGGTGAATCCCCATTCGTTCGATTCAGTCGATCGGGCGGCTGAAAGCATTTTCGTGATTATTGTAGCCGCTACAGTAATCGCGAAATTTTTTTCAACCGCCCGATTCAGTCGATCGGATGGTTGAAAGCATTCTCGCGATTACTGTAGCCGCTACAGTAATCGCAAATTTTTTTTTAACTGCCCGATTGACTGAATCGAACGGATGGGATTCCCCCAGGCTTTTACTGTGGCCGCCACAGTAACAACGAGGCCGAACGGAATGCCATCCGTTCGATTCAGTCGATCGGACGGCTGAGATTCGTCCCGAACGGATGCGGTCTCGGAGGGTCTGTTTCCGGTCGGAATTTCGGAAGGGAATGCCACGTGGCATGCATGCAGGGCACCGGTGCAACGTTCACGCTGCACCTGAGGTCCAGGCTCCCCGTCCCATGTATATATATATATATATATATATATATATATATATATATATATATATATATATATATATATATATATATATATATATATATATATATATATGGAAATGAGTTCCTATGACATGTCATAGGGAGTACCCTATGACATATGGTGAGTTAGTAACCCTAGAATATTTAGAATGTTCTGAATTTTTATGAGGATGATCACTCTACCTTAGATAGGACCCCGCAAAAAATTGGCTCATTCTAAAACTTCTAGAGGCATCAAATATGATTTTCAATTTAACGGTTAAAATGGATGGCCGATAAAACTTCTAGCATTTGATGCCCCAACAAGTTTTAGAATGCTTTGATTTTTTGTGGACATTCTATCTAAGGTAAGGTGATCACCCTCAAAAAAATTCAGCACATTCTAAACATTCTAGCATTACTAATTCACCATATGGCATAGGGTACTCCCTATGACATGTCATAGGAACCCAGCCCTCATATATATATATATATATATATATATATATATATATATATATATATATATATATATATATATATATATATATATATATATATCTACTCTATGGAGTAGGTAACTTATCTACTCCATGGATTAAATGAATGTCATGTGGCACTTTTTAACCGGAGTTAACACTTTGTTAATTTAGGTTCATCCCTCCCAATAATTGTCGAGAAATTTTTTTGAGAAAAACACATGCCAAGTGGCATTTTTAGCATGCAAAAAAAAGAAAAAAAATTACGATGCACAGTTTAGCGTTAAATTTGTTACAACTTGATCGGATTGATTTAGATTTTTTTCTTCGGATTTTTTTTCATAATCCTAATCTATCCATTTTGGATTGACCATACATCAACAAAATACCGGATTAAAAAGTGTCATGTGGCATCTATTTAAGCCATAGAGTAGGTAAGTAGCCTACTCCATAGAGTAGGCTACCCTTTCCCATATATATATATATATATATATATATATATATATATATATATATATATATATATATATATATATATATATATATATATATATATATATATATATATATATATATATATATATATATATATATATATATATATATATATATATATATATATATATATATATATATATATATATATATATATATATATATATATATATATATATATATATATATATATATATATATGAGGGCTGGGTTCCTATGACATGTCATAGGGAGTACCCTATGACATATGGTGAATTAGTAATGCTAGAATGTTTAGAATGTGCTGAATTTTTTTGAGGGTGATTACCATACCTTAGATAGAATGTCTACAAAAAATCAAAGTATTCTAAAACTTGTTGGGGCATTAAATGCTAGAAGCTTTATCGGCCATCCATTTTAACCGTTAAATTGAAAATCATATTTGATGCCTCTAGAAGTTTTAGAATGAGCCGATTTTTTACGGGGGTCCTATCTAAGATAGGGTGATCATCCTCATAAAAATTCAGAACATTCTAAATATTCTAAGGTTACTAACTCACCATATGTCATAGGGTACTCCCTATGACATTTCATAGGAACTCATTTCCCTATATATATATATATATATATATATATATATATATATATATATATATATATATATATATATATATATATATATATATATGAGGAATGGGATGCTGCCTATCAAAGCAGCGTTTTTTGTTGCTTTGATACATTGTTTGACCATCCTAGAAGTTTTGGAATGTTATGAAATTTGGTGAGGGTGTCGTCTAGGGTAAGATGATCATCCTCACAAATTTTCATCAAATTCCAAAACTTCTAAGAGGGTCAAATGGTCAAAGCAAAATCTGCAGTCACCGTTAAAATCTGCAGATTTTGCTTCGACCATTTGACCATCTTAGAAGTTTTGGAATTTGATGAAAATTTGTGAGGATGATCATCTTACCCTAGACAACACCCTCACCAAATTTCAACAAATTCCAAAACTTCTAGGATGGTCAAACAATGTATCAAAGCAGCAAAAAACGCTGCTTTGATAGGCAGCATCCCATTCCTCTCTCTCTCTCTCTCTCTTTATATATATATATATATATATATATATATATATATATATATATATATATATATGAACATCAAATGATCATTAAAATGTCATTGAATGAGTATTTATCATCTTTATGGTAGATTTTTAATAGGATTTAAAAGTGAGTCGTGTTCACACACGAAAGAAGGATTCTGACTCTTTAAATGACTTTCCACCTGTCACACACTGTTAGATTAGATGTCATCCGTAGATGTTGGCATCTCTCTCTAGTTGCATTTAACGCCTGAAATCAACCCTACAAAGCAGAGTATTCCTGTAAGTCATCATCTTTAAAGGTTTTGGATTTTATTTGCCCCAGACATTTTGGGGCTTGCACTCGCCAAAATAGCGAACCCAAGCGTTTGATGAGCCGACTTGGTGTCAACTTGGACACCCCCCCCCCTTCTCTACCACCTCCTCATCTCGGCATCCTCTTCTATCTCTTCCCCACCAACCCTCCACTCTATATCCCTCTCACCCCAAACCAGCAACATACATACTCCAGGCATCTCCTACATTACCCATCCCCTCGAGCCGGCAATGGAGGATAGCCATAATGAAGACCTGCTACTCGAGAAATTCAGAAACCGTCTTGGGGCCATCGCAAACCAATTAAGAAGCTGATCCGAATCCTCCCGAAAGGGAAGGTGACCGATCTAGAATGGAAAAATTGCTTGATATTTAGGGTACTGAGCGACAGAGTTACGAGTATCTTTGGGCTCAAAGAAGGTCTTCACAAAGCGTGGAATCCATGAATTTGGACCCAGAATTCGGCTTCGTTGAGTTGATACTCTTCGAGAGGAGTATTGGCTGTGCACCTTTGAATGATGATGAGACCTTTTCCGAAATTCTAAGGGGCATTGGTGTACACCCGACCTAAGGTTATGCCGATCCATGGAAGTCCAACTGCACCGACCCGAGAGGATTACAAAAAATGGTCCAAGTTCGCTCGCATTAAAGTACAGATCAACGTTCATGAACCACTCAAACAAATCGATGGCGACGATTCCTTTGACTACTAGTTCCCGATGTACTGCTCTTGTAGATGGTGAAGGTGTTGATGGGGTTGGCACAATCAGCAATGTTGAAGGTTCTGCAGGTGGTGTAGGGGCTGATGATGGTGGCGATGGGGGTATAGGTGCTGAAGGTGTCGTCGGGGCTGTTGGTGATGCTGAAGCTGGTGCTGAAGATGTTGGCGATGCTGAAGATAGTGGCGGTGCTGATGGCGATGTGATGGGTGGAGCCGCAACTGCTGGAGCTGCTGCTGTGGTTGAAGTTGAGGAGGGTGTGTTTGATGCTGTCAATACAGCAGCTGCAGCTGGAGCTGTTGTTGGCACAGCTGAAGTTGCGACTAATGCTGATGTTACACGAACTAGTGATGCAACAGATTTGGCTAATATTGGTGGATCATGCAATGAGTTTGTAGAGGCAGTACAACCAGTGGGGGCTGAGGCTTCTGCGACTATTGCTGGACATCCGATGGACGACGATGTAGGGGATTTTGTTCTAGAGGCGGTACAAGGTGAAGGCATCTTTCAACTTTGTCTAGGAGATCGATACAACTAATGCCCCATGCTCATTGTCCATGAGGCGCAGTCCACGATTGGCCAATCTTGGACCCGAATCTATTGAAGTGAGGACTTCATATCAAGCTAAATCTAGAGCTCTTGAACTGGGCACACACCAAAGACCACCTCGCCCAAGTCCCGCTAGCTCTGGAGATCCGAACCTACAAATCTACTCGTCTTCAATCGAGGCTATTCAACAATTGGGACGAGACTGCGACATTAGTATGTCGGAGGAGGACATACACGAGGTGATGAGACTGAAGCGCACTATGCGGAGAGAGTGAGAGGTTCCAACATGGGGCAACCTCTTATGAGAACATGATCCTTGCATGTTTGGACTTGAATTGATATTGGGACATGTCTGAGTTATAGTATAGGCTGGACTGGACATGTTTTATTGTGTTTTGGGCCTGTGTAAAACTCAACTATTTTGAGTTCAGTATTATGTAATATGTATACAACTTATTCTTATAATAAATAGGTTGGGGTCTGCCTAACCCACTCCCATATAGGCTAGGGATGTCGTCTTCTCTCTCTCAAAAAAAAGAGAAGTTATCCAGAATATGTTTCTTTTGTGGGAGACTAGCTAGGTCATGATCTAGAGGGATGCCCCCTTATGTGCTCCATAAAATCAAAAACTAGAGGAAGAGTTATCAGAGCCCAAGATAAATAAACTAGAGCATAAATATCCTCAAGTATATTATATTAGTCAGTCAATAACAATAACTAACAAGTAACAACTGCCAAATATAAAGCATAAAATATAACGTCTTCAACTAACAAAGAAAGTAACATCAAGTAACATGCTATAACCTAAGAAAAAAGAACACAAATGTTCACAGATACATCTACCACAAAAAACACAAATATATTCATCAGAAAAAAAAACACAAATAATATTAGTCCTCTCCAACATCGATATTAAAATCTTCATTCAATTTGTTTCCTTCACCATGCTCTCCATCTTCCTCCTCCTTTAGAGTTCCAATGTTCTCCACCTCCACATGTTCTTCATCTTCGTCTTCATCAAGAAGTGAAAATGAGGGGTGAGTGTCTAATTGTAGCCTTATACACCTCCTCGTACTTGGTCCAATATCAGTAGCCTCCCATGACATTCTCAACTTATTTCCAAGTAAGATCATTGTCTTCACGAACAAATTCTTGAAGGTCAATCACTCTTGGTTGGAATGATCCATTAATCATTCTTGTCCACTTCCCTCAAACAAATTGGATCATCTTTTTTGTTCTTACTATGAATCCGTTCCATGTATCGCCGCTCCAACTTTCTGTTGTATTGAATGAATACAAGATCATTCAATTTCTTGTTCAAAACAAAAAAAGATCATTCAATTTTGATTGCAATAGATAATTTCTCATCCTTGAATGCAACTTGTTTTCTTTAAAAAAATGATCATAATATGAACATATAGATAATTTATTCAATCTCAATAGTAAATAAAAAAGAATCAAAAGATAATTACTTACATTGTCAAAAAGCACTCCAATTGCGCGCACATGGTGAGGCACTATATGTTTGACTTAAAACCTTAATTGCAAACTTTTGTAGCATCGGTGTGTCGCTCCCATGTGCCAGCCACTATTCAGTTACATACACTTGAAAACCTCAATAACAACTAAGTGATAAATGATGAGAACTAATAAAGTGAAAAAATATTTAATTATAAAACTTACGAGGCACTATTGTGCCTCCTTTCCTAATAGCTGATGGTTTTTCAAGACTCCCCAATGCATCTTTATAGCTTCTCAAGTCATTGATGATCTAATCATTTTCTTTATCATCGGGTACAAATATATCAATAGCTTTGAAAATCCCTAATTTGATCTCTCTATTCCTCTCAATGTTAGCTTTTTTCTACTTGTAGTACATCCCGGCGTTTAGGTAAAACCTAGTTGTATGCAAAGCATAAAGGAAGATTTAATGATCACTAACTTTCATATAAAGAAAGATTTAAAAAACTAAACAACGTACTATATTATTTAATACATGCAAGCAAAGGGGAGTTGACCATTCCATCTTTTATCTATGATGTCCCACACATGCGTGCACATCCGTTGATCGGTACCAAGGTTCTTTTGAATTTGTTCGTTTGCTCGGTCCATGGCTTCATATATATAGCCCATACAAGGCTTTACTTCTGAATCTACCAGTCTTATGGCATCCACTATCGAAGCTAAAACACTACAAGCAAAGTGCATATTCTCTGAAAAATCACTTTTAGCAATCGTCTTCTCAACATTTTGACTCTCGACTTTCTTTACAAAGTTACTCTTTTTCCATTGTTCTGAAACAAACATCATCTTCAAAGGTTGATTGTTCCCCTAAATGCTCTTCAATGTGTAATTGGATGTTGCAAACCTAATTACACAAGATCTTTGCAACTTTTTTCCTCCCGTGAACTTACACATCAAGTGGAGAACTTGCCCATGGTTGAATATATAAAATACAAGTGATTTAGCCTCAACTAAAACATGCTTTACCCTTATCAATTTATCAAGATCTTGCAACATCAAGTTCACACAATGCGTTGCATAAGGAGTCCAAACCATCTTTAGATACGAGAAATGTTATTCAGCCTGAAGGTTTTTCCGATACCGCTCAGCCCGCCTGGCAAGGTACGAGTGGTGGGACTAGAGATTTAAATGTGTTAGTGAGATTCAATCACCACTTGGATGCTGCCACATCGATCGGGTTGAGCGGAATCAGGAAAACCATCGGGCTGAATAGCATTTCTCCTTTAGATACATATCCTCCAAAATCCTTCCTACAACTTTAAAGTTTGAGCCATTATCGGTGATAAACTGTAGAAATAAAAATAAAAAGAGAATTAATAAACTAGTGATAGATAAAATATTAAAAGTTTGCAACTTACAACTTACAAGTAACTAATAAAGTTACTTAAAGTAATGACATGCTACAACTTACAAGTAAGTAAAAAGATACTTGAATTATATGCTCTTCTCCGACGTCATTAATCATCCCATCAATCATTTCCACTGTTAATGTAAATGTAATGGGTCGGGTTTACTGTATAGTCGGGTCGGGTTTACTGTACATATATTGGGCTTGAGTCCCTCAATGGAATCATACCGTTCCTCTCCAAACCCTAGCCGTCGTCTCCTAACATGGTATCAAAGCTCCAGGGCGACGGCAGCACCTCCGGCAACCCTCCGGCCTCCTTCACCTGATCGGCAGCCCCCCCTCCGGCCTACAGCAACCGCCGCCCCCCCCCCGACCCCACCCGAACCCCTCCCGAACCCCCCGGCCCCTCCAGTCACCGCCGCCCCCCCCCCCCGGCCCCTCCAGTCACCGCCCCCCCCCCCCCCCCGACCCCACCCGAACCCCTCCCGAACCCCCCCCGGCCCCTCCAGTCACCGCCGCCCCCCCCCCCCCACCCCACCCGCACCCCTCCCGAACCCCCCCGGCCCCTCCAGTCACCGCCGACCTCCCCCGCCCCCCTTCAGCCCACCCCGCACCTCTTCTGACCTCCCCCGCACCCCCTCCAGTCACCGCCGGCCCTCCGAACCCCTCCCTACAGCCCTTCAGGCCACCCGATCCCTACAGCCCACCTTCAGGCCACCCGATCCCCCCTTCAGGCCACCTGATCCCCTCCCTACAGCCCACCTGATCCCCTACAGCCCCCCCGATTCCCTCCCGACACCCTACAGCCTCCTCCATGGCCTCTCCAGCTGTACCGACCGTTGCTGCGATCTCTCCACCGCTGAAGGCGGTCGCGTTCCAGTTGTCGTCGGCCAGCGACTGGCCTGACTGGTCCCTCACCGTCGAGGCCGCTCTCTCCAGTCGTGATCTGTGGGGTCACATCACCGGCGAGGATCCTCCGCCCACTGACTACTCCGGCTCGTCCTCTGTCACCAGCAGTGCTGCGTCTTCTGCAGCGACTGCTACCACAGCCATCACCGTTACTGCTCTTACGTGGCGCCGCCACGATCAGGCCATCCGGGCGTACCTCCTGGACTCGGTTGCTCGTTCGCTCCTTGCTCCCATCGGCCGCCTTCCGACAGCGCGCGCGATGTGGGAGTATCTCCGGGACCGTTTTCTCCCGCGTGGAGGCGCCCGCCGGCATCAGCTCATCTGTGACTCACAGTCTGCACGACAGGGGGAGCGTACCATTCAGGACTTCTTCAGTCAGATGAGTGTCTACTGGCATGAGCTGGACTCACTGATCCCGGAGCAGTGTGCCTGCCCCCGCTCCCGGGATTTCCAGCGCTACCTCGACGAGGGCCACCTGCACCAGTTCCTGGCAGCGCTTCGACCGGACTTTGCTCTCATAGCTGCCCAGCTCCTGCACCGTGAGCCACTCCCTCGACTCGAGGATGCTCTGCTCGCCTTGGTCGACGAGGAGTCCTGCCTTCAGACTCAGGGCGCTCGTCCTCCTCCACTTGCTCCTACCTCCGACTCTGTCCTGGCAGCCGGGTTCTCCGATGAGGCTGTCTTCTGTCACTACTGCAAGGAGCCCGGTCACATGAAGCGCGAATGCCCTACTCGTCCTCCTCGCAACCCCCGCTGGGGTCCGGATGAGAGAGCATCCCGCTGGACTTCGTCTTCACGCGATGATCGACGCGGCGGTCGTGGTGGACGGAACCGTGGACGTGGTTCGTCTTCTTTCTGCCACTTTGGTGGTACAGCGGCTACTGCAGAGGCCTCGACGCTCCCCACTGCTCCCACAGCTCCTTCGCTGCCTGAGCCGGACCGTCTTCAGCGCCTCGAGGAGCTCCTTCTTCGCCACATCGCCTCCACCGGCTTCGCGACTGCGCACGGCTTGTCTGCCACCTCTGGTACTACTGCTCCATGGATCTTCGATTCGGGTGCCTCCTGTCACCTTACTTTTGACTCTACTGTCCTCACGGACTGCTCTCCCACTACCACCCACCAGGAGGTTCGCACTGCGGATGGGACTCTCGTCCCTATTCCGCAATGTGGCTCCATCACCACCACCTCTGACCCTTCTGGTCGCCTGACCCTATCTCATGTTCATCATGCCCCCCGTCTTAATATTAATTTGATTTCTATCAGTTCTCTTTGCGACTCTGGCCTAACTGTCACCTTCACCCCTTCTGTTTGTGTTGTGCAGGATTTGCGGACGGGTCAGAGGATTGGGCTGGGCCGTAGGGCAGGAGGACTCTACCAGTTGGACCATCTCCATGTGTCTTCAGTTGCGTCTGTCATGTCTGTCACCTCTGATGCCGACCTGTGGCACAGAAGGTTAGGTCATATATCGAGTGATCGACTCAAAAGCGTATTCCGCTCGGGCGCTTTGGGTCGAGCGTCTTTCTCCCCCCTATCTGTTTGTACGGGTTGTCGACTGGCAAAGCATCTAGCTCTTCCTTTTTCTGCTAGTACTTCCCAGTCTAATGCTTTATTTGATTTAGTTCATTCGGATATTTGGGGTCCTGCTCCTGTTGCATCTCTATCTGGTTATATGTATTATGTTTGTTTTATCGATGACTATTCTAGGTGCACCTGGGTCTATCTCATGCGTTATCGGTCTGAAATTCCCTACATCTTTAGGCGATTCACCACTATGATACACACCCAGTTTGGTCGGCGAATCAAGACTTTTCGGTCTGATTGTGCCAAGGAGTATCTCTCCTCTGAGATGCGTGAGATTCTTCAGTCTCACGACACTCTTCACCAGCAGTCCTGTCCCCACACCCATGAGCAGAACGGCGTTGCTGAACGCAAGCATCGCCATGTCCTTGAGACTGCACGAGCCTTGCTTCTCTCTGCGTCTGTCCCTCACTCCTACTGGGCTGAAGCTGTCATGACGGCTGTTCACCTCATCAATATCACTCCGTCATCTGCTCTGTCCGGTGCCACCCCTCACGAGCGCCTTCACTCCAGTCCACCTGACTACTCTCTTCTTCGCACGTTTGGCTGCACGTGCTTCGTTCTTCTTCCTCCCCATGAGCGCACCAAACTTTCTGCGAGGTCTGTTAGGTGTGTTCACTTGGGGCTCAGTCGTGAGCATAAGGGGTATCGCTGCTATGATCCCTTAGCTCGTCGGATCCGTGTCTCCCGTCACGTCTCCTTTGTTGAGGATGTCCCGTATTTTGCACCTGAGTCTCGGGATGTTTCCTTGCCTACTTCGTCATCCTCCTCGCCCTCCTCACATCTCCACATCCCTGTTCTACCCCCGGTTTCTGTTGCCCCATCCACACCTACTACACCACCACCACCACCTCCTCAGTCCCCCACGCCACCTCCACCACCTCCTCAGTATCCATCGACACCACCACCACCACCTCCTCAGTCCCCCACGCCACCTCCACCACCACCCATTACTCGTGTCTATGTACGTCGGTCTGCAGCTCCCCCTCCAGAGTCGGTTCTCCCTGGTACTCCCTCGCCTGATGCTGCTGCTCCCTCCTCCCCGGTCGTGGATCCTGCTCCTGTTCGGCGCTACCCAGCGTGCGAACATCACCCTCCTGCCAGATACGACTACTCTCCTGACAGGTTTGGTTACTCTGCTTTTCCCACTAACTCTCCTGACTCTTCTGGCTTCTCTGCCAGTGTCTCCTATTCACCATCCTTTCAGGCCTTTCTTACTGCTCTTCACACTCATCGGGAGCCCCAATTGTACCGTGAGGCAGCATTACATCCAGAGTGGCGGCAGGCCATGTCAGTTGAGCTTGAGGCATTTCAGCGGACCCAGACCTGGGAGTTGGTGCCTTGTCCCCCCGGGGTGGTGCCTGTTAGCTGCAAGTGGATCTTCAAGGTCAAGACTCGACCTGACGGATCCATTGAGCGGCACAAGGCTCGCCTCGTTGCTCGTGGCTTCTCCTAGGAGTATGGGATTGACTACGAGGAGACGTTTGCTCCAGTTGCTCGGATGACTACTGTGCGCACCCTCTTAGCTGTGGCAGCTGCTCGAGGGTGGCCTCTCCATCAGATGGATGTCACCAATGCGTTTCTTCACGGTGATCTCTCCGAGGAAGTCTACATGGCTCCTCCTCCGGGCACTTCAGTTCCTCCAGGACACGTGTGTCGGTTGCGCCGGGCCATCTATGGGCTCAAGTAGGCTCCTCGTGCCTGGTTTGAGCGCTTTCGCAGTGCAGTTCTGGCCGCCGGGTTTGTTGAGCGCCACTCCGACTATGCCTTGTTCACTCGCTCCTCCAGTCAGGGCATTGCAGTCCTTCTCCTCTACGTGGATGATATGATCATCACTGGGGATGACAGTGCCACCATCGCCTCTCTCCAGCGGCACCTCCAGAGTCAGTTTGAGATGAAAGACCTGGGCTCTCTTCGCTACTTTCTGGGCCTTGAGATTGCCAGGTCAGCTCGTGGTCTGTTGGTCTCCCAGCAGAAGTACATCTCCGACATTCTTACTGATGCTGCCCTTACTGACACACGTACTGCTGATACACCCATGGAGCTCAATTTGAAGCTTCTAGCTACCGATGGTGAGCCGCTCCAGGATGTCTCCCGCTTCCAGCGGTTGGTTGGGATGCTTGTCTATCTCACCATGACCCGGCCAGACATTGCCCATGCTGTTGGCATTGTCAGTCAGTTTGTTCAGGCTCCACGGTCAGTACATTATGCAGCTGTTCTTCGGATTATCCGCTACCTCCGGGGCACCATCACCCGTTCACTCCTGTTTCCCTCCACCTCTCCGTTGGTACTGCGCGCCTACTCAGATGCAGATTGGGCAGGAGATGCAGACACTCGTCGATCTACTACAGGATATTGTGTGTTTCTGGGTGACTCACTGATTTCATGGCGCAGCAAGAAGCAGGAGTCTGTTGCTCGCTCCAGCACCGAAGCCGAATACAGGGCTATGGCTTCCACCACCGCCGAGATTGTCTGACTTCGACGTCTTCTGCTTGACTTGGGAGTGGTGATATCCGGGCCGACCCCTCTCTTCTGTGACAACCGGAGTGCTATTCAGATTGCTAGCAATCCGGTCTTCCATGAGCGAACAAAGCATATTGAAGTTGACTGTCATTATGTTCGCCAGGCGTTTATCGATCACATCATCTCCCTGCCTTTCATTCCCTCATCGGAGCAGACTGCTGATTTTCTGACGAAGCCACTGACGACTGCTCGCTTCAGACATTTTCTAGGCAAACTCTCGGTTCATGATCCACCGTGAGTTTGAGGGGGAGTGTTAATGTAAATGTAATGGGTCGGGTTTACTGTATAGTCGGGTCGGGTTTACTGTACATATATTGGGCTTGAGTCCCTCAATGGAATCATACCGTTCCTCTCCAAACCCTAGCCGTCGTCTCCTAACATCCACAATGAGGTTTGCATCCTTTATATGCTCCGAAGTATCAATGGACTTGTGGAAACTATCCCTCTTGGACAATTAACTAAAAAAATTATGATACTATTGTTTTTTCCATCTGTCCAAAAAATCAGACATTATCGAATATCCATAGGTTGCCCAATGCGGCCTAAAGGAATTAACAAATTAATGTGTTCCTTATAACACCTCCTTCGACAAAGTATGTCTCATAATGATAACTTGGCATAGACATACCTAAAGTAATGAATAAGAATGAAAGAATAAAAAATTAGATAATAGAGAATGAAAGAATAATGAATTAATAAATAAAGATAATAGTTAAAGAACTAAATAAGTAAATATGCACTAAGATAGATTGTCCATACTCTCTAATCGCGTATATCATGGTTTGGAAGCTAGGTGCACGTACGACATTAAATGGCAATCCAACCTCGTATGTCTATTCAACTATTCTCATCCATGCTTCTTGCTTCTTTTGCTTATTGTAGGGTTTGTGTTGGTCCCAAAAAACTTTCCTCATAATTGGTCTTCAACATGGTGTCAAGTGGGCCTCACACATTGCTAGCAATTTTCCTCTTCTTAGCATCACAAGGTCCACAACTAGGAAGAGGCCGCATGGTTACACCACCTTCAGTTGCTTAACTCCCACTCCAACCACTATACAATTAATATCATTGTTCTTTCTCATCATCACATTGCATGACCCTCACCTTCAAGAAAGCTATTATGTATTAGATGTTCTTTAATCCTTTAGATTCCTCTCAAACACCTCTTGTCGCATAGTTTACACCAAAGAAGATTCAAGTTGTTGGGATCTCTACATTATGTATATTCCCAAGCTCGATTCGCTGAGTTCCTCATCAATGTGCTTGTAGTACTTGAGGAGGTATTGGTGGATGCTTTGGAAGAAGACATTCTAACTTTAACATAGAAGAGAAGAATGAAAAATAAGTAATAAAAAATTTAAAAAAACTGAACAATTGAATGCAATTTCTCTTCTTGCTTAAAATTTTGTGCGTAAAATGGGCATAAAATAAAAACTGACAATACTTGAGTATAAATACAGATTAGCTATTGGTTACTGGCTATTAGCTCTTGGATCTTGATCATCACAGTAGTAATGGGGCGCTTGGATGCCCCCCTTGTATATATAAAGAGAGTGGAAGGGCCTAGATGGCCCTCCTAACTTTTCTCCTTAGGCAACCAATAGACATATGGGGATCTGAGCTTCCATATTTGGAGTCCCCATGCCACCATCCCTATTGGGTGGATGGACCTATAGTGGTCGGCTATGGTGGGCTTTAAATATAGAACCCCATGGGCTACCACAAGGAGGCCTTAGCCGCACCTCTTTGAGCCCATGAAATAGTCTGCTAATGGGCTTCAGTAATGGAGGCCCATGGATTGTTTGAATGCTCATTGAGGCCCATTTATTGTCCACACGTGTGCTCCCTTGGGTTCTGGACGAAAGCCCCAACACTCATCAAGCATCCTCCCAGACACTCGTGTGCACCTTAAACAAGTTCAGTTCAGAAATTTCAAAAGTGGAGATAGAAGATGCCTCTCAAACGTAGCCCCACATGCACGAGGGAGGTCTGTGTGAAGAGATGAACCGGAGGAGGGATGAGTATTGATCGAGCAGAGGGAGATCAGAATCCGAGTTGAAATGATCTTTGAGGAAGGTGAGTTACAGCGCTGATCTCTAGCTATAACGTTGATGAAGTGGGGCGGAGAGGTAGAAGCCGATGATCTAGAAGAAACGTCCAAGAAGCAAGGAAGATTGTAGAAGTAGATTCCGGATTTCACGAAGAATGTTCGTGGAAAGAGAGAGTTTGATATCGCAAAATATTCGATCTCCCAAAGTGAAGATTTTCATGTATACTTATATGAAAGAGGCTATAAAGCTTTCATTATTGGCCATTATGCAACACAAGCCGTTAGATACAAGAGATGAAAGAGAGAAAATTAGGGTTTTACTTGGGTCTAATTTGATCCAATCCATCCATATGCAAGGCTTTTGTTTGTGTCCATCGATTACGACTTAAAGTTTGTTTAATCTCCTCCCTTGATGAGACTCATACAATGGTATTTGTGAATTTCATAAGTTTAACCAACTAATGACAAGTTAGTGCGAACAAACCCATGCACAATTAGCTAATAAAAGGAATGTTCATGTGACGACCAAGATCCAATAGGCCAATAGCCAAGACACCTAAAGCTGTGATGCCAAGATAAATTAGGTGAGGTGAGGTGTCCAAAGCCACCGAGTTAATCTCACAATGCCTGAAGAGAAGGGGATTTTGGGCTACTTGTAATTTTTCCTCCCAAGCATAGAAGATGCGTTTTAAAACCATGCACTGCTATGGATTTCGTAAGAACTCCGTAGTTAAACGTGCTCGGGTACTAGGATGGGTGACCCCACTGGAAAGACCTCGTGCGAGCATGGGCAAAGCGAGCAATATCTTTTGTGTTTGGTGCGGATGTTACAAAATAGTATCGAGTCGATTCTCCTCGCGATGGGGGGGGTCTAACCCTACACATGGACGTGTAGCCCTTAAGGGGTGGATTGTGACGACCAAGATCTAATAGGTCAAGAGCCAAGACACCTAAGACTGTGATGCTAAGATGGATGAGGTGAGTTGAGGTGTCCAAGGACACCGAGTTAATCCCACATCGCTTGGAGAGAAGAGGATTCTGGGCTACTTATAATTTCTACTCCCAAACATACAAAACATGTTTTAAAACCGTGCATCAATATGGATTTCATAAGAACTCCGTAGTTAAGCATGCTCGGACGAGAGTACTACTAGGATGGGTGATCTCCCTGGGAAGTCTTTGTGCGGGCACAGACAAAGCGGACAATATCTTATGTGTTTGGTGCAGATGATACAGTTCATAACTTAAGATGTAAGTGTTCGATTGACATAAAAATATACCCAAAATTGTTCAGAATTTTAAACATAATTTAAAAAACTAAAAATAATTATGATCAACTGCATCGATTTCCATGCAAAGTTGAAATAACGATCAAATCGTAAAATAAATTTACCGATAGTCAGGCATGAGTGCACCACTCCCTTAAGATGTAGGGACTCTGCATCTAGCAACAAGGAGTGAACTAGTCTATTATCGACACAATGACTTCAATTGTATATTTTATGATTTTGTTTATAGTCTCTAGTGATCTCGCTCAGTATGTTCCATAACACAACTAACACACTACCTAGCTGGTGAATAAGACAAATAACCTAAAGTAGTCCTATGTGCTATAGTCTACGTGAAGTGATAATAAGTATGCTTTTCATATTTGGTTTCCTATTTGGTTTCGATTATGATAGAAACCAAAATTTCAATTGAAACTTTAAAATTTTGACCGAAAATAGTGGAAATTTTTGAAATGATCAAAAAGATGGTTTTAAATCTTTTTTAAGTTTTTTTAAATTTAATTCTTTTATATTTGTGTTGCACATATTTACATGAATTGGTTTTAAAAAACACACCAAACAATAGTAAGCTTCCATGGAGCATGATAACCAAGACGGAATACCAATAAACTTTATAATCATCATATACAATATATCTATATTGTTTTGTTTAACGTCATTGCCTTCACCTCGTCTCATTATTTAATAGTTGTCTCTGCCTTTTTCTTTTCCTCAACAATCGTTGTCTTTATTTTCCTCCACCTTGTCGCTTTATTTATTAGTTGTCTTTCGATAACATGATGTTGGAAATAAATCCATGGCAGAGGCCCGCAGCGGAAGCAAAGTGAAGGTCCGAAGACCGAGAGCGATGTGCGTTACATATTAAAATTTTCATCGAAACGATCTACATGTACATGTATGAATCTAACATGGCAACTGCGCAAACCCCTAACGACGATCTAATGCGAAAGAACAATCTAGTATGTATGCATGTTCTATCTATGTTAGATCTACATGTTAGAGATCATACCTGCGTGCAGATTCTTTCACTGCGACAAGTTTCTTCTTTGTCGATGGAGACGGGCTCGGATCTGCTCGATATAGCTTTGGTTCGATAGCCATAACTTTCTGCTCCGAACTCGTATTGGGCTGAAATGTGGACTGTAGGTAACTAACTTCGAGACGCAACTTTTGCAATAAGTTTCACCTCGTTTAGACTTCTGTAGCTCCTGGAATCACAGAAACAACTCTGATTTTTTGTGCAGATTCTGGACAGCAAAAAGTTACGGGAGATGCCTTCTAGTTCACCCGATCTCACACGATGCACGGTACCTCGTCGATGGATATCTGAGTGCCTCTATCTGACGATCCTTCTCCTTCTATGAAACGCTACGCGAGGAAGACGAGTCACCATCCAATAGCGCAAGCGAGGGAGAGAGAGACGAGAGAGGAGAAGAGAAGAGAGGAGAGGGGGCGGCTAGGGTTTCCCCATGGCATGGACGGCCCTAAGGCTTACATGGCCGACCCCCCTCTCTTCTTTTCCCTTATATAGGGCTGGCCTATCATATGGATAAGGATAGTACGGATAATTTTGACTGATTCAAACCTCTCCCTATATATCTCTTCTTTTATCTCTATCTTTTTCTTGGTTTTGAAAACGGTCAAAACTAGCCCATTTATTGTGCCTTATCACCGGCCCATTCATTGGAGGCAACAACCTCCTGAAACCAATGGGGCCGGCCTTGACCAGTCTCCCAACACTTAGGGCCGGCCCCCCTAGTGCATAGTGGCGTATGGTATGACCAAAACGTACTTATGTCACTAGTTGGCCGTTCCTCATGTACGAGACTTTGCAAGGCACACATAAGTGAAGTGCACCAGTGATTTCACTATTCTCTGAGGTTCCCGTAGGGTTCCCCTAGTGAAGTCAACTAGTCAACCAGTAATATATCCTGGTGCATTGCACCCATGTGGCAAAGTCCACTTATGGTAAGGAATTGCTACATGCGTCTCTGCGCTAACCTAGGGTTTCCCCTTAGTGCACACACGTAGCTATGCATCTACCATGCACTAGTGCGAAGCACTTACGGAGCGTATGCTTAGACTTTTCGCTTCCTCTAACTGCGTTCTATGTTTCGAGGAGATGGTACTAGGACCGTACATAATGTCGATAAGGTGGAACCTTCAGGGACCAGGGTTTATGGCTTTCAACTTAGACTCGATCGACACACTACCCAAGTGTACCATCGATCCTCTGAGTCCGAGTTAATCTGCGTGTCCACCAGAGTGCGACGCAGGCTGCAATCTAATTCCCTCGGACTTACTATGTTCTTCCTCATACCCCTGCTCTCCGCTTAGTATGGTAAACTCGTTGTCCCTTCATCTGGTGCCATGACGCAACTCAAGCGGTGGAGAATACCGTCAGACTCGAGTGCTCATATGACTCGGTTTCTTCCAGGTTGACCATATACATCGTACCTCCGATTACTCTGACGAGCAACCGGATCCGTGACCAGTCCAACTGATGACCACCTGGCCAGGGTTTAATACGACGTAGATCAGACCAAGGAACACACCTCCCGTTAGGGGTGTGGATAGCCTGCAGGAGTGACACACTGATGCAACACCAGCCGGGTAACCCAGTACATCGTGGTTTTGAATCACTGCATCCGGATCCTCACACATTGGTGTGCCAAAACACCACACAACTGGTTAGTCCACCAGACATGGTTCCTCAGGGTTTAAGATCGTTTTACCTTAAGCAGAAACACGGTTTAGAGCACCGGTGTCTGCTCACCGATCTGTGCACCATGTTGGTTCCGTTCGACCACAGACACTGTGCCTGATAGTGACCGTGGTGGAGACACCTATGCTTTGTCATCCCAATAGCTTATCCTGATAGGGTGACCAACCCTAATCAGAGCTGCGAACGTATTTAGGTTACATGGGACCAGTCTCTTGAGTCTCCCACTCAAGTGGATTACCATATAGCCATGACTCTCTGTTCTATAATCAGAACATGTACTAAGGTACGTACCAATATGCAATCCTATACTATCAACCATACATAACTAAACACTAGGTTTTTACGAGCTATAGATCTCACCAATTCTAACACATGACACATATGTCCCTCAACACGCCTCTCATCAAGTAATATCTTCATCCATATTTTTCTAAAAAGGAGGGAAATGGTCATAGCGTACGACGTTACTCACCATATAACATTACACATCATCTCATTCCAAAGAATATTATTACTCATCTTATACGTATGAACTCTACTCGAAACCTCTCAACTACGCCATCTACCGGTGACCCGCTCTTCAACGGAAACGATAGGTACATACATATCCCACAACTCAGCTGGTGGAGAGAACACTAGCCGAAAAAAATACATGTCGAGATGACTATATCGATGACGACAGCGGTGGTAGAAGCAATTGCACCAACAAGAGCAGTGGTGACAAAAGCAGTTGTGCCGACGAGGGCGGTGAGGATGATAATATCAGTTAAAATATAAGCAAATCCAATGACAAAATTTGATAATTCTTGTGATAATTTCGACACCAGTGAGATCCAGTGAAATCTGACGAATCTGGCGGCAAGATCTAACGATTCCGACCAGATCTGGTGAATCAGATGGTGAAATCCAACAAATATGACGAGATCCGGTGATAAATTATGACGAGATCCAATGATTCTAGCAAAATCTGACGAGATTTAATGACATATTATGACAAAATCCGACGACGGATTCTGACGAGATTGGGCGATTTCAAAAAATATAGTGGCAAATTGTTGGAGATTCGACGATTCTGGAAAAATCGTCAACAAGATCCGGTGATTCCGACTACAAGATCTAACGAGATTCGGTAAATTCAATCAAAATTAGGCAGATTTTGGTGAAGTACAATGAAATCTAATGGCTGCAGTCGAAATAAGTCAAATTCTAATGAAGTTCGATAAAGTTTGACAAGTTTTGGTTGAGTTACAATCGAAATCAGCCCCTTTAAAACCCCAGCTTTATCAAAATTAGCCTACAGATTTCACAAAATTTATGAACTAGTTTTGATCAAAATTCTCGAATGCCTAAGAAAATGGTCAATTTCTACGAAATCAACACCGAAATGGGGGGCATCACGTGGCTTTGGTGGGCCTATTGCTTTCAGTCTAAATTTTATCAGAAAATTTGTTCGAAATATTGAAATATCACCAAAATCGCAACGGATCCAGATTTTGGACCCCCTTTCATTTCGGCCCTGGCCGAAATCGAAATATTTTAGCAAAATTTTAAAATTCTGATCGAAATTTCAAACCATACTCATAAGCAATGCCTTTAGTTACTGATGGAAACTATGAGAGGTTGCAAGTGTTCTTCATGATCTCCGGTGTCCATGTACACACCATGACACCTTTATTATGTAACCTATGGACCTAACTCACTCGTGGTGCTAGTGAGTTAAGTGTGGCTATGACTCACACTTATATATGTTTAGCTGACATCTTATTTTATTCTTATTGTGATGACAAATAAGAAGTGTTTTTGATGTTTGTTTGGAATAACAATTAAAGGATTGCATAAGGAAGGTTTTTTTTTTTTTTACGTTTGTTTGGAATTAAAATTAAATATAATTTTTTTTTGTATTTTTTGTAGGTTTTGGTTGGAAAGTGATGCAAAACAATGCAGGTGGACAGGAAATCAGTAGTTTAATTATACTAGCAGTGCTTCGCTATGAATTAAAAGTGTCAGGTAGGAAATTTCGTTCAAGCCATCAGCATGGAATAATGGATTTTAAAAGAAAACTACTAGCATTGAGCAATCATATCTTGATTCCAAGAATTAAAATAAACAATGCTTTAATTAAACGGCAAGAGTCCGTCCTGCAACATCAAGAACTAATAAACTTAACAGACAGGTGGGGACGCACAACCTCGCGATGGTGGACAGCAATCGGCACTAATAAGATACTAGAGACCCGATTAATAGAATTACCGGGAATATCCTATTGGAAAAAGACGTACCTACTGAGGATCACGCTTGGCCTCGGCAACCCGAATCGAGCAGGAACTCTGAATATGGTGATCAAATATCCGGGGAGACGTCAGCCTCCTTAATCGAACCCGTGATTAGCATCCGGGTCAGCCGTCAGCGCCCTCAATCGAACCCATGATCAGCGTCCTCAATCGAACCCGTGATCAGCGTCCGGGTCAACCGAGGATGATATAATCGGGGTCACGGGTTTGGAATGGAGTGGGGTCGGGTCGGGTTAGGGTTGGTTGAGAGGCTGAGGGAGGGGTTGAGGTTGTGCGGGTCGGGTAGAGGAGAGGAGATAGGGGTCGGGTCAGGTTGGGGTCGTAGGGAGGTGGCAGGGCTGGGCACGGATAGGCAGCACAGGGGGACGGGGCAGGGCTGGGTCAGGGCGGCAGCGCAGGGAGACGGGGGCGGGGCCGGGTCGGGGCGATAGCACCGGGAGCAGGGGGCGGGGCCGGGTCGAAGGGACGCGGCGAGCTGGGCGTGGGTCGGCGAGGGAGGAGATCGGCAGGGGTGGGGATTCGGGGCGGAGAGGAGGTAGTACCAGGAGCAAGGGGGGCAGCACCGGGAGTAGGGGGACCAGTCACAGGGAGGCAGCGGGCTGGGCACGGAGAGAGGGGTAAGGCGGGTCGGGCTGGGCACTCGGCCCGGGAAGAGAAAGGGATGAGGTAAGGGTTGGGCACCTAATACCCACCTAGGGTTTCACACGCCTAGGGTTGGGATTGGGGTTTCACATACCTCACCCTGATTTCTCTCAACAAGCATATAGAGAAAAAACAAAATTTTATTTCATTATTCAGTGACTACAAAGGAACAAGGGGGGACCTTAATATAGGCTTACAATGACTAACCCAAATAGCCGACAGGCGAGGTGGGACTAAACTCAAAGCAGGAAATAAAAAAGACAAAATAAACGTAAATAACTGGGGTCGGCTCTGCTTAGCCGATCACAACCACAAGCTCAAATGACGTCTCCTGTGCTGGTACAAGCACCACAGGCTCGGCTCGATGTAGATGTCCGCATCATTCTCCCGGGGTGAGAGAACTCGACCATGTCGAGTAAGGCTCGGTACGGTTCTCGTACAGCTCCAGCAGGTCTGGGTCCATCTGCTGGGGTCCCTAAGGCTCAATCCAGGCGTCCTCAGAAGGGGCCCTTCCTTTCCAGTAAACCAGGTATTGTCGAATTTCACCGTCTCTACTAGAGACAATCTCGTCATCCAGAATCTTATCAATGCCTTTTGCTGTATCATTTGGGAGAAAGTCTGGGAGTGGAGGTAGGGAGGGGCTCTCAGGGGCAGGGTCCAGGGTAGGCTCAACTATCAATGGATTTCTAGGGTTAAAATATGGGCCCTTATAAGCCACTAGATCTTCAATATTGAAGGTGGGACTGATGCCAAAACCCATAGACAGTTCAATGACATAAACATTAGCCATTTTAATTCTTAAAACCCGAAAAGGACCTACACTACGTGCATGTAGCTTCTTAACAGCTCTCGAAGGAAACCATTCCGGATGAATCCAGACCATTATGTAATCTCCCACATTGAAGGTTTGAAGTCATTTCTGCGCATCGGCTCGTAATTTATAGCCAGCATTGTTTTGTTCAATTCGGCTACTGATTCCCTGATGTAATTCATGCATATAAGATGTAAATGCAGATGTAGACTATAAGACTCTAACATAATCAGTCATGGGAATGAGGCCTATAGGTTGACGAGATTTGAAACCATGCACGACTTCATACGGACTTATGCAAATAGTTCTGTTAGCAGATATATTATGTGCGGATTTAGCAATGGACAATATAAGATTCCAACTCTTAACGTGTTCACCTATCAAGGTACGTACAAGTTTTTTTGGACTCCTATTGACAACTTCAGTCTGGTCATCGGTCTGGGAATGGAAGGCAGTGGAGAACTAGAGCTTGGTGCCCAACTTGTGCCATGGGATTTTCCAACAAAAACTGGTGATCTTGACATCCTTGTTGGACATAATGATTTCAGGCAATCCGTGTAACTTCATGACACCATCGGACGTCTTGGAACAAGGGAGGAAATGGGTCACCTCGGAGAACCGGTCTACGAAGACTAGGACCGAATCATGCTCCTTGAAAATCTTCTTAGCTAGGGTTGATTGCTGTTCGGCCTGACTACTTTTAGGTTGGGAGGGACCCAATTTGACCTTCTTGCCCTCATGCTCAAATAGGCACATGTTCGAACGGCCATAAATAAGGACATTATTGTCAAACAGACAAGGTTGTCCCAGAATGACTTGACCCGCATCCATGGTCAGAATATCACACCATATTTTGTCTAGGTAAACATTGAAATTTATGGGGAGAAGGCACCGTTGCTTGACCTCCATGGTGGTCGAATTGATCCAGGAGACCTGATAGGGTCGAGGGTGGGGGACGGCCTTGAGGCCAGTCTTGGAGATCACGGTTGATGACACGGCATTGATGCAACTACCGCTATCAACGATGACCTTATAGTTCTTATCCCCAATCTTTGTGAACGTGTGAAAAATGGCAGAATGCCTCCAGTTATCTTGATCCTTGGGTTGAGACAGGGCGCACCTAACAACTGACATGTAGGGAGATGACTTCGGTCTAAGACAACTCAGGATGGCTTCATCATCATCATCAAAGTCTTCATCTTCTTCAGCTTGATAGACGAATTCTGTCTCTCCGGCCTCTATCACTTCAATGGGATTGCCATCAATAATGTTGACTTTGACATGGTTTGCACAGTTTGCAACCACATGTCCATAGCCTTGGTATTTGCAACACATGATGAGGGGATTTACCTTGGAGAAGTCTTTCTCAGGGCCCTTGCTACAGTTGTCTCTCTCATTGCTTTGGCTGGTGGAGTCGGCTCTTGGTTGGGATTGGTTGGGGTAGGGCCGACTTAGGTAGTTGTTTGAGAAAGGCCGAGGGACATTGCTTCGGGAATCTTGACCCCGATGGGAGTAGTTGGACCTAATGCTATCGAGGTTCTGAACTAAGGCATATGCTCTTTCCAACTCTATAACATCTCGGGCAAGCAGCTCACTCCTCAGGTCTTCTCTCAAACCTGATCGAAAACGTGCCAGGACCTGGACATGGGTTTCTGTTCCGAGGACATTGCAACGTGTTAGGAACTCGTCGAATTTTGTGACATAGTCCCTGGCTGATTTGTTGCCCTAGGTGAATTGGTGCCATTGGTCCAATAGGCGGGCCCGATACGATGGGGGCACATACTTGCCCTTTAGCTCATTCTTCATGGTGACCCAAGTATCAATGGGGTCTTGAGTTTTGGTGGCTCTCAAAGCTTCTACATCAGTCCAGTATTGGTTGGCCGACCCACTGAGCTTCATGGCAGCAAAACAAACCTTCTTAAGCTCAGTCAAAGGGTACCATGTGAAATATTGATCCATGGACTGGAGCCAATCCAAGAAAAATTGGGGGTCGTGCCTACCATCAAAAGAGGGCATTTCCTGACAGTTTTGTTGTTTGAGTGGTGGCCCTTTAATAAGACTGGGTACTTCAACATTTGGGTCGACTCGGGTTTGGTTCATCCTATCTACCCTGACATTGGTGTCACACCGACAAACGGTGAGATTCTGGTTCATAGTTGCTATTCCTTGGGCTAACTCGGCAAGTGCCCTAGTCAAGGCATTGGGATCCATATTGTCCGACTCGCTAGACTTTCTAAACAGAAAGGGCCTACCTCTACAGGTTGGTATGCACAGGAAAACAAAGACAGGGGACTAACTCAAAAAAATGATGTGCTTGCTGATTTTTTTTTTTATTAAAATATGACAATCAAATGCAAAATTTAAAAAGAAAATTTTCCTAGATGCAGCACAACTAATGCATGACAGTTCCTACCTACAACCATGCTCTGATATCAAAATGATGCAAAACAATGCAGGTGGACAGGAAATCAGTAGTTTAATTGTACTAGCAGTGCTTCGCTATGAATTAAAAGTGTCAGGTAGGAAATTTCGTTCAAGCCATCAGCAGGGAATAATGGATTTTAAAAGAAAACTACTAGCATGGAGCAATCCTATCTTGATTCCAAGAATTAAAATAAATAATACTTTAATTAAACGGCAAGAGTCCATCCCGTAACATCAAGAACTAATAAACTTAACAGATAGGTGGGGACGCACAACCTCGCGATGGTGGACAGCAATCGGCACAGATAAGATACTAGAGACCCGATTAATAGAATTACCGGGAATACCCTACTGGAAAGAGACGTACCTACTGAGGATCACGCTTGGCCTCAGCAACCCGAATCAAGCAGGAACTCTGAATATGGTGATCAAATATCCAGGGAGACGTCAGCCTCCTTAATCGAACCCGTGATCAGCATCCGGGTCAGCCGTCAGCGCCCTCAATCGAACCCGTGATCAGCGTCCGGGTCAGCCGTCAGCGCCCTCAATCGAACCCGTGATCAGCGTCCGGGTCAACCGAGGATGATGTAATCGGGGTCACGGGTTTGGAATGGAGTGGGGTCGGGTCGGGTTGGGGTTGGTTGAGAGGCTGAGGGAGGGGTTGAGGTTGTGCGGGTCGGGTAGAGGAGAGGAGACAGGGGTCGGGTCAGGTTGGGGTCGTAGGGAGGTGGCGGGGCTGGGCGCAGATCGGCAGCACAGGGGGACGGGGCGGGGCTGGGTTAGGGCGGCAGCGCAGGGAGACAGGGGCGGGGCCAGGTCGGGGCAGTAGCACCGGGAGCAGGGGGCGGGGCCGGGTCGCAGGGAGGATGCGGGCTGGGCGCGGGTCGGCGAGGGAGGAGATCGGCAGGGGTGGGGATGCGGGGCGGAGAGGAGGCAACACCGGGAGCAGGGGGGGCAGCACCGGGAGCAGGGGGACCAGTCGCAGGGAGGCGGCGGGCTGGGTGCGGAGAGAGGGGGAAGGCGGGTCGGGCTGGGGACTCGACCCGGGAAGAGGAAGGGATAAGGTAAGGGTTGGGCTAGGGTTTCACATGCCTAGTACCCACCTAGGGTTTCACACGCCTAGGGTTGGGATTGGGGTTTCACACACCTCACCCTGGTTTCTCTCAACAAGCATGTAGAGAAAAAACAAAATTTTATTTCATTATTCAGTGACTACAAAGGAACAAGGGGGGGCCTTAATATAGGCTTACAATGACTAACCCAAATAGCCGACAGGCGAGGTGGGACCAAACTCAAAGCAGGAAATAAAAAAGACTAAATAAACGCAAATAACTGGGGTCGGCTCTGCTTAGCCGATCACAACTACAAGCTCAAATGACGTCTCCTGTGCTGGTACAAGCACCACAGGCTCGGCTCGATGTAGATGTCCGCATCAAAAAGTATTTAGCAATTTTGAAGAAGTTGGTTTCGTTGGAAACTCATTTTCCCATGGAGATATATTTTTTTGTCATTCAAACACTTGGAGTTTGTTGGAAAAATAGATCTTTCATGTTATTTCTTGTAGTTTACCACTACCAAACAGACCCATAAGATTGGTTGTTTTTTTTTTGGTGATAGACATACATTACAAGGTCCGTTGACCAACAAACACAACCTCAACAAATTAACACCCCGCACCCGAGGGTGACCCAATATGTCCTTTTGCACCAGCTCCTGAAGCTCCCGAGGAAGGGTCTCATAGATGAATAAAACCGAGCTAGTTCGGCAAGCCGTTCCCGCCAACTAGTCCGCCACCAAAATTTCCTTACGGTAGGTGTGTGTAAGCCGTGAAACTCGAAGAAGGCGGAGAAAAGAATGACAATCATGCACCATAGCATCAGCTGGGAGAAGCGAAGAGACCTGCGCAAGCACCACCTTCGAGTTTCCCTCAATGTCGATCAACGAAGAGTTCCATCGGGTGAGAAGTTGACGAAGGCCAGACCATAGGGCACGAAGCTCGATTTCAGATGTAGACCCGCAATTAAATGAGTCAGCCCCCGGAAGAAGCACCACCCGATGATGGTCCCGAACCATGAAGCCCGTACCACCCTGGGACCCCCGAGCGTTGAAAGAACCATCAAAGTTTAGCTTCAGCTGCTCAGGATCTGGTGACTCCCACCAAATAAAACATCGCTCAATAGGCTCACCAAGAGCAGGAGTCGAGATGAGAGGAGGGATTTGCACCCTAGAGAATGCGTGCACCTCGGAGCAAGCAATTTGCCATGTGACCATTGGGAGCTCAACCTGCAAATGAAAATGAGGGCGATTTCGGGATTTCCAGATGTGTCAAGCCACAAATAAGATAAGTGACTTGGTGTTGTTATGGCTCACATCCCCTTCGTGAAAACGGCACAAAAGTTCGCTGAATTTTGTGGAGGAAGTGAGCAAAGAAAAGGGGGGAATCGATTGGGCCATAGAACAGACCGCCGCCGACACCGGGTAAGAGAAGAAGGCATGGTCATTCGTTTCTGATTCCACTCCACACCGGGGACATTCATCAGATTGAAGGAATCCGACATGCCGAAGGTGATGGCGAACTGGGAGTACTTTCCACCCGAAAAATTTCACTCGAATCCCGATGTAAGTGGACCACAATACCTGCCAAGGGAAACCACTCGAGGAGTGGACACTGGAAGAGGTAATAAGAGAGTAAGCCTCACCTATCGAGAAAGAGGTGAGAGCCCGTGAGCCCCAAAACAAACGATGTCCTGTAGGGAATTGGAGCACCGACACCGACAGAATCCTAGAGACCTAATCCAACAGGAAAATGGAAGAAATGGCTGCATGTCTCCACTCCGCCGAGGGGAATAACAAATCTGACAAATGGGCAATCCTGAAGATAGCCTGCATATTTATCGGGGTAACCATTCGAGCTATTGGGATCGATCCCAGTCATGGGGCGTCCCAAACATCATCGTCCAAATGTCAAGAAACCGGCAAAACTAAATGGTTGCACACAACCGGAACGCCCTTGCACACCACCCACCAGGCCCAAGAACACTTGTGGGGCAAGGCCACCGCCACAAATTGTAATGGGGTCCATATTTATCTCGGCAAAAGTCAACCCATAACGTTGGACGACCGTTGACTAAGTCATAACTTTCCGCCCCATAAGAGCATGTTGAAAGAGATCGTAGGCGACGTAAGCCTAACCCACCGACTTCACCGACTGGCAAACAAGATCCCATTTGATGAGGTGTAGACCGTGTGAGAGGTAGACGAAGTAGCCCACAAAAACCGACACATCTCACGTTCAATAGCTGAAAGAATCGAGGCTGAAACCGAAGAGTTGTCCAACACGAAAAGAGGAAGGGCTTGTAGCACGGATCGGAGCAAAGTCACCCGCAAGTGACTTTGGATGTTAGGCACAATCCCACTAAGATCAACAAGAATGAAAATATAATTTATTTTGTACATAAATTTATTATTTGGTTAATTCTTTCTTTTCGTTCAACTAAGCTACGTAAATAAGTAATCTTTGGTTAACAATTTGAAGTGTGGGGATAATTTTACCCTCTATGTCTATTTATTCCTTCACATCATATAATATTAATTTGATGCTAACAACTTGTTTACTTGTGTAGTTGTGTTTGCTAATTTTTTTATTATTTTGAAATGTATTGTCTGATCCAATGTGCTCAGAGATGAAAGCTGAGGCATGACATTTTTCCTGCTGTAATGTGGGGAGTAAGCCATAGGGTGCAGGTCATAATTCTGACGAATTTTTAAATTTTAATTTTAAAATATACTAATTCCAAATGTAGTATAAAAATAGTGAATAATAGAGAAAATTCAATTTTATATTCACATTCTAGGCATTACAAAAAAAAATTGAAACAACCTTGCCATTCTCTTTCATGGTACGTCTATGGTCTAACAAAAATCCAAAATATGTAGTCTCTATTGTCCATATAGTCCATAATGTCAAACCAATGTACATGAAATACGAAAGCCAAATCCAAAAGGTATAAGTCATAAATTACATTATCAAGTAGAGGCAGCGACTCCATTAGAACAGTGGCGATAAATGGACAGTGATCATCAAAAGGAGATACTTCAAGAAGTTTTCTCCAGTTCAAATCTGGAGCCGGTCTTAGGTAGTCTCTTACCTTTTTGGAGAGGCATTATCAAGGTTAACGTACTCCGCCTTCAAATCTGGGTGCAGGTTCATCATAGGTAACTAACATCACATCAAATTCTGGGAAGATAATTGGATCGGAGAGGTTCCCCTCTGTACTTCATTTTTCGAGCTTTGTGATCTTGCCCGCAACACCTCAGCGAAAATCAGATCTCAAGCATCCATTAATGATGGGCTCACGAGCTTTGTGATATTCTAGCGTTGATCTCCGTCTTCGACAATGCAGACCTTATTGCGTGGTACCTATCTTCGTTGGGTAATTTTATAGTTAGTTCCTTCTATAAATATCTCAATTGAGACTCGAACTCTTGGCCAGCCGCTAAATACCTTTGAAAGGCTAAAGTCCCCCTCAAGAAACAGATCTTCACCTACCTTGCAATACATAACGAGTTCCTTACTAAACCCAATCTGAAGAGACGCAAATATCCCGAGGTTCAACAAGCCTCTTGCTCCCATTGCAATAACTTGGAAGTGGTTCACAATCATCTCCTCTACAGTATCATTATTCAAGGGATGTCTGGGGATACTTTTAAGAGGAAATTTGATATCGCTCACCATCGAACCAGCCTATTATCCATGTGGTCTTCTTGGCGCCATCGAAGAGTACCAATATCAGACTTGCGGAGGACTTGGGATATCTTCTCCATAGCCATTGGATGAAACATCTGACTAGAGAGGAACAAGAGAATGTTTAAGAAGTGATTCAACATGCAAGAGAAAGCAACAGACAAAAGGACTGATCAAACTCACCCTAATAAGTTGGCCGGGTCCATGCCAAACCCACCTTAATAAATTGGTCGGGATCAAACTCACCTTATACTTTCCTCTTTTTTTTTCCATTGTAAATACTTACAGCTTTCTAATAAATTGGTCGGGGTCCATACCAAACACAAAATAGATCTAAAGAAAAGGGGTGATGAGAAAACACAAAATTATCGGAGCTTAGATTCATCTAGCACTAAAGTCTCTAAACTATAAAGGTTCCAAAGAAACATCCAGTATGATTGAAGTTAAAGCTATCAAAGTTCAATGTATGTTATAAAGGAGAATTATTGCCTAGAAGTTAGAAGATGGAGAAGGTTTTTTTTTGAGAATTCATATGGTTGTAATTTGATCTCAAAGCTCCCATAACAAAGATACTTGAAGGTACTCTATGGGGTAACAATTCTTTGGCTTATGAAGTGGCCTTGAGCACTATTCTTTGACTTATGTAAATATTTGTCACCATGCAATATGTGATCCATGACAATCAAAGTCTCTTGAATATGAAGCAAAACCTTATGATATATAGATTGATTCCAATGATTTTTTTAAAAGTGCATGCACAATACAAAAGCGATTGACACACGCACCTTGAGGGGGATGAATAGGTGGAATGATGTAATACGCTCAATTAAAAATTAAGTTGTGATGGGTTTTATCATTTTCATGCCCTGTGACATAATATATAAATTTTTCTTAAAATGTATGAAGCATTCAAAGAAAACATTTAGAAACGACACAGGATTTTTAAGGTAGTTCGGGTAATTCGATATGTCCACCCCTATCCCTTACTAGGATTTGCGCTATGTGAGGTAAGAGTTTACAAGACTCGACTCACCCAACCCATATGATTGTGTGGTCTTGTCTCACCTTATCTTTTTACAGGTATATTGCTTGATCTCCATTACACTTAACCGCTCCTATCCGTTTGACCAGCCGTAGCTTTTCCTCACACATATGCCCATGACCCAATGCTTCGAGTCGCTCCAGTCGCCACTCTATGAAGAACGGCTCCTATAGCACCAACCTTAATCTAATGCGACACACGAATATATATACCATAAACCCATTTTTTCGATCTCCCCCTTGAAGGAGGCACCGCCGTCCAAGCAACCGAATTACCCTCAAGTATCAAGGAAAGTGAAGATGATGACCCCTAGGGTTTCCTATTATGTGGAAACAATGGATTAAATAGGAAATGGCCTAGATGAATCCCTCCAATGAAATCAACAAAGAAAACAAGAGATTGAGAGGAGAAATAAAAAAAACCAAGCATGCAGGCAAATATTTCCTTCTTTGAAGAAAACACCCAATTGAGGGATTTTTCCACTCTCCACAATGATGGCTTCCATACGGTTTACCTTAATGAGGCAAAGTGTCCCCTTAGGATAAATCATCCCCATTAATAGCCATTGGATCGAGCCATCAATGATTGAGAAAACCAATCAAAAATCCCTTTCTCGTCGGGTTCCTGTAACATGGATCTAGAAATTCGGGTCACCCATTTCAGGGTCCGAACTGCACACTAAGAATAGACACTTTCAAACTTGGAAAGTTTCCAAGTGACGGACCTCTATACCTTATACTCACCTTAAAACTCGACATGTATGAGTCACGATAAAAATGTGATTGATGAAAACATGTGAATATGCATTCACTAAAATCATGCAAGTCCAAAACCTTAACAAAAATTAGGTTTCGGGGTGTTGCCCTTGAGCCCCCACCAGGTGGCATTGTCTTCTGGAACCCCGAATGCATAGTGCATGATGATTCGAACTAGGGCAAACAGTATAACTCGGCTATCCCTAATACATTTGTGCAACTGTTGCATCAAAGGGCTATCTCAAGTCACTAAGTCATTTACCTTTGTTCGTAGAAGATGTTCATATGGGCATGAAATCTTTTAACTGTGTCTGCCTCTGAAGCTTCATCTTGGACTTATTTTGTGATGCACTTGAACTAGGACTCGAGACCACACTCACTAATCGATACTTACAACACTTTGTCCAAGTTGACCAATCAACCAAATTGTGCCAAAATACACTAATGGTTCTAATGCACTAACACTTTTATACGACCGATCGGTTAATATTTGTAGGGATTGGCTAGGGCGCCAGCACAAAGAGGCGTGTTATTCTGAAGTCGGTGGATAGGTTTGAGAAGATCCCTATAATACCATGTAAGCTGGTGTATAGTTGGAAAGATGCAACAATATAAAGTGGGATAAATAGTGGCTGTATTCCAAAATGTTATATAAACTCAATGATCCCTTATATTAGAAATTCAAGTAATACACAAGCAAATGTTATATATATTTTCATATTTGCACTGTTTTGTGTAACCTTGTCTACACCTTGTAAGGGGTGCTCTTAATGTGATGGCATTTTAAGACTATGGAAGTGCAATCCGTGCGGCAACTAAGGGTGTTTGGTATCATTCCCATGGAATGTTTCAGGGAATGATACCAATCACCCCCTCAGTATCACAAACGGAAGATGATGGGTGACAATTTCATTTGATACCACGACAACAAGCACATCTCGTCATTTTTGAGTCGTGCGATGTAGAGGAACATGTGGCACAACACAAGGCACTAGTTAAAGCAAGGCGCATGTTCGCAAGTGATAGAGTAGTAATCCTACCAATGTAATGAAACCATGTGGGAAGAAATATGTTATGTAATAAAAAGGCTATCATCTCCCAGTTCTCATTATAAAAGGGGAAATGGGGGCACAGAAATAGAGAATGTACGTATTCCTTCTATAAACAATAAGGCTCTTTGCTATATAGTGAAAGAAAACACACATCCACTCCTTTTATTCTCTCTCTCTCTCTCTCTCTCTCTCTCTCTCTCTCTCTCTCTCTCTCTCTCTCTCTCTCTCCAAGAACAACAAGAACATGAAGAACATTTTGGGGGCACCCACTCTAGGAGACTCAGATATTCAAAAATGGTATTTGTCGAGGTACGAACCTCCAAAAGGTGATCGTTCCTTGACGACCTTTTTGTCTTATGACCAACTCCATGAGGATAGAAAAGAAGTAGTAGGAATTCCAAGTTGTCACTCTGAGGCTAGTGATCGACCTTGGTTGGGCTTTTGTTCCCGAAAATACCTCTCCCAAAGGTCGAAGTAGCAGTCGAGGAAGTCAATGGGACTACAGGAAAAATTATAGTCCATCTACTCGGGTGGCCATTACTCAAGGTGTAGCTTGGACTAGAAAATTCCCCCTATAGGGAGGGCACTTGGAATTTTTCTAAGTATGCATGATTTTTCCTAGAGAACTTGCGAATCGCTTCGAACCCGGTGCAGGTCGCATCAAGTCGTGCATCCATAAAAACTCGGCAAATTCTAAACCCTATAGACTAATCAAATGTACTCTTCAAATTAACAATTAAAATGGACAGTCAATAAAGCTTTTAAGATTTGATTCACCTATAAGTTTTAAAATGTACTGATATTTTATGGATGTACATGCTATCTAAGACAAGAAGGCCATCCTCACTAAAAGTCAACAAATTCTTAAACTATCTTAAATTTTGGATGATCGGTGTCTAGCTTAATGGCAAAGTAACGTGTCCCTTGATCCCGACCATATGCTCGTTATATATAGCATCTCTCAGATTTTGGAACACCTTTGCTTGAAGGTTTTTTAGATGTTTTCTTAATTTCTTCTTTCATCTCTCACTATTCTTGGCCTATAAACTATGCTTGAGAACTTGGTTTCTTTAGCATCTTTATTGGAAATAAAACAAGCTGAAGATCTTCTTGGATTCAAGGAAAGACAATAAATCCTTCAAACATTCATTAGTTTATATTTTCTTGTTTATTAGTTTCTAAATCTGTTAGAGATTTTCTATTTTGGTGATTTGTAATAAATGTAAATCCCAATGATTCATATCTTATAAATTCTATAAATAGAAGAATGCAATTCCTTCATCTGCAAGAAGTAGAGAAGAATTTTCATGTTTATATGATTCATATTTTATAATCTTTAAAATCTTGAAATCTTTTGTACATTAGGGGTTACTAGCCTGTCAACTTAACTCAACATGGGAATAGATCCAACCTGACCCGACACATAGTAATAGTGAATATATAGTATGCATTGAATAATGAATATGCATAATGTACTAAATAATGAATATGTAGTATGCTTATATATGCTACCTACAACTAGTTAGTAGATATGTGTTTGAAAAACAAACAAGCATCAACTTCAAAACATTTGATGATGTAAATTTTATAGATAAAGTATGCATTGAAAGATATACCTCACAGCTCACACTATGAAGAAGTTACATAACATTTTCAGTAAACAAAAAAATTGATCGAGTCAACTTAAATTGATGGATAATTGGATATCTAGTAAAAATTTAATAAGTATAAGTAATATAAAATTTACTATACATGGGTTTAGTTTTTGGGTTGGTTTGGGTTTACCTAAGCTCTAACCTGGAACCGACTCGGATTTAATCGGGTCTAGAAGAATGAGAACTGAAGCAATTAGTATTTGCAAAATACCGAAGCAACCCGACCCATTTAGGTAGGGTTGGCTCAATTTTTGGGTTTACCCAAATCATGTTGCACCCCTAATGGGGGTGGTAAGGCCGACTATATACGACCTAGTTTTTCATACATGTCATGACAAAAGGCAACCATATAAGCTATTACTATGTGACAACTCATGACTAAAAGCAACCCTCGATTCTGTAAGTAGCCCACACCTTATTCATCTTCCCTTCCTCCCGCCTCGTGGGTGCCTGTGCATGCCACTGATCTTGTGCAGGCTTTGGTAGCCTTTCCGACATTGTCAATCCCATCCAACCCACTGCTGCCTTGTCTTCCTCCTCCTCCCTCTCCATCTCCTTCCTCACTCCCTCCACACACACACACACCCCAACCTCCTCTTTCTTTTCCCTCCCCTTATTCTTTCTCCTACACTCGACCATTTTCAGGCCAAAGTGTTCCTATAACCCATTCGATCGGAGGAGATCGAGTGCACTATAGTGACACTAGGTCACTGTCGAACAATCGGCCTCCAATTGCATAAATTGATTCTAGAAACACTCAGCCTCTAGTGGCCAAATGCGGTGTAGAGTACTCGACCTTCGATGGCTAAATACAGTGCAATAGGCCACTATTGAGCACTTGGCCTCCAATGGCGAATAAGTTGTATAGAGACTCGACCTGCAATGGCAGTATCATTGTTTAAGGTGGATAGGAGAAAGAAGAGGAGGAGGATGATAGGAGGGAGGAGGAGGAGGAGAAGGAGAAAGGCGCAGGCGAGCGTTAATATCCACGAGTCGACAACAGTGGTGGTAAAGGAGGGAGGAATAAAGGAAGGTTAGAACTTGGATAGTGTGAAAGTTCCAATCTTAGAGCTGCATTAGATAAAATATGGGTTTAGTGGGTTGCTCATGTGTTGGGTTATTTTAGGAGAATTTTCTCAAAGTGACCACCAGGTTTGTCGTATTGCTCAAACTAAGTACAGTGCCCGAAAATGTTACTTTTTTGACCACCGACACGTTCCGATTCAGTGACACGAGTGTTTTATGACTTTTTCTGACCATTCTGCCCTTAACAGTAGTAAAAACATTGGTTGAGTAATTTTACGTTAGGTTTATGTCGAGTTACGTTGGGTTTACGTCGGTTTTACGTCGGGTTACATCGGGTTTACGTTGGGTTTACATCGTGTTTACATTAGATTTTACGTCGGATCCGGCGATGAAGAGGTTTCGGCGAGGTTCTGGCGAGGTTCCAACGATGAAGAGGTTTCGGTGAGGTTCCGACAGGGTTCTGAAGAGGTTCTGGCGAAGTTCCAAAGATGAAGAGGTTCCGGCGAAACGTAACGAAAACATAAACAAAATGTAACCAAACGTAAAATATTACCCTTTTACCCTTAACAGTAGTAAAAACATTAGTTGAGTAATTTTACGTCGGGTTACGTCAAGTTTACATCGGTTTTACATCGGGTTTACGTTGATGAAGAGGTTCCGACGAGGTTCCGACAATGAAGAGGTTCCGGCAAGGTTCTAGCGAGTTTTCGACGATGAAGAGGTTCCGGTGAGGTTCTGACAAGGTTTTGTAGAAGTTCCGGTGAAACGTAACAAAAATGTAAACAAAATGTAACCAAACATAAAATTTTACCCTTTTGCCCTTCAAAGTAGTAAAAACATTGGTTGAGTAATTTTACGTCGGGTTTATGTCGGTTTTACGTCGATGAAGAGGTTCCGGCGATGTTCCGACGATGAAGAGGTTCTGGCAAGATTTTGGCGAGGTTCCGATAGGGTTCTGAAAAGGTTCCGGTGAGATTCCGGTGATGAAGAGGTTCCGGCAAGATTCCGGCGAGGTTTTGAAGAGGTTCTAACGAGGTTCCGATGATGAAAAGGTTCCGACAGGATTCCGACGAAACGTAACAAAAACATAAATAAAATATAACTAAACGTAAACAAACGTAAAATTTGAGTTTGGGACTTTATTGGTTTCATAAAAGAAAAAGTGATTCGCTACATTAAGGATATTTTTGTCTGAAATTTTTTTGGTGGTCATAAAAGTAATGTTTTTGGGCTTTGTACTTAGTTTGAACAATACGACAAACCTGGTGGTTAGTTTGGAAAAAACCTCGTTATTTTAGACATGTTGAATCTACTTGAATGTAAGTGTTAAGGGCTGCCCTGTAAAAAAAAAATGGGTTGTATATAGCCGTATCCAGGATAAGACTAGAGAACTTGAAATGACAGGAATAACCAATTCCATAACGGATATTAGCAGATTCTGTACTTCAGTAAGGTTCTCTCCTCTCTCCCTTAACCCTTTCCTCGTCTTTCCCCACTTCGGACAGAGGGAGACATGGACCACGGCGGCGACGGCGGCCGAGCGGAGGCGGAGCGGTGGCTAGGGATAGCTGAAAAGCTTCTTGGTGCTCGGGACCTCGTCGGGAGCAAGAAGTTTGCAGAGCGGGCCCTGGAGGCGGATCCGCTCCTCGACGGCGTCGACCAGATCCTCGCCATCGCCGACGTCCTCCTCGCTGCCCAGCGCCGCGTCAACAACCAAGTGGACTGGTACTCCATCCTCCAGCTCGACCCCTCATCCGGCGGCCGTGACCCTTCCGCCGTGAAACGCCAGTACCGCCGCCTCGCCCTCCTCCTCCACCCCGACCGCAACAAGGCCCCGGGCGCCGATATCGCCTTCCGGCTCGTCGTCGACGCATGGGGCGTCCTATCCGACCCTTCCAAGAAGTCCCTTTTCGACGCCGAGCTCGAGATCGCCGCCGCCCACCTCCAATCGAACGGACCCCCCGCCGATCCCCCACCCCGGCCCTCCAACCCTACTGCTACTGATCCGTCGACCTTCTGGACCGCATGCTCCTCCTGCTGCCACGTGTACCTGTACGCCCGTGCTTACCACAACCGCAAACTCTCGTGCCCGACCTGCCGCCAGGCCTTCCATGCATCTGAAATCAGTGCGCCGCCCCCGATTGTGCCCGGAACTGACATGTACTACTGCTCCTGGGGCTTCTTCCCTCTAGGATATCCTGGTGGTCCGGGCTTTCATGGGGGTTCTGCCGCCATTCCTGACCTCGGGAGTGGATGGAAGCCGTTCTCTCCGATGTCCCCATGGTGGGGGAACCAGCCTATTCAGCCAACCGATCGTCAAGATGGATTCAATGGGGTGGGGGAATTCCGGGCCGACATCGCTAGTGTGGGCAAGGAGAATGTGGTGGAACCCCAGTGGACGCCACCTGCAAGGAATAGGAAGAAGATGGCGAGGAAGAATGTTGGACTCGGGAGCAGTGTCAAGAAGAGGGTCTCAGCTGGAGAAGCTGACACCACGAAGGGTAAACCCCGGAGTGAACCGGTGATGCTAGGACCCCAGGGCGCATTGGAGAGAACCGAGAAAAAGCCTGCAAATATTAACATCAATGAAGAATTCAAGGTGATAGACGTTGACAAAGAGATCGGGGCATCGGGGGGATCGGAAATGAATAGCATTCATATAGACCTGGATACTACTGAAGAACTACTGGGCAATCTACAAAACATTCCCTTCTTGAAGGACGAAGAAATCCAGATCCAGATTCCGTAGTTCAGATGCGAGCTCTTACGCAGCTTAGGTTGCAGCTGTCATGTTGTACTTTTAATTTCGGAGTAGTCAATGTACTGGATGCTGACACTTAGGTGCCCGTTCGGATGTATAATTCGTGGATGAAATCTTTATTTCGCTCGATTCGGGATTTGTTTCAGCATTCCCTTTATTTGATCTTTCACATTTTTCTTTCCTTATTTGGATACCAGCGATTACTACTGCTTGGCCGAGGGGGTATCGCAGTTTAGTAGTGACTCACCGTCTTTTAGCAGAAAGCGATCGCCAACACCATCTATCATACCGGTATGGCATTTGCGTAATTTCTTTGATTTGATACTTTATGCAATTGATTGCCTTTCTATGATAACCAGTTTTTTCCATGAGTGCTCTATCATTAACTGACTGTAAACATGCTGGTTTGAATGCCTCATTTTCTCTGATATCATTGAATTACTAAAACAATTTACCAAGTCTCCTTAGTAATGAACCTGCAACTAGGCATGTCAATCTGGCCCTTTGGAGAGGGTACCCTGCCCGGCCGGGCCCTCTAAAGCCCTACCTACTAAGGGCCTGAGGGTTGGGCCGAGCCCAGTTTTCATAAGCCCTCCAAGATGAGGGCCTGGTTAGGGAAACCTATGGCCCTGCCCTCCATATACATAAATTATGTAGTGTATATGACACTTATTAATGGGCTAAATCAACGACTAATTAAGTGGGACTAATCAATAATTATTCGGTCACTCACTGTAACTCTATAGGAATTGGAGTTATCAAGTTTGGATATATTAGTATTAGAAGTATAATATAACTCTCATAAGATTTATAATACTTTTTTAGCTGTATTATCAGTCTCAAGCACGAATAAATGAGTGGGGTTTTAAATGAATGCCAAAAGTCTAAGGGCACGAACATAAGAGTAGTTTAGAGAGAAAAAGGTTTAACCCTTCCTTAATGTCCTAACTGAATAAATAGATATATTGATAATCTTTATCTTAGTGATATCAACTTGGCCCTTGATTGGTTGAGCTAGGGCTCATCATTTTCTGGTCTTGAAGGGTTGAGCTAGGGCTCATCATTTTCTGATCTTGAAGGGCTAGGGTTGGGCTTGGGCCTATCTCGTAAAACAAAGGGTCGGTCCCTATTTGACCCCAACCTTGCCCTGACCCTGCCCTTTGACAGGCCTACCTGCAACCTGAAGGAAACTTTATAGAAAAGGCTGGGTGACAATTCTGTTGACATATGTGGATACTGATTTAGTATCTTTAACTTCAATTATTGATTTAGCATCGTAAACTTCAATTTCAAGAGCGAATCTCGATAAAAGCCAATCCAACCTTTTTGTTGTGGTGGGAGACTGCATGTGCTTAACACTAGAATAGGCTCGCATAACTGTTTCTTGCAAAAGTGTGAGGAGGGCTGATAAGGCAATAGCATGCAATTTTTCCTTTATTTCTGGATGGTTTATTATATACGATATAATATGTTATGGATGTTAGAATTGTATATTACTTTACTTTTCTATGGACACCACATCCATTAGCCTAGATTTATGATTAAGAGTATGAGAGGAGACATATGGGTCAAACCATGTAAGCGATAATGAGGATAGTCGAGTTGACCTTCAAGGTACAAGTTTTCTCTCTTATAACTAATCATAGAAACTGGTTAATAGAATTTTAGCTTTGCATGTGATGCATAGTAGATATATGCATAGGTATCTTGAGATGATGTATATGTATGGATATGGCTTTTATGAGATAAATGTGGAATTCATGAGATGAGTTTAGAGCTTAACCCTAATGCAAGTATACAACCATGCAATTGGTGTGTGTCTAATATGCACCCATGGGATGGGATGTATGTTATGCCTAATGTAAGCTTGAGATGATTGCATGATACCAGCATACAGCCATGAGATGGATGTATGCTAGACATACAACCGAGATCAAAGAATCTCGTCCTCTGCAAATCTGGTCAAAAAGATGTCAGCATAAGATCTTATTGGTACACTCTGACTCTTACAACTTTCTGCTGTTGGGCCTTTGTCTGAGAAACTCCTTGGCATCAAAGCGTTGTGGTTTTACTGGTTTTTTTGATGTTAGGAGATGACGGCTAAGGTTTGGAGAGGAATAGAATGCATTCCATTGAGGGACTCAAGCCCAATATATGTACATGTATCCGATCCGACTGTACAGTAAACCCGACCCATCTATATGTACATTAACACTCCCCCTCAAACTCACGGTGGATTATGAACCGAGAGTTTGCCTAGAAAATGTCGGAAGCGAGCAATCGTCAGGGGCTTCGTCAGAAAATCAGCAGTCTGCTCCGATGAGGAAATGAAAGGCAGGGAGATGGTGTGGTCGATAAACGCCTGGCGAACATAATGACAATCAACTTCAATATGTTTTGTTCGCTCATGGAAGACCGGATTGCTAGCAATTTGAATAGCACTCCGGTTGTCACAGAAGAGAGGAGTGGGCCCGGATATCACCACTCCCAAGTCAAGTAGAAGACGGCGAAGCCAGACAATCTCTGCGGTGGTGGAAGCCATAGCCCTGTATTCGGCTTCGGTGCTGGAGCGAGCAACAGACTCCTGCTTCTTGCTGCGCCACGAATCAATGAGTCACCCAGAAACACACAGTATCCTGTAGTAGATCGACGAGTGGCTGCATCTCCTGCCCAATCTGCATCGGAGTAGGCACGCAGCACCAACGGAGAGGTGGAGGGAAACAGTAGTGAACGGGTGATGGTGCCCCAGAGGTAGCGGATAATCCGAAGAACAGCTGCATAGTGTACTGACCGTGGAGCCTGAACAAACTGACTGACAATGCCAACAGCATGGGCAATGTCTGGCCAGGTCATGGTAAGATAGACTAGCATCCCAACCAGCCTCTGGTAGCGGGAGACATCCTGGAGCGGCTCACCATCTGTAGCGAGAAGCTTCAAATTGAGCTCCATGGGTGTATCAGCAGTGCGTGTGTCAGTAAGAGCAGCATCAGCAAGGATGTCGGAGATGTACTTCTGCTGGGAGACCAACAGACCACGAGCTGACCTGGCAATATCAAGGCCCAAAAAGTAGCGAAGAGAGCCCAGATCTTTCATCTCAAACTGACTCTGGAGGTGCCGCTGGAGAGAGGCGATGGTGGCACTGTTATCCCCAGTGATGATCATATCATCCACATAGAGGAGAAGAACTGCAATGCCCTGACTGGAGGAGCGAGTGAACAAGGCATAGTCGGAGTGACGCTCAACAAATCCGGCGGCCAGAACTGTACTGCGAAATCGCTCAAACCAGGCACGAGGGGCCTGCTTGAGCCCATAGATGGCTCGGCGCAACCGACACACGTGCCCTGGAGGAACTGAAGTGCCCGGAGGAGGAGCCATGTAGACTTCCTCGGAGAGATCACCGTGGAGAAACGCATTGGTGACATCCATCTGATGGAGAGGCCACCCTCGAGCAGCTGCCACAGCTAAGAGGGTGCGCACAGTAGTCATCCAAGCAACTGGAGCAAACGTCTCCTTGTAGTCAATTCCATACTCCTGAAAAAAGCCACGAGCCACGAGGCGAGCCTTGTGCCGCTCAATGGATCCGTCAGGTCGAGTCTTGACCTTGAATATCCACTTGTAGCTAACAGGCACCACCCCGGAGGGACAAGGCACCAACTCCCAGGTCCTGGTCCGCTGAAAAGCCTCAAGCTCAATTGACATGGCCTGCCGCCACTCTGGATGTAACGCTGCTTCACGGTACGATTGGGGCTCCCGATGGGTGTGTATAGCAGTAAGAAAAGCCTGAAAGGATGGTGAATAGGAGACACTGGCAGAGTAGCCAGAAGAATCAGGAGAGTCAGAGGGAAAAGCAGAATAGCCAAACCTGTCAGGAGAGTAGTCATATCTGTCAGGAGGGTGATGTTCGCGCGCTGGGTAGCGCCGAACAGGAGCAGGATCCACGACCGGGGAGGAGGGAGCAGCAGCATCAGGCGAGGGAGTACCAGCGTGAACCGTCTCTGGAGGAGGAGCTGCAGACCGACGAACATAGACACGAGTAACAGGTGGTGGTGGAGGTGGCGAGGGAGACGGAGGAGGTGGTGGAGGTGGCGGGGAAGATGGAGTAGGCGTGGATGGGGCAATAGAAACCGGGGGTAGAACAGGGATGTGGAGATGTGAGGAAGACGAGGAGGATAACGCAGGAGGCAAGGAAAGATCCCGAGACTCAGGTGAAAAATACGGGACATCCTCAACAAAGGAGACGTGACGGGAGACACGGATCTGACGAGCCAAGGGATCGTAGCAGCGATACCCTTTGTGCTCCCGACTGAGCCCCAAGTGAACACACCTAACAGACTTCGCAGAGAGTTTGGTGCGCTCATGGGGAGGAAGAAGAACGAAGCACGTGCAGCCAAACGTGCGAAGAAGAGAGTAGTCAGGTGGGCTGGAGTGAAGGCGCTCGTATGGGGTGACACCGGACAGAGCAGACGACGGAGTGATATTGATGAGGTGGACAGCCGTCATGACAGCTTCAGCCCAGTAGGAGTGAGGAACAGACGCAGAGAGAAGCAGGGCTCGTGCAGTCTCAAGGACATGACGATGCTTGCGTTCGGCAACGCCGTTCTGCTCATGGGTGTGGGGACATGACTGCTGGTGAAGAGTGCCGTGAGTCTGAAGGATCTCACGCATCTCAGAGGAGAGATACTCCTTGGCACAATCAGACCGAAAGGTCTTGATGCGCCGACCAAACTGAGTGTGGATCATAGTAGTAAATCTCCTAAAGATGTGAGGTACTTCAGATCGATAACGCATAAGATAGACCCAAGTGCACCTAGAATAGTCATCGATAAAACACACATAATACATATAACCCGATAGAGATGCAACAGGAGCAGGACCCCAAATATCCGAATGAACTAAATCAAATAAAGCATCAGACTGGAAAGTACTAGCAGAAAATGGAAGAGCTAGATGCTTTGCCAGTCTACAACCCGTACAAACAGAGAGGGGGGAGAAAGACGTTCGACCCAAAGCGCCCGAACGGAATACGCTTTTGAGTCGATCACTCGATATATGACCTAACCTTTTGTGCCACAGGTCGGCATCAGACGCAACTGAAGACACATGGAGATGGTCCAACTGGTAGAGTCCTCCTGCCCTACGGCCCAGCCCAATCCTCTGACCCGTCCGCGAATCCTGCACAACACAAACAGAAGGGGTGAAGGTGACAGTCAGGCCAGAGTCGCAAAGAGAACTGATAGAAATCAGATTAATATTAAGACGGGGGGCATGATGGACATGGGGTAGGGTCAGGCGACCAGAAGGGTCAGAGGTGGTGGTGATGTAGCCACATTGCGGAATAGGGACGAGAGTCCCATCCGCAGTGCGAACCTCCTGGTGGGTGGTAGTGGGAGAGCAGTCCGTGAGGACAGTAGAGTCAAAAGTGAGGTGACAGGAGGCACCCGAATCAAAGATCCATGGAGCAGTAGTACCAGAGGTGGCAGACAAGCCGTGCGCAGTCGCGGAGCCGGTGGAGGATAGGTGGCGGAGAAGGAGCTCCTCGAGATGCTGAAGACGGTCCGGCTCAGGCTGAGAAGGTGCTGTAGTAGCAGTGGGGAGCGTCGAGGCCTCTACAGTAGCCGTTGTACCACCAAAGTGGCGGAAGGAAGACGAACCACGTCCACGGCTCCGTCCACCTCGACCGTCGCGTCGATCGTCGCGGGAAGTCAAAGCCCAGCGTGGGGCTCTCTCATCCAGACCCCAGCGGGGGTTGCGTGGAGGACGTGTAGGGCATTCGCGCTTCATGTAGCCGGGCTCCTTGCAGTAGTGACAGAAGACAGCCTCATCGGAGAACCCGGCTGCCAGGACAGTGTCGGAGCTAGGAGTAAGTGGAGGAGGACGAGCGCCCTGAGTCTGAAGGCGGGTCTCCTCGTCGACCAAGGCGAGTAGAGCATCCTCTAGCCGAGGGAGTGGCTCACGGTGCAGGAGCTGGGCAGCTATGAGATCAAATTCTGGCCGAAGCGCTGCCAGAAACTGGTGCAGGTGGCCCTCGTCGAGGTAGCGCTGGAAATCCCGGGAGCGGGGGCAGGCACACCGCTCCGGGATCAGTGAGTACAGCTCATGCCAGTAGGCACTCATCTGACTAAAGAAATCCTGAATGGTGCGCTCCCCCTGACGGACAGACTGCTAATCACAGATTAGCTGATGCCGGCGTGCGCCGCCGCGCGGGAGAAAACGGTCCCGGAGATACTCCCACATCGCGCGCGCTGTCGGAAGGCGGCCGATGGGAGCAAGGAGCGGACGAGCAACAGAGTCCAGAAGGTACGCCCGGATGGCCTGATCGTGGTGGCGCCACGTAAGAGCAGCAACGGTGGTGGCCGTGGTAGCAGTCGCAGCAGAAGACGCTGCACTGCTGGAGACAGAGGAGGAACCAGAGTAGTCAGTGGGAGGAGTATCCTCGCCGGTGATGTGACCCCACAGATCACGACTGGAGAGCGCGGCCTCGAAGGTGAGGGACCAGTCAGACCAGTCGCTGGCCGATGACAACTAAAAAGCGACCGCCTTCAGCGGTGGAGAGATCGCAACGACGGACGGTACGGCTGGAGAAGCCATGGAGGAGGCTCAATAGAAGGGGGGGAACGGGGAAGGGGTGGGAGGCCGGTCGGGTGAAAGAGGGAGGGGGATGTAGGTGGTAGTGGGGGATGTAGGGGGGGGGTCGGGGGTGGAGGAAGGGGCTGCAGGGGGTTTCGGGTGGCCGGAAGGGGGGCTGTAGGGTGTTTCGGGTGGCCGGAAGGAGGGGCCGGTGGAGGAAGGGGGATGTAGGTGGTGGCGGGGGAATATAGGGGGGGTCGGGGGTGGAGGAAGGGGCTGCAGGGGGTTTCGGGTGGCCGGAAGGGGGGCTGTAGGGGGGTTTCGGGTGGCCGGAAGGGGGGGCCGGTGGAGGAGAGGGGGAGGAAGGGGGATGTCGGTGGTGGCGGGGGCTGTATGGGAAGGTCGGGGGTGGAGGAAGGGGCTGCAGGGGGTGTCGGGTGGCCGGAAGGGGGGCTGTAGGGGGTTTCGGGTGGCTGGAGGAGGGGGCCGGTAGAGGAGAGGGGCCGGACGGGGTGAGTCGGTGGAGGAGGGAGGCCGGTCGGGGTGAGCCGATGGAGGAGGGAGACCGGACGGGGAGGTGCAGCCGGAGGAGGAGGACCGTCGTCGTCGGGAGAACCCTAGAGCTCTGATACCATGTTAGGAGATGACTGCTAGGGTTTGGAGAGGAATAGAATGCATTCCATTGAGGGACTCAAGCCCAATATATGTACATGTATCCGACCCGACTGTACAGTAAACCCGACCCATCTATATGTACATTAACATTTGACAAAGTTTGTTGCATCCAATGGTGATCGGATTGCTATATGTTGGAATGCTTTGTCGACAAGCCCAGTCGAAGTTAGGTGCATATGTCACTTAATCCAATGCAGAGATAGGGATCAATCTTATACAATTGCTCTTCAATCACTCATCACTGCCCAGAAAGGGCTTTGATGCCACATTATTTGGAGAACAAGTGTTGGACAAAACTACATTAATTAATGCATTAATGAGGGAAATATGATAATGCAGTGTTGGTGTGGTCACCATTGCGTTCTGATTAACTACTAGCTGTATGCATTGTAATTAACTTCACCAATCATGGGTTATATGTTACACAATAAAACTTGAATGATATAGTATTTCCATTAGTTTACCTTTACATAAATTCCAAGTCTAGTGCATCGCCTTCTGAGCCAATTTGTACTATTCCTTTCAACTTAATGATATGCTTATTTTTCAAAACATTGACCTGGAGAATGCTTTACAATATTAACATGGGTGTATTATGTTCCTTTGCCTAGGCTGTACCGGCCTATGTTGTGTGCAATAAATTCACTTTTTGAAAATTTGTTCTTATTTTTGTTAACATGCACAATGTTCGTTTATCTAATCATTGTCCATGTTGCTAGAACAAAGAAGGTCTTATCACGTTAGTCGTAAAGGAAATAGTAGGCTGCAACTCGGGCTGGTTGGGTCGGATTAGAGGTCAGCCCAATCTTAACTTGAGTGAAAGAACCCGCAACCAAACCCAACTCAGCCCAATCTTAAACCCGCCTTCCCCAACCCGAGAACAAATTTTCAAGCACTGGTTAAGCTTGAGTCTCGCAAGTTGGTAGGTTGTGTTGGGTGGGCTCAGGTCATGCTTATTTGACCACTGGTCGGAAGTTTGCAATTTTAAAGAGCAAAATACTTTGAAAAGAAAACCTAGTTATCCGTAATCCTTACCAATAAGGTGTCTGATAACTACAATGTCTAACCTTTTTAGCCCTTTGGGTGGGAATATGATCCATGCAGGTCCAGGAAGACATTCACGGGGCCTATAAAGTGACGTGTTATACTCAACTTGGGTTTAGGTTGGATCAGATTGCCTAGCCCCCTTGCCAGTGCCCAACCCAAATTTAGTTCACATTTGAGTTTTTCCTACCCAAACCCAACCCGATATTCAAATAAATGAACCCAAACCCGTTCCACATTCGGGCATCCCGACCAAGTTGCAGCCCTAGGAAATAATTGGCTTGTTGTTATTGTCAAATATACCAAGTACAAGGATGATCAGGCTAGCTAGCATAGCTGCAATCAAAAAGCTTTAGCCTTCTTTTTGAAGTTGGCTTTGTGAATCATATTACTCATAGGTTTGTCAAAGATGGCGGTAATAGGCTACATGTGCTGCCCTGCTGGGGACTATCGAATAGTAGAGTAAGCTTTTTATACGAGAACACAAATACCCACAGAAGGAATAGTAGACGAAGCTATACGTCGGGCCAAATGGGAATGCTAATGATCCGACAGAAGGAATTATGTCAGAAACATGTTGCATCAGAGAAAGGATGGATCAAATTACTTAGGGATGACTCATGCATCGATAATAAATCTTCAAGGGAGCATCGAAGGAGTATTAAGAAGACATCGGAATGTTCATACAGATGCTTATTGGTCTGGTATTTACACTGAGATTTATATGTTGAGGCTCCTGCTCTGTTGTTGTTTGGGCTTCAGCATTTAGAACATATCCCCGATGGCTGACAGAAGAATAGGTGCGAAATCATACTCCTTGGAGGAGTTCAGATGATAGTCAGGTTCCATAGAATATTGAACATACTTCCGCCAGCCCAATTTAAAACGAATATATAGTTGGCACAATAGTTCTTATGTAAGTGTTATTCGTGTAACAGGGAAGTCAATCAGGTGGCTCTGATTGTCTTTCAGGTCGTGGGAGGCGATGAAATATGGTTGAATCACCTGGCTTTGTTTGATCAGTTTGTTCGATTTCATCACCTTGTTCTTAGAGTTGCTTGTTCCTGTGATTTATCATGAAATGATCTAAGAAAGCACAGTTCATCTTCTATCCTGATTTATCATGAGATGGAAGCACTACATGAACTTCCTATGGAAAGAAAAAGAAAAATCCCGCATCTTTGTAAACACGTGCCGACCAATGCATTGGTGTATTGGTGATCACGTATAGCTTCTGAATGTTGGCAAATGCCGATTCGTATCTTAGCATTATCTTATCACAGGGGAACATAATGACCCAAATCACACATCACAGCGCACATGAAGCATTTAATGTTGCAATTTTGATTGTTTCTTTGTCATTGATTTGGATTGCAGATTTAGGCGAGAATGTGGCAGAAGAATCGATTTCTATTGTCTGATTTGCTCAAGTTTAGGGAGGACACCATTTCTCTACATGATTGGTATAAAAATTGTTGCCGGGCTCGAAAGGCTTTCTTTGTTGTGGGGATTTTTTTTTTTTTGACTGAGGTACTAAATAGAATTGTTGATCTTATGGACGGACAGACAGACGTGAAGTGATGATTATCTTTCTTTTTCTGGCCTGTCATTGTGGAGATTTGTTTTAGTATTGTCTTCTCTTTTGATTGTGGAGATTTGTTAGCCCCAAATAACTATATCAGAAGTAGATTGATTTGACAAGCACTTTTGTTAGTTCTCTGCTAATGTGCGGGCCAAACCGAGTCCTGCTCGAATCTGGGCAGGCGTGGGTTGGGATTTTATATGTATGGATTGGTTTTGGATCGAAAACTCCCAACCTGAAGTTGGGCGGGTATGTTGGGATTTTACATGGGTTGGGCTTGGGTTGAAAAATCCCAACCTCGCACGATTCGGGTTGGGCATGGGCAGAGGCCTCGAGCAACCCAACCATTTAGGAAATATATATTTTATATTATACAATATTGAGTTCGATCAGAATCCATCAGTTTGATCATCGATTGAATACTAGTTATGGCCGTGCTATTGTGGAAATTTGATAATAGCCATTTATCCCTCTTCTAATTGCCGTCATTGGATGGACGAAGGGATTTTCATATGTTGATTTTTAATCTATACCATCTCAAAACTGACCAACCTGCCCACACAACCCGTTGATCAGTTGGGCTTAGCTAGTAGAGGTGTGCATCGGTTCGAAACCAACCTATTGAGGTAAAACCTAAACGGGTCCAAACTTGGTCAGTTTTGTGGATTTTCAATCCAATCCAAACCAAGATTAGAATCCAATTCAATTAAAATTGGTTTGGGTTCAATTGGATGACCAGTTTGGGCTTTGGACCATATGCTTATCGGGCTTTTTTTTTTCCTTCTATTAAGATTTAGTTTCAACTTAAAAAATAATAATTCTTAACAAATAGTAAGGTTTAAGTATAATTTTTAACTGATTTTGAGTAATCCCAAAATATTTCAAAGGTTATTGGTAGAAAGCGGTATGTTTAATAAAAATATTTTATATATATATATATATATATATATATATATATATATATATATATATATATATATATATATATATATATATATATATATATATATATATATATATATATATATATATAGAGAGAGAGAGAGAGAGAGAGAGAGAGAGAGAGAGAGAGAGAGAGAGAGAGAGAGAAATGCTTGAATGCGGCATGCGGTGCGTGCGGCATCGCACCGCAGTCGTGTGATGCACGCGCTGCGTGCATGCGATGCATGCAACAGTGCATCACACGGCTGCAGTGCGATGCTGCACGCACCGCATGCCGCAGCATAGCAGCCCCCTATATATATATATATATATATATATATATATATATATATATATATATATATATATATATATATATATATATATATATATATATATATATATATATATATATATATATATATATATATATATCTGAGGAATGTTATAGTGAGCTATGAGCTACGGAAGGAGAAAATGAGCTACGATCATTTTCACTACCCTAAAAGTTTTGAAATTTCGTGAAAATTGGTGGGTGTGTTTTCTATGGTAACATGATCATCCTCACCAATTTTCAAAGAATTCCAAAACTTCTAGGATCATCAAATGGTAGAAGCAAAATTAACGGTTACTACGGACGGTGGATAAAGCTTCTATCGTTTGATGACCCTAGATGTTTTGGAATTCCTTGAAAATTGGTGAGGATAGTCAAGTTACCCTACACAACACACCCACCAATTTTTACGAAATTCCAAAACTTCTAGTGTGGTCAAAATGATCGTAGCTCATTTTCTCCTTCCGTAGCTCATAGCTCATTGTAACATTCCTCTCTCTCTCTCTCTCTCTCTCTCTCTCTCTCTCTCTCTCTCTATATATATATATATGTCCGTTCGGTTCGGGTTAGGTTGATTTTAAATTTATATATCATCAACGGATCCAATCATATCGGTTTTTAAAAACCCAATCCAATACTATCCATTGAGTGTCAAAACCAATCATAATCGGTCAGCTTGGCTTGGATTCCCTCATGTTGTCTGAGTAGCAGCCCTAGCACTGATGCATGCACCACCATTAACAAGACCATTGCCTCATTTGGTAAGAACAACAAAAAAATAAATATTAACTTTCTCTCATCACTTGGATCTTCGTTAATTCCCTAATACATACATATAGGCTTCAAAAGCTTTGGAACACGGACACAGCAGAGCCCCCGCCAACTGTCAGGCAAACAGACCACAGTGATCAATTGCCAGGTCAAGTCCGCAACCAAAACTTACAAACGAGTTGGCTATATAAGCTGGCTATAGAGCAATATAGCCAACTTGTTTGCCAACTTAACATGGCACGATCACAGCCATTCATTACCAACCATCATGCAAACGGACCACAGTGATCAAGTGCCACGTCAAGTTGGCTATAAAGCATTGCTCACTTTTATCCCTGGTACCAAATTCAGAGAATTCACATTTAAGTAAGACGCAAAATAAGTGAACCACCTCTCAGACCCAACAATTAGCAAAGTATATGGTTTAAAACTTGATACATAGAATTCTCTTTTGCCGCTTAACTCGAAGGAACTGTTGACAACAATGCAATGCACGTCAGACTCCCCATCAGCATCTGAATGTTTGGTTCGGGGGGAGTCTTGTCAATATGGGCGGTACCTGCGCCCACCACCGCTTTCATCACTGCTTTTCCGCCCCCCACCGGAGCTGCTGCCACTCCGACCACCACCTCTCTCTGTGTTTGCTGCCGTCGTTCCGGGCATTGGTGGCTGCCTGTACAGCACACAGGAACCGAGAAGATCAGAGATGAATTCAAGGTTATCCAATCAAAACTATGAGCAATGATATTCCAACACCATGTGGGAACATCCTGACCTCACAGCCGACCGATACCCGACAATCAGGGTGACTGCGATTCACAGGTCGGGATGGTGGCTGTGATACGGTGCGACGTCAGGATGTTCCCGATAGATATTCCTACTTGATGTTCGAGCAGTATTTTCCTCTAACAACAATACAAAGTTTAAATGGCATTACAACCGAGTTCGTGCCCCGACATGCTCAATACGAAACCTGAACCAGTCCATGAAATTTTTACACTACTGAAGCATCAGTAAAAGAAGCCTATCACTTACATGATATACGCAAGCCGTCCATCAGGCAATCTGGTCGGTAGAATCCCCATCCCCATGCTAGGAGATGGTCCCATTCCATATACCATAGGCTGCAACGAATATAATATACCGGGCATAGTTAATTGTGGAAAATCAAGTACACACATTGATCGAAGCAAGAGTGCAAGCATACCTGTCGGAAGCCTGCCTGTAGAGCACCATAGCCACCCCCCATCATACCATATCCCATGCCAAGTTGATAATTAGGAAGCAGAGGACCCTTTTGCGCGTTAGATTTTGTGTCGCCCTTGTCATCAGTCGGAGGCTTTGCGAGGGAACATTCAAGCACCCGACCTATTTATAAGTAGAAACATGTTTAAATGTAATCTATGGGAAACACGACGTAAGGCATGCATTTAGGAGTGAGAGGCCACCATCAAGTTCGTATCTCTCGGTGTTCTTGAGAGCTTTCATGGCCATAGATCGCTCTGCAAAGTGTACAAAGCCAATTCTATTCTCTTGACCAGACTTTGCAGGAGGTAGCACCACTTTGGTGATTTGTCCGTGGTGCTGGAATAGCTTCTTCAGCTGATCTTGGGTCACATTCTTGGGCAAGAATTTCACATAAATCGCCTTCACCTACAGAGGAGGATGCAAGGTGGCACACTACGATAAAAAAGAATAGCCAAGCTGGAAATATGTGTAACAAGCCTAGTTAAAAACCTGAGCAGTTGATGCAGAGTCGCCGCTCCGAGGGTCGGCCCAGCTCACTGTAGGCTCGTTGGAATCTAACTTGAATTTTGGGGTTGACATCTTCTTCTTTGAATATTCTGCACATGCATGGTTGTAGTACTCGATAAATGCATAACCACGATTACGGCCAGAATTTTGTGGATCCTGCAAGTAAGAAAATATCAATAGATAACTCTAATACAAAGTAAACGAGGCAAATGACTTTCAATTCCTAGGGGGACCCAATCACTGGTGCTAAACAAGCAAGAAACACATGCAGAAAACATCAATAGATCACTCCAATATAGAGTAACAAGGGCAAATGACTTCAATTCCTAGAGGGATCCCAGTAACGGGTAAATGATGATACAATAGCTGACAGATAAGTGTGTGTGCATGCACACACCCCTGATTATACTATACCAAAATGGAAGCCTCGGGGCCATGGTGGTGCCACATAGCACAGAGACATGAAAGGAAGAAAATAAAATCTTTCATCAAACCTGAACGTCCATGCGGAGTATCACCGCAGTCCGATGGAGTGGGTGATCGCATCCGGACGCCTATGATATGGGAGACACCTCTAATTGAGCCCTTGGAGCCGTGTCAACCCGTGTCTACACGGCATGATACCATTGCTATATGTTATTAAACCAAATGTTGTGAGTCTACTGTCTCTAATCAGGTGAACATAGGGAAACGGTAGACCGTGTACGACTCGAATTGAGATGGGCTAGTGATTTTCAATTTATATCAATTTATGATGTTGCCGTGCTATGCTATCAAAGTCGGGACTAGTCCCCGACTATTCGCTGGGCGGCATTTTGCCGACCGATTTATTTTGATTTTTTCATTGCTGGGCGGTAGCCCGACTAGTCCCCGACTAGACCCGACTAGCCCGACTAGTCCCCGACTAACGACTAGTCCCCAGGCAGCATTTTGCAAGCAAAATTTTTTTTGAAAGGAGTCTTTGCAAGCAATTTTGTTTGGATTTTTTTACATTAGCTCAAAGTCTTGAGTAGCAAGACTCACAACTATGGCTCTTCCCTGTAATCATCTGTTGAGCACCTGAGAATCTCCGATAAAAACATAGACAAATAATTAGTTTATTTGTTGATATTCATATAACCCTATAATCAAAATTGGGGTTGTTCACTGATTAAACATCATCAAACAAACATTGTGATGAATTCTTAGTTCTGAGTCTTTTGGCATGGGCATGAAGTCAATACAACTGTGTTCTGTTAGACTGTTACTTATGTATTTATACCCATGTTGTGAAGTGTGAAGGTATGTATTGTTATTAACCGACTAATATCATATACTTATTGACATTTATACTAGTTCATATATCATATATGTTTAGGGAGGGGGGGAGGGGTTAGAATAAGTTTTGGCCGACTAGTCCCGAATTAGTCCCGACTAGTTCCGACTAGTCCTAGTCGGCCCTTGGCCGACTAGGGCCGACTACCGACTTTGACTGCATAGTTGCCGTGTCCGACTCCCGTGTCCATGTCGACATCCGACACCCGTGTCCGTGTCTAAAGATCACAGTCGGACGGATACGGGATGGGGAGCATGGGTTGCACAATGCATTGCACAGGTATGACACTAGTATATACATAGATAAATAAATAGAAATATAGATAGACAGACCACGCACAAGCGCATGAACACGCAATTCCTAGCTTACTTGCCCACACTCTTCCCCACCATCCTCACTTCGCACATTTGCAGAGGACGAAATTCTTTGATCTCGGTTGACTGGAGAAAGTCTCGGTTGACAGGAAATATCAGTGAATACCGTACGACTACCGATCGACCAGCTCGACAGCCTAATTGAAAGTTAGGACGGCCTACTAGCACCACTCCCCCCACCCCAATCCTGTAGGAATGAGAGGGTCCCACTTTCATTATACTATTGATTTCATTCAACAAGCAGATCAGAAAGTGCCTAACTAAGGGGGGGAGGGAGAGAGAGAGAGAGGGAGAGGGAGGGGGAGGGGGAGGGGGAGGGGAGAGAGAGAGAGAGAGAGAGAGAGAGAGAGAGAGAGAGAGAGAGAGAGAGAGAGAGAGAGAGAGAGAGAGAGAGAGTTACCTTCATCAACTGCACACTGGTGACTCCAGGACCAACCTTCATCACTGCTTTCTTCATATCATCCTCCACCCAGTTCTTAGGAACATTACCAATGAATAACCGATGTTTTGCTTGACATGTCGAGCACTTTATCTTTTTCCCCTGAAATATTTGGCATTGCCCACAAAGCCATTAATAAAATTCAGTGAAGGTGGACTGTATAAATGGCGAATTGTAACTTTTCATATTAGTGCAATTATTGTGTCCTATCCATTAAAAGGTACTGATCCTGATTGAGAATTACTAATTAAGTCAGTTCAATAACAAACACACAGTGCAATCAACTGGTGCTGTAACACAAATAACTGGGAAAATCTGTGAAAAATATACACATTCTCAAGATGATTGTTCAGAGTCAAAATCCCAAGGGAAAATATTATTGTAATAGTGATAACAAGTGAATTTTGCATTAGTCAACACAACATCACTTCTTACTACCACAATACCTCTGATGGTCAGTGCAATGTCATATCACCTCAGCATATGGTATTGTCAGCTCATAATTCAATTTACTTATAATACAAAAATGGTGTAAAGGAATATAAAGAAGAAGAATCGTACATTGAGTTCAGTATTATTCAGATCTTTGATGGCATTCGTAGCCAATTCTCTACTTCTGAAAGTAACAAATGCATAGCTCCTCTTGTCTGATGATTTCAACATCCTAACCTGTCATCACCCAACCAATACAGTTATTTTACTAAAAAACAAGCAAAAAAGGCTGAACCAGAAGCAAGATTACACTCACCTCAACGACTTCTCCAATAGATTCACAAAAGCCCTTCACATCTTCTTCAGATGCATCGTCAGGGAGACCACCAACATAAACTTCAGATCCATGAGGTGGAAGGGCAAGAAGCTCAGCATGCTTCTCACTTTCCTCCTCATCCTTCTCCTCATCATCTTTCATTACATCAGCGTCAACTCCATTATCATCCGTGGCCTCTTCTTCTTCTTCACCATCCTCTTCCTCTACCACTTCCTCTACTTCTTCTTCGACTTCTATTTCTTCTTCAACTTCCTCATATTCAACCTCTTCTTCTATTTCCTCCTCAGGTTCATTAAGCTCCTCAGGTTCATTAGGCTCCTCAGGTTCAACAGGCTTTACAGGTTCAGCAAGCTTAGCAGCTGCAGCGTTTCCCCTCCTCCTCGGCATCTTCTGTATAGCAAACAATCTTTGCAGGGAACTCTGAAGGAGGCACAAGAGCCAGAAAAATTTCCAGAAGGAAGTATAAACATATGGAAAGGAGGAAAAAAGATGAAATGCCGACAAGAGTAGTAGTCAAAGAATCTTGATTCAAACCAATCCATATGATATGGCTCAAAGGGGTTTCAACGTGAAAGATTTTCCATATTGGGTGACAACAAAATTAGTACTCTAGAGAGCCAAGAAAAAGAATCCCAAAATGATGATCAAGGGATACGATGCTGAACAGGTGCATAATATGAACACAAGATTTTCTTGCAATTTAGAGGTTAGGGCCTCGCTGGTTTGCTTGCATGTCTATCTAATCCCATTGCAATTAGTCAAAAGAAGAAAAAAAACAGCACCATGAGATTCAAGTTAATAGTGAGCAAATATTGTAAATTAGACAGTATATACTGCAATCACATAGCAACACAATAAGAATACAAGCTAATAACAAGCCATGTATTGTAAATTGAACATAGCATCAAATTGTTTTGTATATATCAAAAATGCATGAAACATTGAAACTGTTCTTTGAAGCAAAACTAGCAAGTCTATGTAAACATAGAAAGCAACCCATTTTGGACATATGAATCACATTTAACTAAGCCGTGTATGAATCACTATTTACATGGGGAAGAAGACCAAAGGGTACACCGTGGGAGACACCCTCAAGGGGAATGCTCAAATGTAATAGGGTCGAAGGCCAAAAGTATAAATGATTACAAATGGGGTGTGGTCACCGCAGGTGAATACCACACAAAGGTAAAAGAAAAATACAAGTCATATAAAGACATTAATGATAAAGATAAGCACTAGGGAACAAAGCAGCCTGCAAGCAAGCCAACCTGAAAAAGGTAACCATACTGACATCGTCCCCCCTCTTTTCGACTAGAAAAGACAGAACAGCAGACCGCCGACATGTAGAGAGGAATGTCAGCAGCATAGCAAACTAGGAAAGATAGTGGAAGAAGTGGAGAGAAGAGTGCACAGCGAGCTGAAGGACGCACGACTACGAACAAACCAAGGTAAAAATCCTAAACCAGCATAATAGAATGCTAAAAAGTCAAAAACGACCTCCATAATGGAGGACTGCAGGATAAACTGCCAGTACTGAAGGCTATAAAAGCCACGAACAACAACCTCCTTAATGGAGAACTACCGGATAAAGAGGCCCCGGGCGAAGCAAAGTATGGTTCAACAAAAAGCAACAAGTAGAAGTATGTACAAGTAGAAGAAGCAGCATGACTAGAGGAAGAGCAAAGCGGAGGTGATTGACGGTGATTTGAAACCGAAACGAGAGCATGCATGAGATCCCGAAGTAGGCAAGCACTCGGCTGAAGCAAGACCTAGCTCAGAAGGATGGAAGCAACATCGAGCTCCTGATGTGCGTAATACGATGTTGTGCGGTGCACAAGACACGTGCAATGCAATGCATAGGAGGGAGCAAGTGTGATTCAAAGAGTGAAGATGCAAGGTGGAAAAGGGAAGGCACACAACACAACAACCAGTGAGAACATCAAACAGTTGTTGAGCACACCACAAATACACACGAGATGAGGGCTACAAAGCATAACCACTAGATTTGCAACGACCAATGGAGCATGGTTATAGCAATGTGCCAATGTAGCGAGTGAGTGAACAGAACGCGACCATGCAAAGAATAGATAGCTGGTGAGCAAGCTGCTAAAGCTATAAAGCAAGGGCAGTTGTGAGCTATGGCACGCGGGGCGAGCTAGCTAAGTATGGGACTCAACTCAGCACTTCATCAAGTAAATGGCAGATGACTTTGAATGGACGACGAAATGCACAAAGCTGATTGCACAAGCAAAGATGTGTAGAGACGCACAAATTAGATGATGAAGCAGATCACACATGCCATGATCGTGCATAGCAAACCAATCAGAGACCCACGTCATTGGCTGTGCTTGACCCAAAAGGCGTGCCATGGGAGATACCCTCAAGGGGCATAATCAAATGTAATAGGGTCAAAGGCCAACAATATAATGGATTATGTGATCACCAATAGGCTACGGGCAAGAATACCATGCAAAGTTAAAAGGAAAGTACATCTAATATGAAGACATGAATGATAAAGATAAGTACTCTTAACAATCATTACAACATGGGTGGTAATTATCAACCCTGATACCTTGACATTAAATCTTGGGTAAATTACACTTTTCCCCCTGAAGGTTAGATCAAAAACACTTAACCCACCTATAGTTAAAAAACTACATTTCGCCCCCCTTCAATTCAGGTTTGATCAGATAAAAATTACCAAATGAGGAAAAGTATTTGACAAAAGGGGGGTATTGTGCTAACATTTCAAACTCTAGGGAGCTATTCGGAACAAAATAAAATATAGGGGGGTTAAGTGTTTTTTTGAGCTACCCTTCAGTGGGGGCAAAGTGTAATCTACCCTTAAATCTTTTATCTATCAATATTGATAAGAACACCAGTCAGCAGCAAATCATGTACAACCATAGAAACATCCCTTATGAACCGTTGACCATAAAAAGAAGAACAAGAATCCACCCAGTTTAAAACCGTACTCAAACATCTCTGCTAATAAAAACAAGCTCAAAGCCGGATCGATCCACCGAAATAACCAATGAAAACCCTAAATTCCGTAATTTCTTCGGCCCACAACAAAGAGTAGAAGCCCTAGATACACATATTCAAAGAAAACCCGGATTCTGCACACAGGGATCCTATTATCTTTCAGATCCCTCTAAAATTCGAGAAAAAAAAAAAGGGTTTAAATCGGGAAAAGCACCACATAAATCGCAATCATCGCATCAAATGCACAGAAAACAAGATCCCGAGAATCTGCTATCTACTATCCAATCATATGGATGACAAGAAAGGAATAACAAGAATCATACCTCTGCTGCTATTCGGAGATCTCGAGTGGGTTTGACGGGGAAAGGGGGTTCCGGCAAGGAAACCCGCCCTTTATATCAGGAGAACCCCTAGAACGAAAGGTAGGGTTTCTGTGAAACGGATCGGCTTTGTGGGCTGTGACTTCGATAGAGATTTGATATTACGGGGGTACCCTTGGGGAAACGACTCCACCACTTGAGTGCACAATGCACTCTAGGTTGGGTGAGCGTGTGTATGTTTCGGACCCGACACGAAGTTAGCGGGTCTAGGTCATGGCTAAACAGGTTCGGGTCGTAAACGGGTCGACACAATAGACCCGTTTAATAAACGGGTCGGATCCGGGTTTAGTGTCTGGACAAGGTAGACCCGGAAAGACCCGTTTAAAATTCAACGGATCAGGTCGGGTCTACCCGTAATCCGATACTGTAATATATAGTACCAGCGGTTCTATCGGGTCAGGTCGGGTCCAGTCATATTGGGTATGATCGGGTCAACTAAATAGACCCATGTGGTAAACGGGTCTTATCGGGTCTACCCGTTTATTAGCGGGTCAGGTACGGATTTAGGATCTAGACACGATTAGTTAAACGGGTCGGGTTTGGGTTTAGGTGTTTTGGACACGACTCGAAACTAGACCCGACATGACCCAACCCGTTGACACCCCTAAATCGAGCCCACCAGTTGATGAGCTCGCTAGGAGCTTCGTTTGAATTGAGCCATGGTTTTCCGAAAGATAAATTTGAGGAGCGTACGAAGAAAACACTTGGCGGAATATTTTGCTGACGTGTCTCCCACATTTGGGTCAACCGGCTAAACAGGGAGCTGGTTGGAGATGCTAATTACCAAGCTTTTCCCTCATTTATTATATTACCAAGACTAACATATCATGGTTCTCTACTTGAGAATTATCCACAGTGGGGAAAATTTTCAGCACATGTTGCCTACAATACAACCAGGGGTCCCACTACCCCGAGAGTCTATCAGCATGTTTTGGGTGCCGAGGGCCACTACCCCATGTGCTGGAGCTTGCTATCCCATGTGTCTTGAATCGCAGACATGGGCGGATCTAATAGTTGACTCGGCCGGGCTATAGCCCTGCCGAGTTTTGAAAAAAACTAGCCCATATTATTAAATACATGTCTCAGTCCGTCTCAACCAAGACCTCAGCCCGCATCAACCCAGCGAGGCCCTTGGTCCCTCGCGACACGTACGTGAATCGCTATCGCCTCTGAGTCCTCACGAAACGCGAATCGCCGCCAAAAACACCTAACCCCCATATAGTGTACTTTGTTCTAAAACGCTCTCTAAAATTTGAAATGTTAGCACAATACTCCTTTTGTCAACTACTTAATTTCTCTCATTTTGTAATTTTTATTTAACTTCAATATGGCAAAATGTAATTTTTTTAACTATAGGGGGGGTTAAATGTTTTTGAGCTAAAATTCAGGAGGACAAAGTGTAATTAATCTTTTTTTATATTAATATAATTTCTAGTACCGTCGATGTTGCTTAAAAAATTTTGCTTAGTATTTCTTTATAAAGTAAAAGTTTCATTGTAAAAAAAAACTAATTTAGTTTTAGCCCAAGCCCAACCCATGTAAAATCCCAACATACCCGCCCAACTTCCGGTCGGGAGTTTTCGATCCAAAACCAATCCATATAATGTAAAATCCCAACCCACGCCTTCCCAAATTCGAGCTGGGCTCGGCCCGCACATTAGCAGAGAGCCAACAAAAGTGCTTGTCAAATTAATCAACTTCTGATATAGTTATTTGGGGCTGACAAATCTCCACGATCAAAAGAAAAGACTAAAACAAATCTCCACAATGACAGGCCAGAAAAAGAAAGATAATCATCACTTCACGTCTGTCTGTCCGTCCATAAGATCAACTATTCTATTAGTACCTCAGTCAAAAAAAAAAAAATCCCCACAACAAAGAAAGCCTTACGAGCCCGGCAACAATTTTTATACCAATCATGTAGAGAAATGGTGTCCTCCCTAAACTTGTGCAAATCAGACAATAGAAATCGATTCTTCTGCCACATTCTCGCCTAAATCTGCAATCCAAATCAATGACAAAGAAACAATCAAAATTGCAACATTAAATGCTTCATGTGCGCTGTGATGTGTGATTTGGGTCATTATGTTCCCCTGTGATAAGATAATGCTAAGATACGAATCGGCATTTGCCAACATTCAGAAGCTATACGTGATCACCGATACACCAATGCATTGGTCGGCACATGTTTACAAAGATGCGGGATTTTTCTTTTTCTTTCCATAGGAAGTTCATGTAGTGCTTCCATCTCATGATAAATCAGGATAGAAGATGAACTGTGCTTTCTTAGATCATTTCATGATAAATCACAGGAACAAGCAACTCTAAGAACAAGGTGATGAAATCGAACAAACTGATCAAACAAAGCCAGGTGATTCAACCATGTTTCATCGCCTCCCACGACCTGAAAGACAATCAGAGCCACCTGATTGACTTCCCTGTTACACGAGTAACACTTACATAAGAACTATTGTGCCAAATATATATATTCGTTTTAAATTGGGCTGGCATACGTATGTTCAATATTCTATGGAACCTGACTATCATCTGAACAACTCCAAGGAGTATGATTTCACACCTATTCTTCTGTCAGCCATCGGGGATATGTTCTAAATGCTGAAGCCCAAACAACAACAGAGCAGCAGCCTCAACATATAAATCTAAGTGTAAATACCAGACCAATAAGCATCTGTATGAACATTCCGATGTCTTCTTAATACGCCTCCAATGCTCCCTTGAAGATTTATTATCGATGCATGAGCCATCCCTAACTAATTTGATCCATCCTTTCTCTGATGCAACATGTTTCTGACATAATTCCTTCTGTCGGATCATTAGCATTCCCATTTGGCCCGATGTATAGCTTCGTCTACTATTCCTTCTGTAGGTATTTGTGTTCTCGTATAAAAAGCTTACTCTACTATTCCATAGTCCCCAGCAGGGCAGCACATGTAGAGCCTATTACCGCTATCTTTGACAAAAAAATTTGGCCTTCAACAAGACAACATGGGCCCTAAGAAGCACTGATGCGGGTACGGGGACACGGGTATGACACGACACGGGTACGCCGACACGGCAAATCCTAAAAAAAGAGGACACGGGTATGGCGGGGACACGGCAAAATAAATTAATATATTTTTTAATATTTTATGTGCGGTTATAATTCATATATATTTCAATAACAAAAAAATTACCCCGTGGAAAACAATTAAAATGAAAATTTTATGCATATTCCAATCGACAAGCCAGAGTCGAGGTCCTCAATACGCATAAGTAGAGATAGACATTAGATAACCATAAGTTCCATATTTCCATAATTCAACAACCCAAAACATCCAGTAATTTTCAACAAGTGTGCCTTCAATCTAGTATACGATCCTGTGTAGGTACCCTTGCAGAAATTACATTCAAATTTAACATTCCCACCACCTCCGGAAGCTTTCTCAACCCTTGTTACGTACTTCCACAATGGCTTTGTCTCATCATCTTTTGACATGCCAGTGACGCCACTATCGACGGCTTCTGAGCTAGAAGTCGCGACAGAACTTGATGTGTTCATTGAAATTCCTAACATGACAATAATTTACTTAACAACAATATGCATATATGATGCAACTAACAACAATATGCAACTATAGGAGCAAGCAACTATAGAAGTAACTGATATTCAACTATGCAACTCTGGAAATAACTAATTAACAAGTAATTAACAAGTAACAACAAATAAAACAACAAATAAAAAACCCACTGTTTTTTAAGAAAAATAAAATTTCATAATATTTTATTTTTGAATGCAAAAACATGAATCAGTCAATGACTGATTCATGTTTTTGCAGTCAAAAACAAAAAAAAAATTAAAAAAAAAAACATTCTTTAAAAAACAATTTACTGTTTTATGTTGAAAAAAATTCATAGTTTTTTTTTTGTTTTTGAATGCATAAACATGGATCAGTCATTTGACTGATTCATGGTTATGTATTCAAAAAAAAAAAAATTGAAAAAAAAAATTTAAGCTTCAACGTGGAGATGAGGAAGGAGCATGAGAGTAGGATCAGAGGAGAGGAGGGAGAAGAGGACAGAGCAGGAGCAGGAGCAGAGGTAGGAGAGGAGGAAGAAGAGAAGAGATACATGAAAAAGAAAAAAAGAGGAGAAATGAGAGGAAGGGGAAGGAATACCTGGGCGTCGGTGGCAACTGGGCGTCTCGGTGAGGTCGGAGGATCGCGTTGGAGGATCGCGTCGGAGGATCGCGTCGGAGGATCGATGGGGTCGGTCGGCGCCTCGACGGGATCGGTCGGCGCTTCGGCGGGATCGATCGGCGTCTCAGCTAGGGTTTCAACCCCCTCTTTCACCGCACCGAGTAGAATAGTGGAGCACGGGGTGGGGTTTTGTTTAATAGGCGGGTCGGGTCGATAGGCGGGTCGGGTCGGGTACGCAGAAAAAATATAAGCCCGCCTTCAGCCCCGTGTCCAGCCCGAGTCCGGCCCGTGTCCAGTCCGAGTCCGACCCGTGTCCGAAGCCCAAAACCAATAAAAATCCAACTGCCGTGTCCCCGGCGTGTCGGACACGTGTCCGAGGCGTGTCCAGGCCGTGTCCGTGTCGGACACGTGTCCGACACGGGTGCGGGTGATCTAGTGAAGTGTCCGTGCTTCCTAGCATGGGCCCTTAACACAAACCTATGAGTAAGAAGATTCACAAAGCCAACCCCAAAAAGAGGGCTAAAGCTTTTTGATTGCAGCTATGCTAGCTAGCCTGATCATCCTTGTACTTGGTAAATTTGACAATAACAACAGGCCTATTATTTCCTAGGGCTGCAACTTGGTCGGGATGCCCGAATGTGGAACGGGTTTGGGTTCATTTATTTAAAAATCGGGTTGGGTTTGGGTAGGAAAAACTCAAACGTGAACTAAATTTGGGTTGGGCTCTGGCAAGGAGGCTGGGCAATCTGATCTAACCCGAACCCAAGTTGAGTATAACACGTCACTTTATAGGCCCCTAGAAAGTCTTCCTGGACCTGCATGGATCATATTCCCACCCAAAGGGCTAAAAAGGTTAGACATTGTAGTTATCAGACACCTTATTGGTAAGGATTACGGATAACTAGGTTTTCTTTTCAAAGTATTTTGCTCTTTGTGGTTGCGGAAAAAAGATGTGGGTCGTCTTTATTGCGAACACACAAGATTACAAGAGTGGCCAGGACCCGGGTGGCTCGGGTGTAACGAGTCCGGGTGCGGCGAGTGTTGATCATGAGATTGTGGGAGAGATCCTCTGGAGGGTCCCTTTGATCCGCGTCTCCACGTGGTATTCGTGTGAGAGCTCTGAAGGGGTTGCCCAGGACAGAGGTCTTTACAAGGTGAGGGTTTTTTGAGAGGCTAAGGAGTATCCACCGTTGCTTTGTCCCTTCCGTGCTTCGCGCTTTCTCGGCTAGGGGGTTTTTGGCTTCGTTCCTCGGTCTTCGTGTGTTCCTCGCTCCTTGCTTGACCTCGGCGTCCTTGATCGTTGGTTCGCGGCGTCGATCGGGCTTTGGCGTCGACTTTGGCTTTGGCTTTCAGCTTTAGCTTGGCTTGGGCGTGGCTCTGGCTTTTGCTTTGCCTTGGCGCTTGCGCTTGGACGTAGACGGGGGAGACTTACGATGCTTTCGTTCTTCCGGACTTCGCGTCGTATCGGCTAGAACGTGCGGTGCTTTTGCTCGAGACCGACGTAGTCGCTTGGCTTTGGCACTTGCGTTGCTTTGGCGCGGGCTTTACCGGGGCTTTTGCTTTGGCTTCTTGCGTGGGCTTTGGCTTCAGCGTCAACTCGGTCTTCTTCTCGAATGTCGTGGGCTACTTCTTCAATGCTTCTGGCTTCCTCGACGGTTTAGGTGTCGGCTAGACTTTGCTTCTTCTCCGGGCTTCTTTGGCTTGATTGGAGTCGAAGGGTACTCTTGAAGATAGCTGGGGTAGCACCGATCTCCGTGCGACGGTTGTAGCGTCGGCTTTTCTCTGAAGATGACGGGTGTGGCGACGCTTCAGGTAGTCCTCTCCAGGATTTCTTCTTCGTGGATGGAGCAGAAATTTGTCGAAGGCGACGGGGTGATGACGCTTCGTTCCTCTTGTCCGGGCTTTGGAGCTTGATCGGAGTTGAAGGTTTGTTGGAGCCGACAGGGTAGTGCCGCTCCGAGCTTCTTCTCCGGCCTTTGCTTCTGGCGTCTTCGGAGTCGAAGGGTCTTCTTCTCCGAGCTTTCTTCTTCGTGCACGGAGTCGAAGTCTTGATCTTCTTGTGCAAGGGTCTTCACGTTGATGAGGGCTTTCAATGGACTAAGCCGGTCCCGAAGGAATAGGCTTGCCCGTGCCTCGTGAAGCCTTGGGTCGATGAAGAAGCGTCTCCTCTTCTGCAGAGCTTCCTCGCTTCGTCTTCAATCTTCGACCTCTGTGACGTCGGCTTCTTTTCCGAGCGTATTCGACTTGATCGGAGTCGAAGGCCTTGTTGACGACGACGGGTGTAGCGCCGCTTCTCTTCTTCTCCGGGCTTTTGGGCTTGATCAGAGTCGAAGGCTTGTTGGAGACGACGGGGTAGTGCCGCTCCGATCTTCTTCTCCGGCCTTTGCTTCTGGCGTCTTCGGAGTTGAAGGCTTTGTTGAAGATGACGGGTGTAGTGCCGCTTCTCTTCTTCTCCGGGCTTTTGGGCTTGATCGGAGTCGAAGGCTTGTTGGAGACGACGGGGTAGTGCCGCTCCGATCTTCTTCTCCGGCCTTTGCTTCTGGCGTCTTCAGAGTCGAAGAGTTCTTCTCCGAGCTTTCTTCTTCGTGCACGGAGTCGAAGGCTTGATCTTCTTGTGCAAGGGTCTTCACGTTGATGAGGGCTTTCAATGGACTAAGCCGGTCCCGAAGGGATAGGCTTGCCCATGCCTCGTGAAGCCTTGGGTCGATGAAGAGCGCGTCTCCTCTTCTGCAGAGCTTCTTCGCCTTGCCATCCGACCTCTTGAGCCTTCCCCCTCCCCCTCTATTTATAAGCAAAGGAGGGAGGGGAGAGATATGGAAAGTTTTAATTTTAAATCCCTTTAATATCTCTTTCATAATTGCCCGAGATTTATTCTTCAATTGAAGAGAGGAATAAACCTTTATTCGCTTTCCTTTTCTGGCCGGGTAATTATGGCTCAATCATTTTTGGATTTACTTTGAATCTTGCACATAAAGTCGATGGCGACCCGGCTTCGTTTCTTATTCGTCGGATCGAGGGATCGGCGCAAATCCACACTCACGTAGACGTCATACGCAACCTCCCCCGCGCATGGCGGTATTTGTTTCCTTTTTTCCTTTTCTTTTCCTTCCTTTTCTTTTCTTTCCTTTCTTTTCTTTCTTTCTTTTCTTTTCTTTCCTTTTCTTTTCTTTTCTTTCCTTTCTTTTCTTTCTTTCTTTCTTTCTTTCTTTTCTTTCCTTTTCTTTTCTTTTCTTGTATGGCCGGCCACCCCATGAGGGGTTCGGTCTCTAGTAGGGGGCCGGGTGGGCCCCACTTGAGGATGGGCCCACCCGGCCCCTTGTTGGGCGCGAGTCGGGTCCAGGTCCGAGAGTGTGTCGGGTTCGCCTCCAACTTGGTGCATGCGAGTCGGGTCCGCGTCGGAGTGCGTGTCGGGTTTGCCTCCGAATTGGCGCATGCGAGTCGGGTCCGGGTTAGACACAATTTGTGTGTCTACAAATGCCCCCTCAAGGATGAGTGCGCTGGCAAAAACGTGTAGAGTTTGTGCACGTAGAGAGCGTAGAGCACTTGTCCTTGATTCCTTTCTCGGATGGGCCTGGTGGCTTATTTAAGAGCCCCTACCCTTTCATCCTGTGCCTTTTTTTTTTTTTTTGCGGAAGGCTGGAGCTTGGAGACCGCCGTCGGAAGAGTGCTGTCTGGGGTTGCATGCGACTTGCTCCGTCTTCCCGGTGTCGCCTCTTTCGTCGGCGGCGGCGATGGTGCGCGGCGTTTGAAGACAAAGGCTTCTTCTGCGGCTTGGAGACGATGGATCCTTCGGCGGCTTGGAGACGAAGGCTCCTCTAGCGGCTCACGGAGATGAAGGCTCTTCGATGGCTTGGAGGCGAAGGCTTCTTCGGCGGTTTGGAGACGAATAATCATTCGGCGGCTTGGAGACAAAGGCCCCTCTGGCGGCTCGCGAAGATGAAGAACTTAGGGACGAAAGCTTCCGTCGACTTGAGACGAAGACTTCTTCGATGCTTGGAGACCGTTGCACGATGCCTAGAGGCGGCTCGGGAAGGACGAGAGCACGAGGATGGTTACGGCGTACCTCCGCGGAGGACTGTTGCCCCTTGTTCAGTGCGGGAGCACGATGGCCCTTGCTAGAGTTTTGATCATTCTTCTCGTTGCGGACTTCCTCTTGCTTTGAAGATGGCGCGAATGTTGACGGCGACCGTTGCACGATGTCCGAAGGCGACTTAGGAGAGACGGGAGCGCGAAGGCAACATGTCTCGACGTAGTCCCATGGCGGCGCGCGGGTGACGAAGGCGTGAAGATGAAGGCGATGCACCTCGGCGGAGTGTTGGCGATGGTGACGCACCTCGACGGATGGCTTGTCATCTCCTCGGTACGAGAGCATGATGGTAGGGGCGAGTCTTTGCGGTCAAAGATGGTGACGACAGCTCGGCGCGACGAGGTGGAGCCATTGTAAGCGAGGCGAGGCTCCCCTTTTTTTTTCATTTTCTTTTCTTCTCTTCTTTTTTTTTTGTCTCTTCCCCTTTGTGTGCGCGGAGCACAGCAGCAGCGACGGTGGCTGGCTACGGCGCGGGTACCGGTGGCTCGCGGACGTGGGCGCGGAGGCCAAGGCAGCGAAACAGGCGGCGGTGGCCAGGCGGAGTGTGGACACGGGCGCGGAGGCCAGGGCGCAGGCGAGCGTGGGTAGCGGAGCGCAGGCGGCGGCAAGGCGGCGTGTGAACGCAAGGCCCCGAGCGGATCGGCGCAGGGTGCGGGCTCGCCGGCTGGTGCCAGTGGAGGATGCGGGCCGGGCACGAGTCGCAGAGGCCGGGCTCGGGCGCGGGGCGTGGACGCGGGCCGGGCGCAGGCGTGGAGGCTGGGCTCAGGCGTAGCGGCGACGGCGTGCGGGGCCGAGTCGGGCGAGCCCCGGTTGGGCGTGGTCATCGCGGGCGCGGGCGCAGGCGGCGGTGACCGGGGAGCTCGAGGCCAGCCCCTTTATTGAGGGCTGGCGTGTTTTTGAGGGAAAGGGGGCTACCTTTTTTGCTTCAGCCCCATTTTCTCGGGCTTATTTTGTATTGAGGGCTGCGGCCCTCTTTTGTTTTGGCTGCGACTTTTTTTTTTTTTCGAGCCAATAGCAGCAGCAGCAAGTGGCGGCATCGGTTGCGGGCAGAGGCTACGAGTGTGGCACAGCAGCGGCGCATAGGAGCAGTATGGCCGGGCTGGAGGTTGGCGACGAGACGGCAGGCGGTGGTCTGGCGCAGGAGTTGCACGGGTGCGATTGAGGTGACTGGCTCAGGATGCGGCTCCAGCATGCTGGCGGCTCGAGGCCGGATGATGCAGCAGCAGCGAGCGGCACCGGTGCGGGCTGCTGGAGTGGCGCTCTATCCCCCCCTTCATGGGGGGTTGCGGGCTTTTTAAAGGAAAGAGGGGTTTGGCCCTAAGGGGCTGTGGCTCTCTTTCGAGGCTGCAACATCGATCTCGTTCCCCTTTTTTTTTTTTTTTTTTTGAACTTCAAGCTTCGCGTTCCGGGGTTTCTTGCTTTGTGACGGAACCAACAGGCTGGCGGGGCCTGTTTTCCACAGAAAACTCCTTGCAACGAGAGCAACATAGGGATGGGTGAACCCTGGGACTCCTTTTTTTTTTTGGCTTGCACTTCATTCTCGTCTTCTAAACTTGTTTTGCCCTTTTCTTCTAGAACTGACTTATATCTTCCATCCTTTTGCATCGTCCCTCCAAGCACGTTCCGAAGACCGATGAGATCGTTGAGGAGGTTCATCACGGGAGCAGATATCTTTGCCTCTATTTCATTTGCATCTTCCGACTAGCGAGGTTGCACCCGGACATGCTGAACGAGGCGGGCTGGATATTCCTCTAGACGACCACGGGTTGTTGGAAGCCTATGGAGGGAACTTTCCTGGTGGCGATGCCGCTTGAAGAACGTCAAGGCGGACGGCCTTGGTGACAGCTCCAACAGTCCTTTTGGCTGCGTGGAGGTCATAAAGGATGCGGTTGTCGTTGATACATTCGCCATTTTTCGGGATCCTACTTTTGGCTGCAGTGGCCGTTTCCATCCTTCAGGTGGGCCCGATCTTTTGCATGAGCCCGGCGGATTTGAAGGCAACGACTCTTTGTTTGCGAAGTAGATGTGCACCTTCTTTGAAGGGTGGCGAGCTTCATTGCTTATGGCAGTCTTCGCTGGAGGACGCTTCCTTGGGTTTAGTCGCGCATTGCTTCAGAAGCTGGAGTTCCGTTTGGGGAAAGCTCAAGCGACGGAGAAGACGTCTAGAGCAGAGCTTACGAAGCGGCGTGCAGAGAAGGCTTCCGAAGCGGACCATGCGAAGCAGCGTGCATAGCTGGCGACACGTCGGAAGTTGACGGCTTCTCTACCCCTGGAGTTGCAGTGCGTGTAAGCTGCGGGAGGCGAGCCGCTTCGGTGCCTCAAGGACTTCGACTTGCTACTCGTGCGTCGCTTTAGAAGCTGGAGTTTCGTTTGGGGAAAGCTTGAGCGATCGAAAAGACATCTGGAGCAGAGCTTGCGAAGCAGCGTGAAGAGCTGACGAAGTGCCGGGAGTTGGTGGAGCGATTAAGAAGGCTTCCGGAGCGGACCATGCAAAGCAACGTGCATAGCTAGCGACACGTCGGAAGTTGACGGCTTCTCTACCACTGGAGTTGTAGCGCGTGTAGGCCGCAGGGGGCGAGCTGCTCTAGCGCCTCAAGGACTTTGACTTTCTTGTCATATTTCGGTTTGCTAACTGGACTTGTGGATCTGCACTCGTTCTCATCTGGACTGGACTTTTGGCACGATGTTGGGATTTTTCCTTTGTTTGTCTGGACTGAACCTTTGTAGGCTGCCTACGTACCTTACTGAGAGGGATCAAGTCGCACGTAGTTCGTTTATTCCCTTTTTTTTTTGGGCAAGGGGGGTAACATTGCGCTAAGCAAAGTACCTTTTGAGGGACTTGCCGTTGGTAGGCAGAGTCGCCGCTGGTTCGCAATTGTCGTCTGCCTTCTTCACTTCAATGTAGTTAGAAGTGAAGGTCTTCTTGAGTGGAGTTTTGATGATTGCTGAAGTTTGACTGGAGTCGATGCCTCGGCGATTTGGAAGGATTTGTTCGTCGCTTCCGCAGAGACAAGCTTGAGCCTTTGTCAGGCAATGTGGTATTGCAGCTGAGGGTAGTGAACCCATGTGCGCCATGCTTTCTTTGCTGCGGCTAGATTTGAACATCAACTTGGTGGAGTTTTGCCCCCGAGTGTTTTCTGGCTTGATTGCGAGTTGCTCGGAGCTGGTGTACTCAGAAGACTCGGTTGAGCTCGAGACGTGCAACAGACCATGTAATGGTAGTGTCATCTCTTGCAAAGTGCTAAAGTTGGCCCTGAAGAATGATGACACTGGTTTCTTTGCTGAAGTGGAAGGCGATCTTCCTGGTTTGCGAAGCCATTGAGGTACGAGCTGCAGGACAGAAGCAGCTTGAGCAGGCAACGGAACACATCGCATCGAACTTGATTTGAAGTCGATGTGAATTTTCCGTCTTGATGCTGGCGCTCCTTTGACTTCGTGCACCGTCTGGCTGGAGGATGTTGCTGGTTTTGCAAGTGGAGAGGTTTTGTTCCTCGCAGCTGCTTCGACTTCCTGGGCTCGTAGAGCTTTTGCTGGAGGAGCTTCGTTGGCGACGATGCTTCTCCCCATACTTTTGATGTTGGTGTCGCTTTCTTCATCGTGTTTTCGTAGCACTTGGTGGACTTCCATCACATAGCAGGAGACCTTGAAGTCTTGATCAGCTTCAAGTAAGCGATTGGGAAAGAACTCCTGGAGTGTCGCCAGCTTTGGGCATATTTGCTGGAGAAGATTTTTCGGACTTGCTGGTGGTACTTCGGACGTCTTTCTTCCTGGAGCTTCATTCTTTTCCTTGAAGGACTTTCTTCTGGGGAGTTTTCTTGCCGCCCGGTCTTTCTTGTGGTTAGCTAGACGTGCTATCATGTAGCTTGATCGTCGTGGCCTTCTCCTTCGAGGCGCCATAGCCCGTGTGTTTTTATCAGTAAGATCTTCCTCACCAAGGTGAAGAACTGGTGTTGCGACTGAAGGTACTTCTTTGATCGGAAGGACTTGCTCTTTTGGAGACTGTACTGATTCATCTTCTGATCCCCAGCCAGTTGTCTTGACTTCTTTGTTTGGAATCGAAGGAGGCCTGGAGTAGAGGACATAATAGTCAAATTTGCCCAATGGTTGGCCTAGCAGGTTGACTTCGGGGCTTCTTTGTTCGTCTCTCGCTTTGAGCATGTGCCGGAATGTAGCTTTGTTTGGAAAAGGGAGTGTTTGCATGAGAGGCGGTTGCCCCCAAGACAATAAGGATTTGGCCCTAGGTACTGAAGGAGCATGTCGTCGTCTTCTTCTTGGATTGCCCCCCTTCTTTGAGTCATCAACGGTGGACTGCCCCCTTCTGCGAGGACTGGCGGGGGCTTCTGGCAACTCGTCGTCCGAAATAGAAGTATCATCGTTGTTAGTTTCGATGATGGAGATATGGTTGACGGCTGCCATGGGTGGGTGGGAGGGTATTGAAACGACGCCCTCGACTGGCATTCCCAAACGATCGAACACCGACTTTTTCTTTGATTGCTTGACTGACCCGAGCCTTTCGAACACGGATGTGCGCTTTAGATTTGACCGACTTAGACTGCTTTTGTTTTGCTTCTGGAGTAAGGCTGGGCACCGAGCCCGTTGCCGTCTTCTTTTGCTGTCGGGATGGCTGGCGTAGGCAGAGCGTACATCGGAGATTGTCGATCCTTCAGCTGCTTCGTCTACCATCTTCGCCCCGATGTAGTTGGAGGTGAAGGTCTTTTTCGCTGCAATCCTAACAACCATCGGAGTTTGACTGGAGCCAATGCCTCGGCGGTTCGGGAGAATTTGTTCGCCGTTTTGAAATAACCGAGCTTGAGTCCTCGTCATCTCATGTGGCGTTGCTGCTGACGGAAGTGTGCCCATGGCGCTTTCTTTGTCGTAGCCGGCTTTGAACAGCAACTTGGCAACGTTTTGCCCCCAACTCCCTTTCGGCTTGAATCCAAGTTGATTGGGGTCGACTGATTTGACAGGTATGCTCGGGTTCGGAGCTTGCGTCAGAGTAGGTAATAGCAACGTCATTTCTTGCAGAGTGACGACGTTGGTCTGTGATAATGACAGGGCCATCTTTCTTGCTGTAGTAGACGGAGATCGCTCAGATTTACGAAGCCACTGAGGTGCGAGACGCAGGACTGGGGTCGCTTGGACGGGCAACGGAGTATGTTGCATTGCTCTTGACTCGGAACTGATGCGCATCCTTTGCCTTGACCTTGATGCTTCCTGATCCTCGGGTTTCGTCTTGCCAGAAGGTTGCATCGGTTTTGCAGGTGGAGGAGCCTCGCCCTGTTTTACTTCAGCCTTCTGGGCTCGAGGGGCTTTAGTTGGAAGGACTTCCGCGGCTAGGTCTTTTGCTTGGTAGAACTTGGCGTCAGCCAAATGTGCCTTGGCCTCATTGAATGGCTTGTCATCGGCAACTATGCATCTCTCCATGCCTTCTTCGTAGTACTTGAGGCACTGGTGCCAGGTGGATACTACGACACCATTCTCGTGTAGCCATGGCCTGCCCAATAGGAGGCGATACGACGTCTGGCAATCGATGATGTGGAAGAGGACCATTGTATCTAGCGGGCCGATTGAAAGCCTCAGGCGGATGATTCCGATGGTGGACTGTCCGCCCTGGTTGAACTCTTGAATGACCAATTGGCTGGGCGAAAGCTGGTCATTGGTGATGCCGAGTTGCCGCATCGTTTGGATGGGCATGATGTTGACGGCGGAGCCACAGTCTAGCAGGATTCGATTCACCGGCTTCTCCTTAATGTATCCCGAAACGTAGACGGGCCGGTTGTGCAATCGTGTTCCGAGTTGCAAGTCCTCGTCCGAGAAGGTTATCGCCGCATCGCATGAGGCCACAGTTTTGCCCTTCTTGTCGTCCTTCCTTTTCCTCTTGTAGCTGTCCGGGTCGGCCAAGTCCGCAGCCATTGCCAGGCGGGCCTTCCTCGGAAGATGCAGAGCTTCCACGAGTGGCAAGTGCAGGATTGCCTCGTCATGAGAGGCAGTGCCCCCTTTATCGGGATCGTCTCCCTCGTCAGTGGAGTCGCCCTCTTCAGATGTTTCGATTTCGTCTTTTCCTTCCAACGCCTTATGAACTTCGACCATGCAACAACACCCTGATGTGTTGATCAACTGGAAGGAAGTGATCGGGAAAGAATTCTTGCAAGGTTGCTGGCTCTGGAAGGCTCTGCTGGAGGAGATCGTCTTGGCTTGCCGGCGGCACTTTGAATGCCTTCCTTCCTGGAGTCTTGCTTTTCTTCTTGTAGGTCCTTCGTTCGGGAAACCTCTTCATCACACGGTCTTGCTTGTGCTGCCTTTCTTGTCGTGGCCTTCGTCGCCTGGGTAGCGTGACCCATGCTTCTTCGTCGGTGGATTCTCCTCCGCTAAGGTGATGATTGGCAGCCGCAACTGGTTCCCTTGGAGACACTTGTTCTTTCGGAGGCTCTAATGGCTCGTCCTCCGATCCCCAGCCGGTGGACTTGATTTCTTCAGTTGAAACGGACGGAGGCCTTGAGTAGAGGACGTAATAGTCGAACTTCCCCGAAGGTTGGCCCAGCAGACCGACTTCGGGATCTCCTCGCTCGTATCTCCTTTGGAGCGCTCGTTGGGATACAGCATTGCTTGGAAGAGGTGCTGGCGTGAGCGATGGTTGCCTCCTAAGCATCGACGTTTCTTCCTCGGTTAGCGCAGGAGTACGTTGACGTCGCCGCGAGACCTTCAGGTGGGAAATTGGCTTGGCGGTTGGCCTCTGACGGTTGACGCGCAATTTGGGCGTGCTTTGTCGTGCAGCAACGAGTACCGGTGAGAAGGAGCCGAAGGCGATGGACGTCATGTTAGCCGTAGCGACCTCCCCGGTGTCGATCTCTATCTTTCCTTGCTTTGCGAGCGCCATGATTCGTACTTTGAAGACGAAGCATCTTTCAATGGGATGACTTACCACCCGGTGATATTTGCAGAAGAGAGGGTCGTCGACGCGATGCATCTGCTCAGGCCTCTTCGAAGGAGGGAGCTCTATCATCTTCTCTTGCAACAGTTGGTCGAACATGGACGAGACTTCCGAGTCCGGGAAGGGGTACTCTTTGGCTTCGAGCTCCTCGAGAGTCATCCCTTGTCTCTGCGGTGGAGGCGGTGGTATGGTGACTCCCTTCTTCTGATCCGGCTTGCCACCGATCTTGAGTGGCTTGGCGGTTGAAGCGACGTCAGCAACGTTGACTTGCTTCGGTTTCGGCGCTTGTGGCTTGTCTTTCTTCTCCACCTTCGAGAAGTCCTTGTTCTTCGAGTCCCCGCGGCTTGCTAGGCTGAGTTCCATGTCGTGAGCCCGAGTTGCGAGTTCTTCGAAAGACCGAGGTTTGATACCTTTGAGGATGTAGAGCAGGCCCCAGTGCATGCCTTGGGTGCACATCTCGATGGCCGAGTCTTCAGACAAGCGGTCTCATGAATTCAGCGCGAGGTTCCTCCATCTGTCGATGTAGTCGATCACTGGCTCGTCTTTCCTTTGCTTGACGGCGGTGAGTTCGGTCATGCTGACGGTGCGTCTGGTGCTGTAGAAGCGATTGAGGAACTCCCTCTCCATCTGATCCCAGCTGTCGATGGTCTCTGGAGGAAGATCAACATACCAGTCAAAAGCATTACCTTTGAGGGTGCGGACGAACTGTTTCACCATCTCGTCGCCATATGTGCCGGCGTTGTTGCAAGTTTCGATGAAGTGAGCAACGTGCTGTCTTGGATTTCCCTTTCCGTCGAAGTGCTGGAACTTTGGTGGCTGGAACCCGACGGGAAAGCGCAGCTGCTGGATCCTCGCGGTGTAAGGCTTCGAGTATGCCATCGTGATTGGAGGAAGGCCACTGCCGTGGGTGCGCATCATGTCAGCTACCAACGCTTGTATTTGCTGGGTATTCATTGTTGCTGTCGCCGGAGGTAGTGTGGCCACCGAGGCTGGCACTGGAGAGACGACTTCTGTCGGGACGGGAACCGATGAGAGTGCTGGCGTAACCGCTTGAATTGTCGGAACTACCTCTGCAGGAGCGGGAGTTGAAGACGGAGCTGGAGCGGCTACCGGGGAAGCAACGGGTTGACCGACTGCTGCAGCGTCCTTTGCGCTTAGCTTTTGAAGCAGAGTATTGATGTGACGATCATTCTCCTCCATCAGCCGAGTAATTTGCGCCATGTGCTCGCTCATCTGCATGACTTGGAGCTGAAGAGCGGACGGAGGATGGTGACGGAGGACGTCTCGATGTTGCATGCTAGCATCCTCGCCGTCATCGTCGGAGATGTAGTTGCGCCGACTTGCTTCTGGTTGATGACTGATGTTTGCCCCCTGCAGAGGAGGTGCAATGTCCGCTGGAGAGCCCGAAGGGGCTCGGGGTTGGGGCTGGTCCTACCCAAACTTCTGGACATGGACTCCAGGATCGAGGCTCGTTTCTTCATGCACCAAGGCCTCGTCGGCGCTTTGGCGAGCATCTTCAGCAGTAGTTTCTGGCATGAAGACATCCGCAAGAGTTCGAGTACGCCGAGTGTAAATGCGTACCATCGGGGGAGCATCACCCTCTGAGTTTACTGGACCACCGTGTCGGAGTAGAGGAGACTCGGCGATCGGTGAGAGGCTTGGAGAAAACGTATCGTTGCTTGTCCCGTCTATTGTGAACTTGGAGCAACTTCTTCAGCCGTACCGATGAAAGGAGAAGAGGTCCCACCGGGCGTGCCAGAAATCTGTGATCGCGGAAAAAAGATGCGGGTCGTCTTTATTGCGAACACACAAGATTACAAGAGTGGCCGGGACCCGGGTGACTCGGGTGTAGCGAGTCCGGGTGCGGCGAGTGTTGATCAGGAGATTGTGGGAGAGATCCTCTGGAGGGTCCCTTTGATCCGCGTCTCCACGTGGTATTCGTGTGAGAGCTCTGAAGGGGTTGCACAGGACAGAGGTCTTTACAAGGTGAGGGTTTTTTGAGAGGCTAAGGAGTATCCACCGTTGCTTCGTCCCTTCCGTGCTTCGCGCTTTCTCGGCTATGGGGTTTTTGGCTTCGTTCCTCGGTCTTCGTGTCTTCCTCGCTCCTTGCTTGACCTCGGCGTCCTTGATCGTCGGTTCGCGGCGTCGATCGTGCTTTGGCGTCGGCTTTGGCTTTGGCTTTCGGCTTTAGCTTGGCTTGGGCGTGGCTCTGGCTTTTGCTTTGCCTTGGCGCTTGCGCTTGGACGTAGACGGGGGAGACTTGTGATGCTTTCGTTCTTCCGGACTTCGCGTCGTATCGGCTAGAACGTGCGGTGCTTTTGCTCGAGACCGACGTAGTCGCTTGGCTTTGGCACTTGCGTTGCTTTGGCGCGGGCTTTACCGGGGCTTTTGCTTTGGCTTCTTGCGTGGGCTTTGGCTTCAGCGTCAACTCGGTCTTCTTCTCGAATGTCGTGGGCTACTTCTTCAATGCTTCTGGCTTCCTCGACGGTTTAGGTGTCGGCTAGACTTTGCTTCTTCTCCGGGCTTCTTTGGCTTGATCGGAGTCGAAGGGTACTCTTGAAGATGGCGGGGGTAGCACCGATCTCCGTGCGACGGTTGTAGCGTCGGCTTTTCTCTGAAGATGACGGGTGTGGCGACGTTTCAGGTAGTCCTCTCCAGGCTTTCTTCTTCGTGGATGGAGCAGACGTTTGTCGAAGGCGACGGGGTGATGACGCTTCGTTCCTCTTCTCCGGGCTTTGGAGCTTGATCGGAGTTGAAGGTTTGTTGGAGCCGACGGGGTAGTGCCGCTCCGAGCTTCTTCTTCGGCCTTTGCTTCAGGCATCTTCGGAGTCGAAGAGTCTTCTTCTCCGAGCTTTCTTCTTCGTGCACGGAGTCGAAGTCTTGATCTTCTTGTGCAAGGGTCTTCACGTTGATGAGGGCTTTCAATGGACTAAGCCGGTCCCGAAGGGATAGGCTTGCCCGTGCCTCGTGAAGCCTTGGGTCGATGAAGAAGCGTCTCCTCTTCTGCAGAGCTTCCTTGCTTCGTCTTCAATCTTCGACCTCTGTGGCGTCGGCTTCTTCTCCGGGCGTATTCGACTTGATCGAAGTCGAAGGCCTTGTTGACGACGACGGGTGTAGCGCCGCTTCTCTTCTTCTCCGGGCTTTTGGGCTTGATCAGAGTCGAAGGCTTGTTGGAGACGACGGGGTAGTGCCGCTCCGATCTTCTTCTCCGGCCTTTGCTTCTAGCGTCTTCGGAGTTGAAGGCTTTGTTGAAGATGACGGGTGTAGCGCCGCTTCTCTTCTTCTCCGGGCTTTTGGGCTTGATCGGAGTCGAAGGCTTGTTGGAGACGACGGGGTAGTACCGCTCCGATCTTCTTCTCCGGCCTTTGCTTCTGGCGTCTTCGGAGTCGAAGAGTTTTTCTTCTCCAAGCTTTCTTCTTCGTGCACGGAGTCGAAGGCTTGATCTTCTTGTGCAAGAGTCTTCACGTTGATGAGGGCTTTCAATGGACTAAGTCGGTCCTGAAGGGATAGGCTTGCCCGTGCCTCGTGAAGCCTTGGGTCGATGAAGAGCGCGTCTCTTCTTCTGCAGAGCTTCTTCGCCTTGCCATCCAACCTCTTGAGCCTTCCCCCTCCCCCTCTATTTATAGGCAAAGGGGGGAGGGGAGAGATATGGGAAGTTTTAATTTTAAATCCCTTTAATATCTCTCCCATAATTGCCCGAGATTTATTATTCAATTGAAGAGATGAATAAACCTTTATTCGCTTTCCTTTTCTGGCCGGGTAATTATGGCTCAATCATTTTTGGATTTACTTTGAATCTTGCACATAAAGTCGATGGTGACCCGGCTTCGTTTCTTGTCCGTCGGATCGAGGGATCGGCGTAGATCCACACGCAACCTTCCCCCGCGCATGGCGGTATTTGTTTCCTTTTTTCCTTCGTTTTTTCCTTTTCTTTTCCTTCTTTTTCTTTTCTTTCCTTTCTTTTCTTTTCTTTCCTTTTCTTTTCTTTCCTTTCTTTTCTTTCCTTCTTTTCTTTCTTTCTTTTCTTTTCTTTCCTTTCTTTTCTTTCTTTCTTTCTTTTCTTTCCTTTTCTTTTCTTTTCTTGTATGGTCGGCCACCCCATGAGGGGTTCGGTCTCTAGTAGGGGGCCGGGTGGGCCCCACTTGAGGATGGGCCCACCCGGCCCCTTGTTGGGCGCGAGTCAGGTCCAGGTCCGAGAGAGTGTCGGGTTCGCCTCCAACTTGATGCATGCGAGTCGGGTCCGCGTCGGAGTGCGTGTCGGGTTTGCCTCCGAATTGGCGCATGCGAGTCGGGTCCGAGTTGGACACAATTTGTGTCTACACTCTTTAAAATTGCAAACTTCCGACCAGTGGTCAAATAAGCATGACCTGAGCCCACCCAACACAACCTACCAACTTGCGAGACTCGAGCATAACCAGTGCTTGAAAATTTGTTCTCGGGTTGGGGAAGGCGGGTTTAAGATTGGGCTGAGTTGGGTTTGGTTGCGGGTTCTTTCAGTCAAGTTGAGATTGGGCTGACCTCTAATCCGACCCAACCAGCCCGAGTTGCAGCCTACTATTTCCTTTACAACTAACGTGATAAGACCTCTTTGTTCTAGCAACATGGACAATGATTAGATAAACGAACATTGTGCATGTTAACAAAAATAAGAAGAAATTTTCAAAAAGTGAATTTATTGCACACAACATAGACCGGTACATCATAGGCAAAGGAACATAATACACCCATGTTAATATTGTAAAGCATTCTCCAGGTCAATGTTTTGAAAAATAAGCATATCATTAAGTTGAAAGGAATAACACAAATTGGCTCAGAAGGCGATGCACTAGACTTGGAATTTATGTAAAGGTAAACTAATGGAAATACTATATCATTCAAGTTTTATTGTGTAACATATAACCCATGATTGGTGAAGTTAATTACAATGCATAAAGCTAGTAGTTAATCAGAACGCAATGGTGACCACACCAACACTGCATTATCATATTTCCCTCATTAATGCATTAATTAATGTAGTTTTGTCCAACACTTGTTCTCCAAATAATGTGGCATCAAAGCCCTTTCTGGGCAGTGATGAGTGATTGAAGAGCAATTGTATAAGATTGATCCCTATCTCTGCACTGGATTAAGTGACATGCACCTAACTTCGACTGGGCTTGTCGACGAAGCATTCCAACATATAGCAATCCGATCACCATTGGATGCTACAAAGTTTGTCAAAAAAACCAGCAAAACCACAACGCTTTTATGCCAAGGAGTTTCTCAGACAAAGGCCCAACAGCAGAAAGTTGTAAGAGTCAGAGTTTACCAATAAGATCTTATGCTGACATCTTTTTGACCAGATTTGCAGAGGACGAGATTCTTTGATCTCGGTTGTATGTCTACCATACATCCATCTCATGGCTGTATGCTGGTATCATGCAGTCATCTCAAGATTACATTAGGCATAACATACATCCCATCCCATGGGTGCATATTGGACACACACCCTAAGAAGCACGGACAAGGACACGCGGACACGTCATTTTTAAAAAAATCAGGACACGGACACGTTGAGGGGCACGCTGAATTAATATTATATATATATATATATATATATATATATATATATATATATATATATATATATATATATATATATATATATATATATATATATATATATATATAATATAATGAAACTAACATGTCTAATATTATGATTCATAATCCAAAATAAAGCTAAACGTTAATTTAAAAGTCTCCAACAAGGAACAAACAACAATAACATCATCAAGGATTCAAGTGCATAGCTTCAGGCTTTGAAAGCTTTTCAAAACACAAAACAAAACAAATAGAACACTCATAGATCATCATCCATCAAGATCAACACCAAGTGCCACCGCATCATCACCATCGGCGCCATCTCCCTCTCCATCATCAGTGAAGACCACAGCCTCCATATCCGGCTCATCAATGGAAAGATTCGCAATCTCAAGAACTCCAACATCTTCAAAAGAGTCAAATGCATCTCCGGCAATGTCCCACATCTTAGTCTCTCCTTGCATGTTTTGTGGTGACCTTCTTGATAACAAACGGAGATTGCTATGAATAAAGACCAAGTCTTCTGCCCGTTGAGGAGTCATCTTGTTTCTTCGTAAAGAATGCACAAAGGAGTATGTACTCCAATTCCTCTTACTGCATGATGAAGACGAAGGTTGCACAAGTAACTTGAGAGCTATACTTTGAAGCATCGGGACACTTGCATCATGGATCACCCACCAACTCTTGGGATCCATATGATATCGATCGTGCAAGGAGTCGACGTCTCCAAACTCTCCCGCCCCGGTTGAGAAGCTAGCATACTCCATGTTAGCCCTTGTACGATCCACCGAAGCAGGGAAGTATCTCTTTAGACATTTCGTTCTTTCTCTTGAAGCCTCCAAATCTTTATGTGGAAGAACCCGACTTGGATCTTTATGAAGCCATTCCTCACTATAATACCTAATTAATAAACATACACAAAACATAAGATGTAAAATATATTAACATGCAAAAAAATAAGAACCAAATTATCAATAATAGGACTTAGAATTTAGAAATCACCCCGGGTTCAATGAGTGCGCCAAGCAATGAAGTGGGGTGTTGTTCTTGTTCCAACGATCAATGAGTATTTCTTGTACAACATCATAAAATGAAAATGAGTCTTCATGCTGCTTTCCTTCATGCCTATAGATTGAAGACTTAACCTTCTCAATCATTGTATCCCACATATCATAAACCAAGTGGAGACACGGTTTATCTATATCACAAGCTCTAATCATATCATAAATAGGCCCGGTGAACGAGAGAATATACTCAATGGAATCCCACCAAATATCATCCAAAACCTTATCTTTCACAAACTGTGCTCTTCCGATATCATCCTCTCGATAGCAAGACCACTTGTCGCTTATAACCATCGCTTGGAGACCACGCTTTATGAGCTTGAATCGCCTAAGCATAACAATCGTCGAAGCAAAACGTGTTTCGGCCACAGAAAGCAATTTCAATGTCACAAATTCATTGAACATCGCCAATCTCATTGAGTGATTCATAATAAAATGCTTGATTTGCATGACATCACCAGAAATATCCGAGATCCAACTACATTCTCCGTAGGTCAAAGCATTGTTTTCCACATTCTTTGCCGCACAAATATTCTTCAAGGCTAGGTTGAGGGTGTGAACAACACATGGTGTCCAAAATATGCTAGGAAATTGTGACTCAATTATTTGCCCCGCACCTTTGCAATTTGCCGCATTATCCGTAATCACTTGGACTACATTTTGGTGGCCAACCTCATTAATCACCTCCTTCATCAAGTTAGAAATGAAGTATTTGTCTTTCACTTCACCCGAACAATCAACTGCTTTAAGAAACATAAGCCCGCTCTCCGTTACGGCCATGAAATTGATTAACGGCCTCCTTTGTGAGTCACTCCATCCATCACTCACAATGCTAACACCTTTCTCCCTCCATGTGCCTCTAATAGGTTGCAACAACCTCTCAATGTTTGACTTTTCTTTCTGGAGCAAACTAGTCCTCAATAGATTGTACCCCGGTGGCAAATATCCACTAATTTGATTGTTGGCAGCGAATGTGAAAGAGCTCACAAAGTAAGGGTTCCTTGCTAGATGAAATGGCAAACCTGACGAATAAAACATTCTTGCAATCTCCGAATGTAGTTGCTCACGAGCCACCATGTTAAATGCCTTCCCAGTAGAATTTTCATTTCCACTTGCAGTAGACTTTCTCTTCCTCCTGGAGTCAAGCCCTTCTTGCACAAAGTTGAAACTACCCATAGAACAAGATGAAGACAGTGACATAGTAGACGGGGGCAATGGTACTCTCTTCGGAGCATTGTTCTTCATCCTCTAGTTAGCTTCCTCCTCCATTTTTTGCATTTCGGAGATATCTTTCGTTGTCACTTTAGTGCACGCTCCAATCCCACAACCACGCAACTTCAATAGATGAGCCCTCACCCTTATGTAAGAACTCTTCTTGATTTGGTGACAAAAATTACATTGCCAAGAATGATTCCCCCCTCCATCACTAAGCTTATCCATCTGTCACATATCTCCAAAGAGGTTTGTTTAACTCTTCAGCAGATGAAGATGCTGCCGAGCTAGTAGCACAATAACTTGATGAACTCATATTCCAACAATCGACTTGAGATTACTACACCAATAAAGTAAAATGATTCAATTTATTAACGATCCAAAAATAACAAAAAGTGATTAACAAATGTATATATTTGTGCCTCCAACATCACAAAATAGTTATTAACCAACTATGGAGTTTGTGTTTAGTTCAAAGAAAGTATAATAATTATAGAGCTTATAGATGTGAGTGTTTCAATGTGATGTTAATGGACAACAAGCTTACTGATTTATGCTCATAATTTTTCTGCACGAACCCAAACAAAATCAGCAAAGAGTTCCTGCAAAAAAAAAAATAGCAAAGACAATTAGCAATGGAGAAGGAGGAGGGGGCTGGATGATTGAAGAGGGAGGAGGAGGAGAGGACTAAGGAGGGAGGAGGAGGAGGGGGCTGAGGAGGGAGGAGGAGGGGACTAAGACGGAAGGAGGAGGGGACTGAGAGAGGAGGGGACTGAGGAGGGAGGAGGAGGGGACTGAGGGAGGAGGGGACTGAGAGAGAAGGGAGGAGGGGACTAAGACGGAAGGAGGAGGAGGGGACTGAGAAGGGAGGAGGAGGAGGGGACTGAGAAAGGAGGAGGAAACTGAGAGAGAAGGGGGGAACTGAGAGAGGCGGGGGCTAAGAAGGGATGAGGAGGTGGGAGGAGACTGAGAAGGGTGGAGGAGGACTGAGAGGAGGGAGGACTCACCGGAGGAGCGTCGGAAGAGCGCCGGAGGCCGTCGTCGCAGCCGATCGCCCCGAACCCTCAGCAGAGAGGAGAAAACCCGATCGCTCTTCGGGGTGTTTTAAAACACAGTCGGGTCGGGTCGGGTCGGGTCGAGTTAGTCAGTTCCGGGCCGGAACGTGTCCAACATGTGTCCAGAACGTGTCCGAGCCCACAGCAGTATTTTTTTTTTGACCCGACACGTGTCCGGACGTGTCCGGCACGTGTCCGTGTCCGACACGTGTCGGACACGGACACGGGGCCTTCGAACAAGTGTCGGTGCTTCCTAGCACACACCCATCACATGGTTGTATACTTGTATTAAAGCTCTAAACTCATCTCATGAATTCCACATTAATCTTATAAAAGCCATATCCATACATATATATCATCTCAAGATACCTATGCATATACCTACTATGCATCACATGCAAAGCTAAAATTCTATTAATCAGTTTCTATGATTAGTTATAGGAGAGAGAAAACTTGTACCTTGAAGGTCAACTCGACTATCCTCATTATCGCTTAAATGGTTTGACCCATGTATCTCCTCTCATACTCTCAATCATAAATCTAGGCTAATGGGTGTGGTGGCCATGGAAAAGTAAACTAATACACAATCCTAACATCCATAACATATTATATCGTATATAATAAACCATCCAGAAATAAAGGAATAATTGCATGCTATTGCCCATGATCCCTAGACACAAAAATAAAAAGAAAAAGCCCTTCAACTAGATCTAGAAGAAACTTCTCGCATCCTCCCGAGTTGACCACTTTGTCCTCCACATGTCCTCTTGTACTTCTTGGTCATCCTTCTTTCACCTTTAGGTCTCCTCGCCCGCTCCATGGTACATGGGTGCTTTGGGTCTTCCATACATCGATCCAATCCCAGAAAGAAATAAAATTGCATCTTTGCCTATACCCTTTATACACGGGGTGTACGAGAGATCTAGTAAATAAAATACAATGGCTAGGAAACTGAGTATTCGTACTCGCCATTTACATATGCCATAATAACCAACAATAAATAAATCACAAAGAGAGGATCATAGGACTTTCAAACATTTACATGATCCATGATGCAAAAACACATAGATCTTATTTATGTAGCAAGCACAATATTCAACTTAGATGAAAACCCAAAAAACACAGATCGTCTACTAATTAGCACATGTCAGCATCTACAACAATAGGCTTCATATGGTTGGCCCTATAGGAGTCTCTTTGATTCCTATGTTCAGCCACCCTTGTTTTCCTATGGGCATGGGTAACATGATGCAAGGAATCCCTTTTGGGGAAGAAACCTTTTATGGAAAGGAGACTTATGAAAACTTGGGGAATTAATTCCCTTTTTCTCTCCTAACATCTAGGAATTGGATTTTACTAGTCCAACTAGGAATCCAGTAATGAGAGAAATATCCATTATGGACACCCATGATTAATCCTAATTAATTAGGAACAACCTCCTTAGTTCAATAGTATTAATTAATTAAAGAGTGACTTGAAGTCCTACTCCTATGTGGATACTTATGACATAACCTCCAAATTAGAAGAGTCAATTTAGTTCATCATGTGGACAATAATAACATCTCCTAAATAATAGGAAAGTCAACCTAGTCCACTAGGACACCATTGGATACTTACATGTCCTAAAAAAACAGAAAAATCGACTTTGTTCATATTGAATACTTATGACACCTCCTATAAAATAGGAGGGTTAATTTAGTTAATTTATGGGTTTTTTAGACTTAACACCTCCCCCCTCCATTATGTTTGTAATTAGACAGACCCCATCAAATCATCCCATTCCGCCAGTCAAATATGGTTGACTGCTATTCCACCTTGTTAGTTTTTTTATTAGATCGTTTTGTCTTTTACATTCTAAGAACACAATCTTTGAGGAAGAAGATAAAGAAAACTGCACAAAGTCGGTATCAAAAAATTGAGATTTGATGATTTGGGGGAGATCTTCATCCTCTACCTCTTGAATGGATATTTAAGTATTCGGGAAAGATCTTCATCTTAGGAATTTGAGGACTTGGGAAATATCTTCATCATCTTCCTCCCGGGTGGGTTCCTTCCTCACGAATGAGTTTCATCTTCTTCCTTTAGATTAGGTTCCTTCATCATGAATGAGTCTCATCTTCTTCCTTCCAAATGGATTCCTTCATCACGAATGAGTTCCTTTCATCCCGAATGGATTTCATCTCTTTCCTCATGAATGTGTTTCATCTCTTTGAATCTTCCTCCCAAATGGGTTCCTTCCCCATGAATGGGTTTCATTTTTTTCCTCATTCTTCCTCCCAAATGGGTTAACTTTCTTCCCCACAAGTGGATTTCATCTTCTTTCTCATGAATGGGTTTTTCCTCACAAATGTGTTTCATCTTCATCCTCACAATCCCTTGTGAATGGGTTATTGGCACTAGATTTGAGGAAGAAGATGAAGTTCTTCTTCAAGAATTGGTCTTTTAATACCAAATTTGGGAATTTTCTTCATCATCTTCTTCAAGATTGAGTTTGTTGACAACAATGGGCAAAACGGTCCACTAAAAACCTATGATAGTGGAATAGCGGTCAAACAGGTTTGACTGATGGAATAGGATGCCCAATTATATGTTAACATCATCGCAATCAAGCATGATGACAAGTAGGAGGCCCGATTATGGGGGCATACAAACCCTTTGCCCCATATTCTTGTAGAAATCGACTGCTAATATTTAATATGAGTCGGCCTGATGGAATCTACATATGCGAAGAACGATAACTGCACAGTGGGATTGCATAGATACCTTGGGGGACGGGCAGGGGCTCCTCCTCCCCGTAGATGGTGCGGAGTCTGGAGAGGGAGATGGGGGCGGCGGAGGGGTAGCTCTCGGCGAGCTGGAAGAGGTTCTGCCGCCACCCCCACAGGGCGGCGGACATGGCCTTGTTGCCGCTCTGAAGGGACGACTTCTCTGCCTCCAGCGCCTCGATCTGCTGCTGCTGGCTTGACGACCGGACACCCAGCACGACGAACACTCCCACCATGAACAGATTGGTCACGCTGTCCTTCCCCACAAAACCCATCACCTTGCTCCTCAACGCCTCCATCGTCTCGGCTGATTCTCCGACCCGCCTGTGATGCGGCTTTCCCTTCTCTACCCCCTCCACTCCTCTTCTGTAGAACTTGGGTCGGGTTGGCTATGCTTTTGGTTCTAAGTTTTGTGGACCCAACTAAATACGTGTCGGATCCGGGTTGGGGATTGGGAAGACCCGACCCAACCCAAGAACCGAACTCATATATATTAGTCCAAATATATGATAAGTCCACATGCTTATGCATTGGTAGGGGTGGCAATGGGTCGTGTTGGGTCGGGTTCATGTCATGTCTACTTTCGGGTCGTGTCCAAAACCCCTAGACTCGGACCCGACCCGTTTAACTAATCGTGTCTAGATCCTAAACCCGTACCTGACCCGTTTATAAACGGGTAGACCCAATAAGACCTGTTAGACCCGTTTACCACACAGGGTTTATTTAGTTGACCTGATCCGACCCAATCCGACTCGACCCGACCTAACCCGATAGACCCGCTGATACTATATATTACAGTATCGGATTGCGGGTAGACCCGACTCGACACGACCCGTTGAATTTTAAACGGGTCTTCCCGGGTCTAACGTGTCCAAACTCTAAACCCGGACCCGACCCGTTTATTAAACGGGTCTGTCGTGTCGACCCGTTTAGCCCTGACCCAGACCCGATAACTTCGTGTCGAGTCGTGTCGGGTTCGAAATTGTCAGCCCTATGCATTGGGCTTCGACTTGGGGGACTACATCTCACCCCAGTAACTGTTTCCGTTTATTGTTTGCTATCATTGAACCAACTACCAAGAGAACCCCAACATGTGGCTATAACTTAAAAGCCTAATGTAGACCTCTAGCTTGCTAGGAAATAGCCAATAGCCAATAGCCAATAGCCAATATTTTTTTGGACCAACTAATGACCCGAGAATTGACCCGATCTTTGTGTCTGTGGTAGAATCGAACTAGTTCGGTTTGGTTCTGGGTTGGCTCAAACCCGAATCAACCCAACCCGGATTGCAAACCCTATTTGTGAGGGGGCTTTTTTTTTTACGAGTGTTATGAAACTAGATAAATGCCTAGAGAATTTGTACTTCTCAATGCTCCTATTTTCGTACTATTCCATTCTTTATATAGACACAAGATAATGAAACATTTATGGAAAGATGAATGATTCCCTTTAAAGAGGAGATTACATGCTTGTAGAGAGGGATTACATGTAACATGTGTGAGAGAGTAATGGTGACATTTAGAGAGAGGAGTAACAACACAATCAAGGTCACCAATTGAATTTCCATCACCACACTCAGATAATTACCTAATTACCTGTGGGAAAAAATAAAGGTGAAGAAAAAAGAGTACAATATTCTTTAGGAACTCAGTGTGGAGTTGAACGTGCTTAAGACTGCCTCGTTAAAACATTGTTTGGAAAACCTGTGAGAAAAAAACCAAGGCGAAGGAAAAAGAGTACATTGCGCACATTATCCTATATCAGTAGTCATCTCTAATGGTAATCCTCTTCTTGATATGGATGCTCCCCCTGCCGAAGTACTCCCCCTTATAGTAGTGAGAGTAGTGAGAGATGTACATCAACTAGACTGATCTTGGATCTTCTATATACCGATGGCATGCACTGACTTCTTAAATATTGAAGTTGGTAGGACTTTAGTGAATAAATCTACTAGATTATCACTAGAGCGAATCTGCTTCAAATCAATATCATGGAACTACTGGACCACATGAGTATAGAAGAATTTCGATGAAATTTGTTTGGTCATATCATCTTTGATATATCCTCACTTAATCTATGCAATACAAATATTATTATATTTATACATTGTCATAGAAATGCTTTAGATTTAGATAGCCTGCATGTGCTCCAGATATGATGGACCATGGATTTTAACCATACACATTCATGACTTGCTTCATGAAGTGCAAGTATCTCAGAGTAGCTGGAGGAGGTAGCAATCAAAGTCTGCCTGATAGATAGCCTTGAGATTGTTGTGTTGTCATATGTAAACACATATTCCATTTATGAACAAGCTTTGTAAGAAGCAGAAAGATAACAGAATCTGCATATCCTACTAAAAGTGGGCCATTGGTTAATTCTCTTAAATAAAATAAGCCCATATTAGTTGTTCCATAGAGGTAGCATAGGATATACTTAGGGCTTGTTTGGATGTTATCCATATATAACATTTGTTTCTTTGCATATGTATTGTTGTAATGCATATGCAAAGAAACACATGTTCATAGTTGTAATTGTTTGTTTGTTTCTATCATCTGTACATATTTGTGTATGTGTTTATGTCTTCAATGGAGACCATATGTGTAAATAAGCGGTGGATTTTTATTTGTTCATGGGGTGAGACGAATTCTCAAAAGACCAGCTAGAGACACAAATTTGAACCTGTACAATTAGTTGAACATCTAAAAAACCAACATCCAAAATTAAAATTTTGTTTGTACTTGTGCAAATAGAAACACACCCCTATTTGCACAAGATCCAAACAATATCTTAATGTCATTACAATGTCGTCGAGTTGGTGCAGAGTTAAACCTTACTAATAAGTTGACTGAAAAAGATATATCAAGTCTAGTGCATTGGTCTAAGTACATCAAAGAAGTTTGTATGGGCGAGATCACAGATCAACGTTCCCTGATTAACCTGCACAAGACACAAACAAGAAAGAGAAGCAGGGGGTAATGATTCTCGGATCCCGCCTCCGACGCTTAAGTCAGACCGGAGAAATAGCTGTCTATCACACTTTCTGGGAGCAAGAAATTCAGTTCACAGAATGCTCATACCTGGGCATAGAGACTACCATGCTGACGTGTCACGCTAGTTGTAAATTAGTTGGCTACAACTATAAATAAGCAATCATTTCTTGATCTGACGGGTATGATGGTTACAGCTGTAACAACCTCGTTAGCATAATATCCAATGGTCTCCTAGGACGTCATCATAGCTTGATGGCTATTTCGTTTGTTACTCCCATGATTTATTAAGCTTTATCAGCAGTTCCGGGTTCACCTTTAGGTTAGTGATATGAGATATGCTGAGGGGTAAGAAAACTGAACCATATAGAGCACAATAAAGGGGCTAAACCCTCACCCTTGAGGGCCCTTATACACTAGATCAGCATGGGCATTCTTCCCATATTAGATTATGCGATACGTCACTGACACATGGTTATCTTCAGCCATAATCCGGTTGCTAAAAAAAGATTGTACCTTTACTTTTTACCATGAAGTCATCATGATCTCATATTGTACCTTTACCTTCTGTCGATCATATTTGACCTGAGATTGGCATAAATGCTAAGTATCCCTTCCACTTTGCTTTTGTTCGCGTTGGGAGCAGCCAGGATGGTGCCACATGGGGTATAATTTTCATGCATTTACACACTTATTGCCCTAGATATCGCACTTAAGGGCAAGAAGCATTTCATTATTATTTTTGGGACGAAAAGGGTCATTCTTGATGTCGAGTTATTGAACAACCATTAGAGAACTCAGTGGATGAGCTTTATCCATGTTGAAACACTTCAGTACATTTTCGGTATATGATAATTGATAGATAATGTTTCTATTCGGGATGTGTTCGATCTGTAAATTGAGACAATATTTAGTTTTTTTGTCACCTTTCATCTCAAATTCTTTCGTCAAGTATTCTATAGCCTTCATAATATCTTCAGTAGTCCCAATTACATATCATCAATATAACTATGACGATAGAAAAATTGGATTCTGATTTCTTTATAAATACACATGGGCATATTGGATTGTTCACATATCATTCTTTCAACGAATATCGAATAATCTGGTTTTACCACATTCTTTTGAATTGTTTTAATAAAAAAAGGATCATATTAGTTTAATTAAGTACTTTTTTCATGGATTTGATGTATTTGCTTCAAGCAATTTGAATCCTTTAGGGACTTTGATATAAATATATGTATTTAGTATAGATACGTGATAACCATATCCATAAGACACATTCTAGTCTTTCTAAGATTATAAAGTAAGTAAATATCAGAACATAATACCATCCATTACAAGCAAATGCATTTATTCGTAATCAATATCAGGTCTTTGCAGGGTACCTTGCACTATAAGGCGTGCTTTATATCTAACGATCTTGTTATTCTGGTTGTGCTTTCTTATCAATACCCATTTATACCCTATGGTTTTTACTCCATTGGGTGTTAGGAGTACATGTTCAAACACTTAACGTCTTTCTAGCGAGTCTGGCTCTGCTTGGATTGTTTCTTTCCATCTTGTCCAATCATACCTATGTCGATATTAATCTATGTTATGTGGTTCCAAATCATCACTTTTCATAATGGTAGTAGTTATTGTATAACGAAAAATATCGTTGATGATCATTTCTTTATGATCCGATAGATTTCTTATGCATGCATGGTTTATAAAAATTTCTTCATTTTTAGGTACATTTGCATCTTCGAGGGACTATCTCTTCAGGGATTTGTTCCTCTTAAGGGGATATTTGTTTAGAGAATGTGAATTTATTTTTTATTTCATCTATATCCCATTCTAGAGTGTTATTTCTATAGATATTGTCAGTGTTTTCCCATTTGATCTCCGCTTTCAGGGAGTTGAATCCTTCGAAGCTATTGGTCGACCATGCTTCAGATATCCCGTGAATGATTCATTTACTACCATATTAGCAGGTTGTCCTTTAGGAATATCTACTCGTGCTAGGTATTAACTGCTGGTATATGTGACATGGTCACTTTTACTGCATTTGTGAATGCATCAGGAAGTTGAATAGCAATTTTGAATTGCATTAACAAATATCTTGTGTGTTTTTGCCTACCGTCTTCCCTAGATGTTTTGACTAGCCGATGCGCTCCACATGCACAACAATCATAACTATCAAAATTTGTGTCGTGAGAATAAAAACAAACCGTACCACTAGAAATTGTATACTACTGATGCAAAAGAGAAAAGTGCATTTGATAAGCCCAAGAATTATGAGGATATTTGCTATAGATGCATCACTCAAGGGCATTAGTCATTTATATGCCATTTGCCCAAACATTTAGTTGATCTTTATCAATCCTCCATGAAGGAAAGGGGAAAGAAGATCAAAATGAATTTTATAGACCATTGTGATCCAGTGGATATAACTCATTTGGATATATCAGATTTTTTTGAACATCTCGAGGAACAGTTAATTGGTGATGGAAATGCCCACACTAATTAAGGATATTTATGTTAATGTAGTAGTAAATCTTATATATTTTTCTTTTGAATGCGTCTTATTTATGTTTTCTTATTTAACGTCATCTCATCTTGTATTTCTTTGAAAAATATAGAGTGGTATAACTTACAAAAATGGTTTGGTATCAAAATGGATTAGCTGAATTTTTTATAAAATGCCTCCAGATGATCACATGACCCATGCTTATAGAAAAAAAAATTGTCTATGTCTTAATGGGGGCATTCTATATTGCATGTTGCAGCTTTAATCCATATTCGACCAACTGCATATCATCGATACTCACCAGTACAACTTGTATTTCGATCATTAATTGATTATTTCCCACTTGCGAATTTTTTGTTGTCCTATGCAAGTTCTGATTGCACCCCCCACAACGCACCAAGATAGGTCCTTGGCGTCAACTTGGAATTTATTGTGGATTTGATTCACTATTTATTATTAGATATTTTGAACATATGACGTGTGATGTTTTTACTACAAGATTTGCAGACTGTCATTTTGATGAGATAATTTTCTCACCGTTGGGGGAGGAAAACATCAACTTAAAGAACGACATGAATTTTCTTGGAATACGACAACACTCTCTCATCTTGATCAACCCAATGTGAAACCAAAGTGCAAAGGATTGCTTATCTTCATAAAGTTATATTCAACTTCTTGATGCATTCACAAATGTAGCAAAAGTGATCGACCATGTCACATATAGCAGCTATAAATACTCTAGCACAAGAGCCAGGCTCGGGCAGGATGAGGAGGCCGACGGCGATGGTTGGATGCGATCTTCGATCATATTTCACCGAAGTAGATGAGATAGGAGATGACTTTAATTTGGAGGCAGCAGAGAGAATTAAGCTTGATCGGTAGGAGAGAGAGAGAGAGAGAGAGAGAGAGAGAGAGAGAGAGAGAGAGACAATGAACCATATTCTCATTAGGGCATATGCCAATATAGAAATATACGATGTATATGTGTAGGGTGTAAGTCTCGTACACATAAAAGACTTGTATAACCTACTTATATATACATGATTAACACCCCACAAGTTATGGTAAGTCAGATGACACTTTAACATACATAGTTACAAGATTACAAGTATCACCAGCCTTGAAACATAGCAAGGCTTTATTGTCAAATAATTGAATTAAAGTATAATAGAAGGTTACATGATTTAAAAAATAAATAAATGGATGAAAACTAAAATAAAACATAATTATGCTATGAAATATTAACATAAACCAACCCACTCAGATAAAATATTTTCTCAATGCCAATAAGCAACAACCCATATATAAATGCATAGCAAATATAATAGCATATTTAGAAAATGTTGAGAACATATCGCTTGCAACGCTGATCCAGCCAAACTCCATCAATAATATTGCAGTGCTCCAAAGTCTGGTGATCCTCTAGCTCTCGATCATCAAACAGAAGAATTTGACGGTCCTTTGTTGTTCTATCCTGATTGCAAATCATCTCCTTAATACGACCGATGGTATAAGAGCCCTCGACTTGAAGCTCCACACTCGTTGTTTTCCACGTCATTATGTAAAGGGTGAATACTTTTGCCTGATCAAGATCCCAATCGTCGGTTATCGGTTCCTTCCCGGTGCGTTGATCACTGGAAAATTGCTTCTCAGCTTGTTTTGGGTCCTTCTTAATCCCCTTCTTAGCAAGTTCTTAATCCCCTTCTTAGCAAGGGATCTTCTGTTCAGGGAATCGGCTGTCACACAACTCTTGGAGATTGGCATCTGCTTAAGATATATAAAATACATGCAATATCAAAATATCTATTGTTTATATATATATATATATATATATATATATATATATATATATATATATATATATATATATATATATATATATATATATATATATATATATATATATATATATATAGAGAGAGAGAGAGAGAGAGAGAGAGAGAGAGAGGATACGGGGTATAGGCTGGCGGCCTATTTTGACGAAATAGGCAGCCACCCATTTGATGCCCCTAGGAGTCTTAGAATGTGCTGATTTTTTGTGAGCATAAGCATCTTATCTTAGATAGAACACCCACAAAAAATCAGCAAATTCTAAAACTTTTAGAGGCATCAAATGTAATATTTCAGATTAACGGTGACAACGAACACTCGATAAAACTTCTAACATTTGATGCCTCTAGGAGTTTTAGAATGTGCTGATTTTTTGTGGGTGTTCTATCCAAGATAAGATACTTATGCTCACAAAAAATCAGCACATTCTAAGACTCCTAAGCGCATCAAATGGGTGGCTGCCCATTTTTTCGAAATAGGCTGGCAGCTCATTTCCCGTTTCCTCTCTCTCTCTCTCTCTCTCTCTCTCTCTATATATATATATATATATATATATATATATATAATTGTTTTACTTTTTGAGAAAAACTAATGATATAATTTCCAAAGAACAATGGAGATGGCATTATTGATTTGGAGAAAAGTTAATGATACAAATACGAGTTCTATATGATCTAGCATTTTCTGGGGTTCTTGGAGCCCAGAATCCCAAAAAAGGCTCACAGAGACTCCATTTTGGGTTCCAGAAAAATGGCTCTCAAGAGCACATTTTGGGTTCTCTGAAGAAACACTTTTTGGGGATCTGATTGTATCCAAACAGGCTCTTTGTCTTTTAAAAGGATTTTGGACTCTCAGAATCCTAAAATCTCGAATCCGGAGTGTAACCAAACAGGCTCTTTGTCTTTTTAAAGGGATTTTGGACTCTCAGAATCCTAAAATCTAGAATCTGGAGTGTATCCAAACAGGCTGAGTATACATCCAAACCAACTTAGTATCAGTCTAAATGTAAATGGACAAACATAAATAATGATGCATAACATTGATTCATTTGGAAGGGTAATCATCAAGGTGGAATGTGAGAAAAATAGGAATTCGAGATCTCGATATTACCTTTTACAAACTCCTATAGGATTTGGCAGAAACCACATCAGAATAGGGGAGAGGCAAAAAAAAAAACCCTCAACTAATCTTTTTTTTTGGTGCAATCCAACCCCTTTCATATAGGTTGCAGTCTGATCCTAAAATGACCAAAATAGGTTTCCCAAATTAATACAAAAGACCGTTGGTGCATGCTCTTTGTACACTACAACTCACTTGCCACTTTTAAAATTTTATTGGTCATGAACCTAACCAAATCTTTTTAGGTTCAATGTATTTACCTTACAGACTGCTTCCCTTTGAATATAGACCAAAACTATAGAGCCTCTGCATTTGTTGTTGGGGTTTAGTCCCACATCGGTTAGGGGCTGGGTGGTTGTGTCTTCATATACCCTCTAGTGGACCTCCCCCTACGACCTGTCGGGTCTTGGGGCGAGATGGTATCTACATTTGTACCCTTGGGGCTTGTTTGTATTCAGCCAAGAGACTAACTCGTTAAGTAAATCGGATAAAAGTTTTACTTTGCTGCTATTTGGATCCAAAAAGTTGTAATAAAATAAATGATACAAGGTTTACTAGTAGCCAAAAGTTTAATTAGGAAAAGCCAAATAAAATTTTTGATTTACTAGTAAAAAGCTCCGTTGACCCATGCCATATCAACAACGACATGATCGAGAAAGCATTCCGTGATGGATTCGACGATCTGGGAGTGACACATGGCGATCCCAGTTTGAACGGCCATGATCTATGGGCCATGGGATGAACAGGAGGATGCCACTACCACCAGTCGCTGCCGCTCGTTGCTCTACAGCCTGCTGTGCATCGCTGTCTTTGGCCACCACCCCCACCAACCATCAGCTGCTCCGTCAGCCATCATTCGCTCCGGTTGCAGGCGGCGGCGGGTGCTGGTAGACGGGGCGTGTAACATCCACCCCAAACACACAAGATATTGTCTGCACAAGATATTGTCCACACAAGATATTGTCCGCTTTGCCCGTTCCCGCACGAGGACTTCCCAGGGTGGTCACCTATCCTAGAACTACTCGTGCCTGAGCACGCTTAACTACAGAGTTCTTACGAAATCCATTACGGCGCACGTTTTTAAAACACGCCTTCTATGTTTGGGAGGGAAAATTATATAAGTAACACAGGATCTCCTTCTCTTCAGGCGATGTGAGACTAACTCAGTGGCCTTGGACACCTCGCCTCACCTCACCTCATCCATTTTGGTATCACGGCCTCAAGAGTCTTGGCTCTTGGTCTATTAGATCTTGAACGTCACAATCCACCCCCCTTAAGGGCTACATATCCACGTGTAGGGTTAGATCCTCCAATTGCGAGGAGAACCGGCTTTGAAACCATTTTGTAACATTCGCCCCAAACACACAAGATATTGTTCCCTTTGCCCGTGCCCGCACAAGGACTTCCTAGGGTGGTCACCCATCCTAGTACTACTCTCACTCGAGCACGCTTAACTACGGAGTTCTACAAAATCCGAAGCGGCGCAAAGTTATAAAACATGTTTTCCATGTTTGGGAGGAAAAATTATATAAGTAGCTCAGGATCTCCTTCTCTCCAGAGGATGTGGGACTAACTCAGTGGTCTTGAACATCTCGTCTCATCTCACCTCATCCATCTTGGCATCACAGCCTTAGAAGTCTTGGCTCTTGGCTTATTAGATCTTGGTCGTCATAGTGTATCAGCGGGCGGCTGGTGGTCGGCAAGCTGAGACGGGTTGTCGGTGGCCGACGGGGGGTGGTGACCGGTGGCCAGTGTGGCGATGACAGTTTGTCAGTGGCCAGCAGGGGTGGTGGACTGCGACAGTGAGCGACCGATAGATTTAATTTCTGATTTACTTTACTGGTCAATCCAAACAGCCATCTAATAAAGGTTTACTTTACTGGTCAATACAAAAAGCAAGGAAATCAAATTTATTAGTCGATTTGGAAGTTTTAGTAGCCCACATCTAATTTACTAGCCTTTCTTTTACGGGTCCAAAAAACGATCAGGCCGTAGAGGTTTCACCTCTATATTCACAACTCTCCATAATATATTAAAAACTATCTTTATACTTTCATAAACTTTCAAATTCCAGATCAAATCATTATAGGAGAAATGATTTGACATAGATGTGAAAACGTGAGATAGAGATAGATCAAAGAGAAAATTACTTGGTGAAGATGGGTACATCAAGAAGCGAAGATACATGCCTTCCAAGGCTGTTTCATCCGATGTATGGGAGGGTTTTTTGTTCACTCCAAAGGATTGAAAATTTTACTTGTATTCTTACTTTCTAAAAGATCTCTCGATATTCTTTCGACCACTGATGTAGCCCATGTTTAAGGTGAGAATGTAAGGGTCTGTTTGGATACGCTCCGGATCTAGGATTCTAGAAGGCCATAATCCCTAAAAAACAGAATTCCTAAAAAAGATGAAGAGCATTTTTTGATACAACTGGATCCCAAAAAGTGTTTTTGCAGAGAGTCCAAAATGTACTTCTGAGAGCCATTTTTCTGGAGCCCAAAATCGAGGCTCCAGAGCCCTGTTTTGGGATTCCGGGCTCCTAGAATCAGAATCCTATCCAAATAGGGCCTTAATTCAAGAGGAATGCAACGCATACACGAAGCAGGCGTGTATGCGCTGCATCCTCGCCATGAGCCATGTAGGATGAGGGCGATTCACACGGATGAAGTCATGCTGATGTCAGGGTTTTGCCTCTCGATTTGTTCATTGTACCTACCCTGCAGTGCTCATGGCGAGGATGCAGCTTGCCTATGCAATATGCATGCATGGTGTGTATACTTAGCATTCCACAAAATTCTAATAGGAATCTTGCCATCTCTTACCATTGTTGCTTTGTTTTTAGCACTATATATAATTAGTCTTTATAATTTATTATTCATAAAGTATTATTATTAATGACAATAATAAACCATTTAAGACAATGATACTGAATAAGTAAAAAATAGTTTAGTAATATGGATCTTCTTTCCTTTTAAAAAAGAGTAGTGATAGGGGAGCTCCATTATATAGCCCTATCAGGAAAGCCCCATGATGTGGTAACCATCCAACGAATTAACAATCTTATGTGAAAAACAAAGCAAAGTTCAAATATCTTAATTGTCCTCAACAGAATGTTGTATAAGCGGCAAGCATCAGCTCCCACTTCCATCATATTTTTTAAATAATATTTTTTGGGAGTTGAATTTTTCACTTTAAAAAATTTATAACTTCTTGTATACATATCAAAATTTTATAAAATTTGTATTTTTACAACTACTCATGGAGGTCTACAAAATTAAACCCATATTGCCAAAATTCTAAGAAAAAAATTTAGATATAAAACTACCATATAATTAAGTAATATTTATCAAATTAAGTAACATTTGTTGACACTTATAAAAAACTAAAATTGTCACTTTCGAAATTTTGGTTTCACTTTAACTGGCTAAATGTCACTTACAAAAGAAAATGTCATGTTAAACTGACAGTTACAAAATCGAGACACTTTATCGGACACAAACTGTCGATAAAAGTGTCTCTTAATTTTACAACTGTAAAAAACTAAAAATGTTACTTTCGAAATCTTGGTTTCACGTTAACTGACTAAATGTCACTTACAGAAACAAATGTCACGTAAAACTGACAGTTACAAAATCAAGAGATATTTTATCGGACACAAACTGTTGATAATCTCTTAATTTTACAACTATCTATTTACGTGATATTTGTTTTTGAAAAGTGATATTTAGTCGATTTATGTGACAATTTGATTTTGTAGGTGATAATTTTGTTTATTTAGGTGACAATTTGGTTTTGAAGGTAGGTGTGTAAAGCGTGTCGGGCCGGGTCGGGCCTAGAGATCCTAAGCCCATAAAGGCTTGCCGGGCCTGGTTGAGTCGGGCCTTTGGCCAAGGGTATGAGCTCGGGCCCAAGCCCATGTATAGATATATTAATAATTTCAGGTTGGGTCAGGCCAGGTTTAGGCTAAAAACTGTGTTTTTTTTTTAAAAAAAAATTGTGGGTTCGAACTCAAGACCTTATAAAATTTGGATCGGGCTAACGGGCTCCCTTTTGGGCCAGGTTGCAGGCTTAAGGTAGCGGCCCGAGCTCGACCCATGGATTTTTCAGGCCGAGCCGGGTCGGGCTGTTGACCGGGCCGGGTCAGACTCAAGCCTTTAACTTTCGGGCCTGATTCGGGCCGGTGGGCCTTTTTTACACCCTTATTTGAAGGTGACAATTATTATGGATCACTTATATTCGGTTTTTTTTTCCTTCAAAATTTCATAGTAACAATGGATCTAGTTTTATAGAGTTTAATTAGTAGATTCCAAAAATATAAATGTTTCATAATTTCGATGAGTATACAAGAAGTTATAGCTTTTTTGAAATAAAAAACACCTCTTCCAAAAACTACAATCAGCTCATTATTTAATCCTTTTAAAAGATGAAGATAAGACAAACAAATGGTAGAACGGTCCAGTTTGGATTGCCACGTCATGGCGCTTATAGAAGGTGAGACCCGAATCAGATTTTCTTTAAAAAATTATGGATATTTTGTTAGTGCAAAGAAGTCATTCCTAATTTTGGTTTATACTTTTCATGCAAAAAATTCTATTTTAAAAAAAATTGTCAGGTGTCCTGAAACCTTTCGGGCAATAGTCCCAATTCAAGCTCCGACTAATCCCTTGGGTAATGCGCACCGACCCACTTGAAAGTTTCCCTATGCAATCCTGGGTAAATCGAAAAGGGGAGGGGAATTAAACCCACAACCTCCTCGATCACCAAAGCATTAGTTATTTACCAACTCCCCTATCCCCTAGTGTGTTCATGGTAGGACTTTATTGGTCAATCTCGATAGAGAGGAGGATTGAACCGACAACCTCCTCACCAAAGCATTAGTTGCATACCAACTCTCCTATCCCTTACCGTGTTCATGGCAGCATAAGATAATTTGAGGATGTGGGCTTATGCTTTTCTAGTGACGGAAAGGGGTTCTTTTTTTTATCTTATTATTGTTTGTTTTTGTTTCTTGAGAAATTAGTAAATTCTCTTTGATATAATTCCATATTTTATTTTAATAAACCAGTAGGGGTCTATGCCAAACCTCCCCTCCAATCAAGAGGCATTCTCAAAAACAAAAAAAAAATGTGTATAAAACCTACACTACCCTAACACAAGCCGAATTCTGCTAGCCACCTTTAAATCATATTTCTCCTAATCTGCATTCTTCATATCTACTGGCTTCATGCCCTTCAACAAGCCAAAATGAAATAAATGTATCCTTGACTTGCACTTGTCACAAGCCAACGTTGATCTTCCTATCAACCTTGTCTATATTGAATATCATGGTAGTTTCGCTCCACCTACCTTGAAACTCTACACTGAACTAAAGCTTTGTTACCACCATTGGGAGACAAAGGCTCCAACGATCTAGATCTGATCACCGGGTCTTACTTGGAAGTGTGTCGCGAGATTTGACGTCGAAGGTTTTCCGAAAAATCACACGTAGAGAAGATGATCCACAACAAGAGAAAATATTCTGGCAAACAAGGATGTAGATTTTCACTGTAGAGATTACAATAGCAAGTTGGTAGGTCACTGTTTGTTAGATACCCGAACATAGTATCTCTATACCCTCTCAAAACTATTACACGACGAATACAAACCATACAGAAGTACACCAGAGAAATCCGAGTGAGACCGAGAAATGAATCGCCAAAAATGACGTCGAGTTGACCGCGATAAGGAACTTGGAGAAGATCCTCCCTAATTATAAGAGCTCCTAGCCACACATAATCAAAGAAGGGAGTGGGGTTTGAGAGCATTTTTCGACGGACTCCTTGTGCCCCATATTTTTAGGAGCTCCTAGCCGCCACATAGGCAAAGTAGGGAGTATAGTTTGAAAGCTTTTCGAAATGGACTCCTAGTGTCCTCCCTATTTTTAGAAGCTCCTACCCGTGATATAGGCAAAATAGATAATGGAGTTTGAGTGCATCTCCCGACGGACTTCTAGTGCTCTTCCTATTTTAAGGAGCTCCTAGCCATCACATAGGCAAAGTAGGGAGTGGGATTTGAGAGCATCTCCCGACGGGCACCCAGTGTACTCCCTACTACGAGCTCCTAGCTGCCACATTGGCAAAGTAGGGAGTGGGGTTTGAAAGCATCTCCCGGTGGACTCCTAGTGCCCTCCCTATTTCTAAGTGCTCTTAGCTGACACGTAGACAACCTAGGGAGTGGGGTTTGAGAGCATTTCCTGATGGACTCCTAATGCCCTCCTTATTTTCAGGAGCTCATAGTCGCCATATATGCAAAGAAGAGAGTGGGATTTAAGAGCATCTCTCGACAGACTCCTAGTATCTTACCTATTTCTAGGAGCTCCTAGTCGGCACACATGCAAAGTAGGGAATGAGGTTTGATAGCATCTTCCGAAGGATTCCAAGTGCTCTCTTTATTTCTAGGAGCTTCTAGCCGTCACATAGGAAAAGTAGAGAGTGTGATTTGAGAGCATCTCCCGACGGACTCCTAGTACCCTCTTTATTTCTAGGAGCTCCTAGCCGCAACATAGGCAAAGTAGGTAGTGGGGTTTAAGAGCATCTCCCAACGGACTCCTAGTGTCCTCTCTATTTCTAGGATCTCCTAGCCATCACATAGCCAAAGTAGGGAGTGGGTTTTGAGAGCATCTGCCGATAAATTCCTAGTGCCCTCCATATTTCTTAGAGCTCCTAGATGCTGTATAGGAAAAGTAGGGAGTGGTGTTTGAGAGCATTTTTCGATGGACTCCTACTATCCTTCTAATTTCTAGAAGCTTCTAGCCGCCATGGCCACATAGCAATATTCTAAAAAGCGCTAGGCGATAGTCGAGCGATGGGGGATCTTCTAGCGCCTGGGCTGCCTAGGCAACACCTAGGCATTTTTATATTTTTAAAAATTATTTATATTATTATTTGGATATTATATGTAACATATATTTTTTAACTTTCTATAAATTCAAGATTATCCCAACTATTATTTTAAAGAGCATATATCATTTACATAATCATAAACTTAATATTAACAAGAACAAAAGGAAGCATGATATTATCTCAGATAATATTAAAATATCCATAATATTAGTACATTCCAAACCATAAATTTATTATTACCAATAATAGAATAGAATTTATACATATTATAGTGTCTAGGCCCGCCTAGCATCGCCTGGACCCGCCTAGGCAGCCGTCTAGTCTCACCTAGAGGTCTGGGTCGCTTTTCTACACCGCCTAGGACTAGACTAGGCAGTGGGGGGACCTTCTAGCGCGTAGGTGTGGCCTAGATCATTTTTTAGAATACTGCCACATAGGAAAATTAGGTAGCGGGTTTGAGAGCATCTTTCGACGGCCTCTTAATGCCCTATTATATCTAGGACCTAGTAGTTGTCACATAGGTAAAGTAGGGAGTGGGGTTAGAGAGCATACCCCGACAGAATCTTAATGCCCTTAATATTTTTAGGATAGCCTAGCCGCCACATAGGAAAAGTAGGGAGTGGGGTTTTAGATCATCTCTCGACGGACTCCTAATCCCCTTCCTATTTTTAGGAGCTCCAAACTCCACATAGGCAAAGTAGGGAGTGGGGTTTGAGAGTATCTCCTAATAAACTCTTAGTGCCCTTCCTATTTCTATGGGCTCCTAGTCGCCATGTAAGCAAAATAGAGAGTGGGGTTTGAGAGCATCTCCCAACGGACTCCTAGAGCCCACCCTATTTTTAGGAGCTCCTAGCTGCCACATAGGCAAAGTAGCGAGTGGGGTTTGAGAACATCTCTCGACAGACTCCTAGTGCTCTCTCTATTTCTAGGAGCTCCTAACCACCACATAGGTAAAGTAGGGAGTGGGGTTTGAGAGCATCTCCTGACGGACTTCTAGTGTGCTCCCTATTTCTAGGAGCTCCTAAGCCACCAAATAGGTAAAGTAAGGAGTGGGGTTTGAGAGCATCTCTTGACGGACTCTTAGTGCCCTCACTATTTCTAGGAGATCTTAACCACCACATATGCAAAGTAAGAAGTGTGGTTTGAGTGCATCTCCGGATAGACTTCTTGTACCCTCCCTATTTTTAGAAGCTTCTAACCGCCATAGGCAAAGTAGGAAGTGGGGCTTAAGAGCATCTCCCAGCAGACTCCTAGTGCCCTACTTAATTCTAGGATCTCCTAGCCATAACATAGGCAAAATAGGGAGTAGGGTTTTAAAGCATCTCCTGACGTACTCGTAGTGCCCTCCCTATTTCTAGGAGCTTCTAGCATTTACAAAGGCAAAATAGAGAGTGGGGTTTGAGTGCCCTCACTATTTCTAGGAGATCTTAGCCACCACATATGCAAAGTAAGAAGTATGGTTTGAGTGCATCTCCGGATAGACTTCTTGTACCCTCCCTATTTTTAGAAGCTTCTAGCCGCCATAGGCAAAGTAGGAAGTGGGGCTTAAGAGCATCTCCCAGCAGACTCCTAGTGCCCTACTTAATTCTAGGATCTCCTAGCCATAACATAGGCAAAATAGGGAGTAGGGTTTTAAAGCATCTCCTGACGTACTCGTAGTGCCCTCCCTATTTCTAGGAGCTTCTAGCATTTACAAAGGCAAAATAGAGAGTGGGGTTTGAGAGCATTTCCTTATGAACTCCTAGTGCCTTTCCTATTTATAGGAGCTCCTAGCCTCAACGTAAATAAGAGAGTGGGGGTTGAAAGAATATTTCGACGGACTCCTAGTGCCCCCTTATTTCTAGGAGCTTCTAGCCGCCACTTTGGCAAAATAGGAAATGCGGTTTGAGAGCATCTACCGACCGATTCCTAGTACCCTCCTTATTTTTAGGAGATCCTAGCCTCCACATAGGAAAAATAGGAAGTGAAGTTTTATAGCATTTCACGACAAACTCCATGCCCTTCTTATTTTTAGGAGCTCCTAGCCACCACATAGTCAAATTAGGGAGTAGTATATGAGAGCGTCTTCCAACAGACTCTTAGTGCCCTTGCTATTTCTAAGAGCTCCTAGCCAAGGTAAAGTATGGAGTGGGGTTAAAGAGCATCTCCTGATGGACTCCTAGTGTCCTCTTTATTTCTAGAAGCTCCTAGTTGCCACTTAGGCAAAGTAGGGAGTGGTATTTGAGAGCATATCCAGACGGACTACTAGCGCTCAACTTATTTCTAGGAGCTCGTAACCGCCATATAGAAAAATCAGGAAGTGATATTTAAGAGCATCTCTCGACGGACTCATAGTGCCCTCCATAAATATAGATGCTCCTAGCCATCACATAGGCAAAGAATAGAGGGTTTGAGAGCATCTCCCAACGTACTCCAAGTATCCTCCCTATTTCTAGGAGCTCCTAGCCACCATGTAAGCAAAGTTTGAGGCGGGGTTTCAGAGCTTTTCCAAGTGGACTCCTAGTGCCCTCCTTATTTTTAGGAGCTTCAGGTCGCCACTTGGGCAACTAAGGAGTGAAGTTTGAGAGGCATCTCCCGATGGACACCTAGTGCTCTCCCTATTTCAAGGAGCTCCTAGCTACCATGTAGGCAAAATAGGGAGTGGGATTTGAGTGCTTCTCCCAATGGACTTCTAGTGCCCTTCCTATTTTTAAGAGCTCCTAGCTACCATATAAACAAAGTAAGGAGTGGAATTTGAGAGCAACTCTCAACGGACTCCTAGTAACCTCCCTATTTCTGGGAGCTCCTAGCTGGCATATATGTAAATTAAGTAGGAAGAGGGATATTAGATCATCTCCAATGGACTCCTAGTGCCATCTCTATTTCTAGGAGCTCTTAGCGGTCACATAGGCAAAGTAGTAAGTAGGGTTTGGGAGGATCTCCAGATAGACTCCAAGTGCCCTTCTATTTCTAGGAGCTCCTAGACACCACATAGGCAAAGTTGGAAGAGGGGTTTGAGTATATCACTCGATAGACTTGTAGTGTCTTCGCTATTTCTATGAACTCCTAGCCGTCACATTAGCAAAATAGGGAGTGGGGGTATTTGAGAGCAACTCCCGACGGACTCCTAGTGCCCTCTTTATTTCTAGGAGGTACTAGCCGCAACATAGGCAAATTTGGGAGTTGGGTTTAAGTGCATCTCTCGATGAACTCCTAGCTCCCTCTCTATTTTTTAGGAGCTCCTAGCTGCCACATAGACAAAGTAGGGAGTGTGGTTTGAGAGCATCTCCTGATGGACTCTTAGTGCCCATTCTATTTCTATGAGCTCCTAGTTGCTATGTAAGCAAAGTATGGAGTATGATTTGAGAGCATCTCCCAATGGACTCCTAGTGCCTGTCCTATTTCTATGAGCTCCTAGCTGTCATATAGGCAAAGTAGCGAGTGGGGTTTGAGAACATCTCTCAACGAACTCCTTGATCCCTCATTATTTCTAAGAGCTCCTAGCCTCCACATATACAATGTAGGGAGTGGGGTTTTAGCGTATCTCTCGATAGACTCCTAGCTACCACATAGGCAAAGTAAGGAGTGGGGTTTGAGAGCATCTCCTGATAGACTTCTAGTATCCTCCCTATTTCTAAGAGATCCTAAACCACCATATAGGCAAAGTAAGGAGTGAGGTTTGATAAAATCTCTCGATGGACTCTTATTGCCCTCGCTATTTCTAGGAGATTTTAGCCACCACATATGCAAAGTAGATATGTGGTTTGAGAGCATCTTTAGATAAACTCCTAGTACCCTCCCTATTTGTAGGAGCTTCTAGCCGCCATATAAGCAAAGTAAGAAGTGGGGCTTGAGAGCATCTTCCGGCAGACTCCTAGTGCCCTACTTATTTCTAGGATCTCCTAGCCACAACATTGGCAAAATAGGGAGTAGGGTTTTCAAGCATCTCCCGATGGGCTCCTAGTGCCCTCCCTATTTTTAGGAGCTCCTAGCCTCAACATAAGCAAAATAGGGAGTGGGGTTTGAAAGTATTTCCTGATGGACTCCTATTGCCCTTCCTATTTATAGGAGCTCCTAGCCTCCACGTAAATGAGAGAGTGGGGTTTGAGATAATCTCCTGACGAACTCCTAGTTCTCTTCTTATTTTTAGGAGCTCCTAGCCGCCACTTAAGCAAAATGCATGGGAAGTGGGATTTGAGAGCATCTACCGATGGATTCCTAGTACCCTCCCTATTTCCAAGAGCTCATAGCCTCCACATAGAAAACATAGATAGTGGGGTTTTAGAGCATTTCATGACAGACTCCATACCCTTCTTATTTTTAGGAGCACCTAGCCCCCACATAGTCAAATTAGGGAGTAGTGTATGAGAGAACCTTCCAATGGACTCTTAGTGCCCTTGATATTTCTAAGAGCTCCTAGCCGCCACATAGGCAAAGTAGGAAGTGGGTTAAAAAGCAGCTTCCAATGGACTCCTAGTGTCCTTATTTCTTGGAGCTCCTAGCCGCAATATAGGCAAAGTAGGAGTGGTATTTGAGAGCATTTCCCAATAGACTATTAGTACCTTACCTATTTTTAGGAGCTCCTAACCGTTATATAGGAAAAATAGGAAGTGATGTTTAAGAGTATCTCTCGACGGACTCCTAGTGCCCTCCTAAATATAGGTGCTCCTAGCCGTCGCATAATTAAAGAAGGGATGGTTTGAGAGCAACTCCCAATGGACTCCTAGTGCCCTTCCTATTTCTGTAACTCCTAGCCATAATGTAAGCAAAGTATAGAGTGGGGTTTGAGAGCTTTTACAAATGGACTCCTAGTGCCCTCCTTATTTTTAGGAGCTTCTGGCCGCCACTTGGGTAATATAAGGAGTGAGGTTTGAGAGCATCTCCCGACGGACACCAAGTGCTCTCCTTATTTCTAAGAGATCCTACCTACCACATAGGCAAAGTAGGAAGAGGGGTTCGAAAGCATCTCTCGATGTAATCTTAGTACCTCTTAATTTCTAGGAGGTCCATGCGGCCATATAAGCAATATAGGGAGTGGAGTTTGAGAGCATCTCCTGACGGGCTCCTAGTGCCCTCCCAATTTCTAGGAGCTCCTAGCCGCTACGTAGACAAAGAAGAGAGCGGGGTTTGAGAGCATCCCCCGATAGGCTCCTGGTGCCCATTCTATTTCTAGGAGTACATAGTCGCCACATACGCAAAGTAGGGAGTGGGTTTTGAGAGCATCTCATGACGGACTTCTAGTGCCCTCCCTATTTCTAGGAGCTCTTAGCCGCCAAATATACAAAGGAGGGAGTAAGATTTGAGAGCATTTCCTGAAGTATTTATAGTGCTATTTCTAGTTTAAGGAGCTCCTAGTAGCCATATAAGTAATGTAGAGAGTAGGGTTTGAGAGTATCTCCTGACGGACTCCTAGTTCCCTTTCTATTTCTAGTCGCTCCTAGTCGCTATATATGCAATGTAGGGAATGGGGTTTGAGATCATCTTCTGAAGACTCCTAGTGCCCTCCCTATTTCTATGAGCTCCAAGCTACTATGCAGGCAAATTAGGGAGTTGGGTTTAAGTGTATCTCCCGATGGATTTCTGGTGCCCTCCCTTTTTTTAGGAGCTCTAACAGTCACATAGGCAAATTAAGGAGTGCCGTTTGAGAGCATCTCTCGACGGACTCATAGTGCCCTTCCTATTTCTAGAAGTTGCTAGCTGCCATATATGTAAAGTAAAGAGTGGGGTCTGATATCATCTCCTAACGGATTCCTAATGCTCTTTATATTTTTAGGAACTCCTACGCACTACATAGGCAAATCAAGGAGTATGGTTTAACATCTCCCGACAGACTTCTACTGCCTTAATTATTTCTATGAGCTCCTAGCTACCACAAGTGGGGTTTGAGAGCATCAATTAATGGACTCCTAGTACCCTCCCTATTTCTAGGAGCTCCTAACCGCCATGTGTGGGGGAAATTGCTATGCCTTTTTGATCAGAAACTTTGCCCCATAATTTTTGATTGAATTGGATGACTTGTATTCGAGAAAATAGAGAATAGAGAGTAGAGAGAGATGACACGTGGAGTTATTATCAGAGTTCGATCTTACGACCTACGTCTCCGGGCGAGAGGTGCCACCTGGTTCGCACTATAATGTATGAAAAAGAAGGGGATCGTTCTCTCGACAGGCCGAGAGAAGCTTCTTACAAATTGGTTGCACGGAGCAACTAGAAGGGTGCTAGAAGAAGAGAAGAGAGCTTTGGCTCTGGAATCCTCTACTCCTCTGCTTGAATGACCAAGCAATCCACCCTCTTTCTGAATTCTATGGGGATCCTTTTATAGCTGAAGCCTGCGCTGATATGGCAGTGATGACATGGTGATGCTGAGGTGGCAGTGCTCTTGGGCCTGGGCTTGCCTATTTGGGCTGTTGTGCTGGCCCATATGGGTCTGGTCCGATCCGATATAATTTTTGCACCCACACCATGTAGGCAAACTAGGGATTGATGCTTGAGAGCAACTCCCGACGGACTCCTATTCCTTTCCTTATTTCTAGAAACTCCTAGCTGCCACATAAGCAATGAAAGTAGTAGCATTTGTGAGTATCTCCTGATGGAATCCTAGTACCCTTCATATTTCTAGGAGTTCCTAACCACCATGTAGGCAAAATAGGAAATAGGGTTTGAAAGCATCTCCCGACGAATTCCAAGTGCCCTTCCTATTTCTAGGAGCTCCTAGCTACTACATAGGTAAAGTAGGGAGTAGATTTGAGAGCATTTCTCGACGGACTCCCGGCCAATATCGTTATTTCTAGAAGCTCCTAGCCATCACATAGGTAAAGTAAGGAGTGGTTTTTGATAGCATCTCCCGACGTATTCTTAGTATTCTCTATATTTCTAAGAGCTCCTAGCCGCCACATAAGCAAAGTAGGAAGTAGGATTTGAGAGCATCTCCCAACGGACTCCTAGTGCCTTCCTTATTTTTAGAAGCTCCTAGACAAAATATAGGCAAAGTAGGGAGTAGTATTTGAGAGCATCTTCTGATGGATTACTAGTGCCCTTACTATTTCTAAGAGCTCCTAACCGCCACAAAGGCAAAATAGGGAGTGAGGTTTTAGAGCATCTCTCAATGGACTCCTAGAGCCCTTCAAAACTATAGGAGCTCCTAGCCATTACATAAGCAAAGAAGGGAGTGGGGATTAAGAGCATCTCCCAGCAGACTCCTAGTGCCCTCTCTATTTCTAGGAGCTCCTAGCCGCTATATAGGCTAAGTAGGGAGTAGAGTTTGAGAGCTTTTCCAAAGGGACTTCTAGTGCCCTTCTTATTTTAAGGATCTCCTAACCACCACGTGGGCAAAGTACAGAGTGGGGTTTACAGCATTTTTTGATAGGCTCCTCATATTTCTCCTATTTTTAGAAGCTCCTAGCTACCATATAGATAAAGTAGAGAGGGGATTTGAGAGCATCTCCCGATGGACTCCTAGTGCCCTCTATTTCTAGGAGCTTCTTGCCGCCACATTGGCAAAATTTAGAGTGAGGTTTAAGAGCATCTCCCGACAGACTTCTAATGCCCTCCCTAAATTTAGGAACTCCTAGCCAGCATATAAGCAAAATAGCTATAGGTATTGGGGTTTGAGTGCATTTCTAGAGAGACTTCTAGTGCTCTCCCTATTTCTAGGAGCTTTTTGCCTCCACATAGGCAAAATAGGGAGTGGAATTTGAGAGAATCTCTCGATGGACTCCTAGTGGCCTTCCTATTTCTAGGAGCTCTTAGTCGATACATATACAAATTAAGTAAGAAGTAGGGTATTAGATCATCTCCCAACAGACTCTTAGTGCCTTCTCTATTTCTAGGAGCTCCTAACGGGGCAAACTAGGGAGTGGGGTTTGAGAGCATCTCCAGACAAACTTCTAGTGCTCTTCCTATTTCTAAGAGCTCCTAGCTGCAATATAGGAAAAGTTAGGAGATGGATTTGAGTATATTACTCGACGGACTCTTAGTGTCCTTGCTATTTATATAAGTTCTTAGCTGTCACACAAGCAAAGTAGGGAGTGGGGTTTGAGAGCATCTCCCGACGGACTCCTAGTGCCCTCTTTAGTTCTAGGAGGTACTAGCTACCACATAGGCAGATTAGGGAGTTGGGTTTGAGAGCATTTCCCGATGAATTTCTTAGACCTTCATTATTTCTAGGAGCTCCTAGTCGCCACATAGATAAATAGGGAGTAGAGTTTGAGACCATCTCCCGACAGACTCCTAGTACCTTCTCTATTTCTTGGAGCCACTAGCCGCCACTTAGGCAAACTTGGGAGTGGGACTTGAGAATATCTCCCAACGAACTTCTAGTGCCCTTTTTATTTCTAGGAGCTACTAATCTCCACATATAAAAACAATAGAGTGGTGTTTGAGAGTATCTCCCGATGAAATCCTAGTGCCCTTCCTATTTCTAGGAGCTCCTAGCCGTATATAAGCAACGTAGGGAGTGGGGTTTGAGAGCATCTCTCGATAGACTCTTAGTGCCCTCTTATTTCTAGAAGCTTATACCCGCCAAATAAGCAAAGTTGGGAGTGGGACTTGAGAGTATTTCCCAATGGATTCCTAATGCCTTACTTATTTCTAGGAGCTCCTAGCCACTATATATGCAAAGTAGGGAGTAGGGTTTGACAGTATCTCCCGATGGACTCCTAGTGCCCTCTATATTTATAGGAGCTCCTAGCTTCCATATAGGCAAAGTAAAGAGTGGGGTTTGAAAGCATCAGCCGATAGACTCATAATGCCCTCCCAATTTATAGGAGCTCCTAGCCACCACATAGGCAAAGTAGGGAGTGGGGTTTGAGAGCATCTCACGACAAACCCCTAGTGCATGCTCTTCCTATTTCTAGGAGCTCCTAGCCGCCACATAACCAAAGTAGGGAGTGGGGTTTGAGTGCATCTTCCAATGAACTCCTCATACCCACTCTATTTCTTGGAGCTCCTAACCGCCACATAGGCAAAATAGGGTGTGGTGTTTGAGAGTATCTCCTGACGAACTCCTAGTGCCCTTCCTATTCTAAGAGCTTATAGCCGCCACATAGGCAAATTAGGAAGTGGGGTTTAAGAGAATCTCCCAATGAACTCCTAGTGCCTTCTCTATTTCTAGAAGGTCCTATTCGCCATATCGGCAAAGTAGTGAGTGTGGTTTGAGAGCATATCACAACGAACTCCTAGTGCCCTCCTAATTTCAAGAACCTCCAAGTTGTCACATAGTCAAAATAGAGAGTGGGGTTTTAGATCATTTCCCATCGGATAACTAGTGTCCTCCCTATTTCTAGGAGTTCTTATCCTCCACATAGGCAAAGTAGGGAGTGAGGTTCGAGAGTATCTCCTGACGGACTCTGAGTGCTTTTTTTATTTCTAGGTGCTCTTAGCCATCACATAGAAAAAGTAGAAAGTGGGGTTTGATATCTCCCGACGGACACCTAGTGCCCTTTTTATTTCTAGGAGCTCAAAATCGCTATATAGACAAAGTAGGGAGTGGTATTTCTAGGTGCTTCTTGCTATCACATAGGCAATATAGGGAGTAGGGTTTGAGAGCATCCGATAGACTCCTAATACCCTCGCTATTTCTAGGAGCTCCTAGCCACTACATAAGTAGAGCTAGGAGTGGGGTTTAAGAGTATCTTCAGATGGACACCTAGTTCCCTCTCTATTTTTAGAAGGTCCAAGCTGCAACGTATGCAAATTAGGGAATAAGTTTGAAAGGATCTCCTAATGGACTACTATTTTGTCCCTATTTCTGAATCTACTAGCCGCCACGTAGGCAAAGTAGGGAGTAAGGTTCGAGAGCATTTCTAGACGGACACCTAGTGTCTTCCCTATTTCTAAGAGTTTCTAGCCGTAGGCAAAATAGGGAATGAGGTTTAAGAGCATCACCCGATGGACTCCTAATACCCTCACTATTTCTTGGAGCTCCTATCCGCCACGTAGGCAAAGTAGGGAGTGGAGTTCAAAAGCATCTTTCAACAAACTCCTAGTGCCCTCTCTATTTCTAGGAGCTCCTACCCGCTACATAGGCAAAGTAGGGAGTGGGGTTTGTGAGTATTTTCCAATGGACTCCTAGTGCCCCCCTATTTTTAGGAGCTCATATCCACCACATAGGCAAAATAGGGAGTGTAATTTGAGAGCATATCCTGACAGACTCCTAGTGCCCTTCTTATTTTTAGAACCTTCTAGACGTCACATAGGCAAAGTAGGGAATGGGTTTGAAAGTATCTCTTGACAGACTACTAGTGTCCTCCCTATTTCTAAGATCTATTAGCCGCCACCATATAGGCAAAAATGGAGTGAGATTTGAGAACATTTATCGAAAGACTCATAGTGGCTCCCTATTTCTTGGAGCTCCTAGCTATCACGTAGGAAAAGTAGAGAGTGTGGTTTGAGTGCATCTCTCGACAGACTTCTAGTGCTCTCCCTATTTCTTGGAGCTCCTAGCTGCCATATTAGCAAAGTAAGGAGCAGGGTTTAAGAGCATTTCCCAACAGACTCCTAGTGCCCTCCCTATTTCTAGGAGCACCTATCCGTCTCATAGGCAAAGTAGGAAGTATGGTTTGATAGCATATCCCGATGGATTTCTAGTGCCCTCCCTAATTCTAGGCGCTCCTAGCTGCCACATAGGCAAAGTAGGGAGTGGAGTTTGAGAGCATCTTTTGCCGGATAGGCAAAGAAGGGAGAGGGTTTGAGAGCATCTCCTGATGGTCTCCTAGTGCCCTCTATATTTCTAAAAGCTCTTAGTTGTCACATTTGCAAAGTAGGGAGTGAGGTTTAAGAGCATCTCCAGACAGACACCTAGTGTCTTTCCTTTTTATAGGACCAACTAGCTGCTACATAGGAAAATTTGAAAGTGGGGTTTGAGAGCATCTCCCGAAGGACTTCTATTGTCCTCCCTATTTTTAGGAGCTCCTAGCCGCAATATAGGCAAAGTAGGGAGTGTGGTTTGAGAGCATATCTCGATGGACTCCTAGTACCCTCCCTATTTCTAAGAGTTCCTAGTCACGACATAGACAAAGTAGGGAGTGGGATTTGTAAGCATCTCCCGATGGACTCCTAATGCCCTCCATATTTCTAGGTGCCTCTAGCCACCACATTGACAAGGCAGGGAGTGGGGTTTGAGAGTATCTATCGACGGACTCCTTGTGCCCTTTCTATTTCTAGGAGCTTTTAGCCTCTATATAGGCAAAGTATAAAGTTGTGTTTGAGAGTATTTCCCGATGGACTCCTAGTGCTGTACTTATTTCTAGGAGCTCCTAGCCGCCACATAGGCAAAGTAAAAAAGTTGGGTTTAAAATAATCTCCCAACAGACACCTTATGCCCTTCCTATTTCTAGAAGGTCTATCCAGATGGACTCCAAGTACCCTTTCTATTTTTAAGAGCTCCTAGCTGCCATATTGGCAAAGTAGAGAGTGGTATTTTATAGCATCTCCTGACGGACTCCTTGTACCCTCTTTACTTCTAGGAGCTCCGAGCCACCATGTACGTAAAGTTAGGAGTGAGGTTTGAGAGCATCTCCCGATAAACTCCAAGTGCCATCTCTAATTCTTAGAGCTACTAGCCTCAACATAAGCAAAGAAGAGATAGGGGTTTGAGAGCATCTCCCGACGAACTCCTAGTGCCCTTCCTATTTCTAGGAGCTTTTAGCCACCACATAGGAAAACTAGGGAGTGGGTATGACAGCATTTCCCAATGGACTCCTAGTACCCTCCTTAGTTCTAGGAGGTACTAGCCGCCATATAGGCAAAGTTGGGAGTAGTATTTGAGAGCAATTCCTGACGAACTCCTAGTACCCTCCTAATTTTTTGAAGTTCCTAGCTGCCACATAGGCAAAAGAGGGAGCGGGTTTGAGAGCATCTCTCGACGGACTTATAATGTGCTCTCTAATTATAGGAACTCTTAGTCCTCACATAAGCAAAGTATGGAGTGGGATTTGAAAGCATTTCCCAACAGACTCTTAGTACCTTACCAATTTCTAGGAACTCCTAGCCGCTACATAGGTAAATAAGGGAGGGGGGTTTGAAAATCTCCCGACGGACTCCTAGCGCCCTTCTAATTTCTAGGAGGTTCTATCTGCCACATAAGCAAAATATAGTATGGTTTGAGAGCATATCCTGACAGACTCCAAGTCTCTCATTATTTTTAGGAGCTCCTAGCCACCATATAGAAAAGTAGGGAGTGGGGTTTTAGAACATCTTCTGATGGACTTCTAGTTCCCTCTCTATTTCTTGGAGCTCCGAACCACCACATAGGAAAACTACGGAGTGGGGTTTGAGTATCTCTCTCAATAAACTCCTAGTGTCCTCTCTATTTCTAGAAACTACTAGCAGTCACATAGGCAAAGAAGTAAGTAGGGTTTGAGAGCATCTTCCGACGGACTCCTAGTGTCCTCCTTATTTCTAAGAGCTCTTAGTCGCCATATAGGCAAAGTAGGGAGTGATGTTAAAGAGCATCTCCCGATAGACTCCTAGTGCCCTCCTTATTTCTAGAGCTCTTAGCCACCACATAGGGAGTAAGGTTTGATATCTCATGATGGAACCTAATGCCCTTCTTATTTATAGGAGCCCCTAGCCTCCATATAGATAAAGTAGGGAGTGGTGCTTGAGAGCATCTCCCGATGGACTCCTAATGCCCTTCCTATTTATGTGAACTCCTAGCCACCACATAAGCAAAGTAGGGAATAGGATTTGAGAGACAGACTCCTAGTACGCTTCCTATTTCTAGGAGTTTCTAGCCACCACATAGGCAAAGGAGATGCTCGCAAACCCCACTCCCTAGTTTGCCTCTGTAGCAGCTAGGAGCTCTTAGAAATAGAGAGGGCACTAGGAGTCAGTCGGAAGATGCTCTCAAACCTCACTCTCTACTTTGCCTATATAATAGCTATGAGCTTCTAGAAATAGGAAGGGTACTCAGAGTCCGTTAGGAGATGCTCTTAAACCCCACTCCCTTATTTGCCTACGTGGCGTTTAGGAACTCCTAAAAATAGGGATGGCAAGAATCCGTCGGGAGATGCTCTCAAACCCCACTTCCGAATTTGCCTTTGTGGCAGCTAGTTGCTCCTATAAATAGGAAAGGCACTAGGTGTTCGTCAGGAAATACTATAAAACCTTACTCCCTACTTTGCCTACATGGTAGCTAAGAGCTCTTAGAAATAGGGAGGGCACTAATTAAGAGATCGTCGGAAGATGCTCTCAAAGCCCACTCCCTTCTTTGCCTATCTGGCAGCTAGAAACACCTAGAAATATGGAGGGTACTATGAGTTTATCGGGAGATGCTCTCAGACCCACCCCTACTTTGCTTAAGGTGGTGGCTCAAAGCTCCTAGAAATAAATAGGACACTAGGAGTCCATCTGGAGATGCTCTCAAACCCCACTCCCTTCTTTGCCTATGTGGCTGCTAAGAGCTTCTAGAAATAAGACACTAGGCGTCCGTCGAGATATGCTCCCAAACCATATGCCCTACTTTTTCCATGTGACGAACAAGAGCCCCTTAAAATAGGATGGGCACTAGGAGTCCGTTGGGATATGCTCTTAACCCCACTCCCTACTTTGCCTATGTGGTAGCTAGAAGTTCCTGGAAATAGGGAGGGCACTAAGAGTCCGTTGGGAGTTACACTCAAATACTACTTCCTACTTTGCCTATGTGGTAGCTAGAAGCTCCAAAAAATATGGGGGGCATTATGAGTCCATTGGGAGATGCTCTCAAACCTTACTCCCTAGTTTGCTTACGTGACAGCTAGAAGCTCCTAGAAATAGGGAGGGTACTAAGAGTCCCTCGAGAGATGATCTCAAACCCCACTCCTTACTTTGCCTATGTGGCGGCTAGAAGCTCCTAGAAATAAGGAGGGCACTAATAGTCCGTTGGGAGATGCTCTTAAACCCATTCCCTACTTTGCTTATATAGAGGCTAGGAGCTCCTAAAAATAGAGAGAGAACTAGGAGTCCAGCCTTTTGGAATGCCTTTGTCTTGCACAAGAATGACCACATTCTCTACAAAACCTTTGCCAATAGCTTGGCAGGAAAACCCCTCATGTGGTTCTACAAGCTAAGCCCCTCATTCAGTTTTTCTTTCAGTAAACATAGCACACAGTTCATTGACCAGTACCACTGCAACCGACTGGAGCTGAAGACCTTGGAATCTTTCTTCGGGATGAACATGACTCATAGGGAGACCCTGCTCAATTCTACCACAAGTACTAGGTGGAGTGTCTGAACTTAGTGGGTGTTGATAGGTAGGACCATGTTTGTGCTTGCCTCATCAAACACTCACCCGAGATGGTCAGCAAACTGTTCGACAGGTCGAGGAGTACATCAGATTAGTTTCATTTGCAAGAAAGATGTTAAAGTCATATTTGAAACGAGTAAGGTTGCCAAACTGACATGGATAGTTCCTTATATGAAGGGGCTCATGTTGGCTACAAGCATAAGCACTAGACCAAGTATCTAAGTAACAACCGATTAGCCTTAACTAACTCGACCCTTTAGGCAATAAGAACGATGGCCTCACAACCTTTGATAGCATCTCCTATTCCCATCCTCATCATGAGCTTAAGGGACTAGTGAGAGCCTACCTTCATCTCCATATCCTTCTTCTTCTCCTTCAATAGTGTCTCCATGTGAGTGTGACTTCTCTCTTCTTTCTTTTTCATCGTTTCATTTTTTTCTTCTTTCTTGGCCGAAACCCACAAGGGGAGAGAGAGAGAGAGAGCGAGCGAGAGAGAGAGAGAGAGAGAGAGAGAGAGAGAGAGAGAGAGAGAGAGAGAGAGAGAGAGAATCCACAAGTGGGGAAAGAGTGGGTGGTGGCTAGGAGGGGGGGGGGGGGGGGGGGCGCTCAAATCCACTTATTCGAAACCCTAAACCTCTTGGATATATATGGGAGCGGGATAGGGATAAGGAGGAGTGGGAGTCTAAGTCAAACAAGGACTCCTCCCTTAATTATCTAGCCGGCCACTTGTGGATAGGGACTCCTTATAGCCATCCGGCCACTTAATGGAGGGAGGAGTCCTTGTCAAGCTTGGACTCCTCCTTCTCCATTGCTTGGCCGCCCAAATCATGTGGTCCCCATCATAAGTCGAACAATCTTGAGGGGAGGGAATCCTTATCAAGCTTGGATCCATCATCCCTCAATCACATGATCCCATATACATATATGCACACACACCACATGATAAAGTCACCCCACACTTATGATAAATTCACCCAAAGACTCACAAATACATTAGCACGTTTTACAGTGCATGACCTACATAAGCAACACATACGGGTCCCACCAATCGTGCCATCTAGAACTCCTTAATAAATGAACATTGGAATGTCCGATCAAGTAAAGCCGACTTAAGTAAAGAGTAATCCTACACATACACTATCTCATGACCATGAGACTACTATGCACTAGGATCGGCCAGCTCATTTCTATGAATAAGTTAGAAGGTATAATCTATAGAAACCTCCATAATCTTGGCCCTAACTAGATATGGGTGTGATCATCTCATGACCACACCACTAAGGCTGTCAACGGGCTAGGCTAGGGCTGAGCCTAGGTAAGCCTGGGCAGGCCCTTACATATATAGGTGGGCCCTGGCCCTTAAGGGTCTAAAAACCTTCAACCCTAGTCCGACCCCTTGAGGGCTTGGGCCGAGCCCGGACCTATCAATTATATAGGTATTTCGGCAACTCGGTCCCGGTTTCCTTGCCTTTAAGGCTTTAACATTAACGTGCGCATGTATAGTATAAATGCATACAGCTTGTCATCAGCACAATTGTAGGGTAATTGATTATACATAAAGCTTGTTGTGTCACTTGTGTAGTTGTGTGTTGGGTTGTTTCATCAAAATAAAACCCTTAACTTTGTCTCTCCGAACCGCGGTGATACCTTGGTTCAGGGTCCGGCCATTGACACTTGTTATTTTCGTCTCTATTGATAGTTCCGGATTGTTGTGATCTGCAGGGCACCGGGTGAAGCCTAGGGGGCTCCCATCATAAGGGCTGGTTGCGGACAGGTGTTGATGGCTAAACCCCAAACCACGGTGATGGCAACTATTTTTAGTCATTCGTTTTCGAAAACCCTTAACTTAGTCACCCCGAACCATGGTATCACTGTGTTAGGGGTGGGTCCAGCCATGGACACCTGTCAAAAGGGTTCACATCTACTCCGTAGGCCAATGAAGAAAAGAACCCAATCCACCCTCCCCTCAAAGGCACAACGAGTTGCTGAGGGGCTACGTCGCACTGGACCAGCTTTGTGTTCATCGGCACAGGAAACAGGGAGAGAAAGACCCCATCTTGCCCTTTAATCAGATGGACCCAACTCGTTTGCCAATGGGCCAGGCCGGAAAACACTAAGTCCGGGCCCGGCCCTTTGACTAATAAAGGTCAGGCTGGGTCGGGCTTTGGAAGGGCTTTAACAGGTCGGGTTTTCAACGGGTTTTTACGGATTGGGCCGGGTGCCCTCCTAGGAGGGCCTAATTAATAGACCTATACACCGCATCTGGCTAGTCACGACCACACCCACTACTAGGTCCTGCTTGTACTTTGAGGTCCTGGATATTAAGTAAGTATCCTTCTCCATTATGTTGCACTGAACCCCTTCTTTTTCTTGTGTCCGTGAAACTATCCGGTATCATCGACTGTCCGTATAGTTCACCCTCTTGAGCCATAACTTTTTAAGTCTTTGTGATCATTATCTTGACTTTACAAGTGTCTGGAAAGACTTGATGATCAGTCTTTCATGGAAGTTACTCAAGGAGATACCCTGCTCCTCTCGAGAAGTGAAGAATTCTCAAAGCATACCTAAGTTCTCCAGCATCTAATGTAGGCCACCCAACATACCCAAATTTAGGTCTGCAATAGACCGTATTGATTGGCAGATTAAAGTGACAAGCACTAAATCCAAAGTCCGCGAGCTATCTTGAGATTTAGGGTCTAATTAACTGGTAGAAGAGTGATCATAGTCTTAGAAACAACTTTAATAGACTTGGTTAACTCTTACGACTCTATTCAATGTACTTGAGGTACACCATCACATATTACTTAGAGTAAACTACTTCAATTGCCGAGATAGACCATCTCTCTGTTACGAGAAGACCACAGTGTTATAGCCTTTCAAACCCGGTGTCCAATCTGATTATTAACTGTGAACCTTCTTAGGTGTGTGAACCGATGCACTCAAATCTTCTGTGTAACCAATGGGCTCTTGATCTGGTGGTATTTTCTCTCTCCCTTGTTGGAGAGACTCCATGTTTGACTCCCAGTATGGACACCGTGGAGCGAACTCTCTCTCTCTCTCTCTCTCTCTCTCTCTCTCTCTCTCTCTCTCTCTCTCTCTCTCTCTCTCTCTCTCTCTCTCTCTCTCTCTCTCTCTCTCTCTCTCTCTCTCTCTCTCTCTCTGTGTGTGTGTGTGTGTGTATGAAAAGAATTAGCGACAACGGGATGCTTGGCGATCCATCTGGCTAGATGCAACCCATACATGTCATTGAAGTTGAAAACATTATATAAGTTTTCATGAATCATCTATAATGCTAGTTTTAGGGAAAAAAACTTCTCTAACATGTGCTTGAAGAAAAACATACTAACGTAGTTTTCTAAAGGCCCAACAACGTGCATGAAGCTTAACGAAAATAATCGATGGAATAAAAGCAAAGTAGCAAACAATCTATATATAAAGTGATCGACATATCCCTTGTATTCTCATATATATAATCGACAATGCATGCAAGCATGCATGGGCTCGATCATGGTGGAGGAGGGAGAGGGAGGGAGACGGAGGGAAGAGACTACAGAGGCAGTACGTGAAAGGGGGAGTAAGGAAAGCTCCTAGGTTTTCATTGCGTAGCCGAGAAAGGAAACCACCAGGAGTGGTCGGCGTGTCCGACCGCCATACGTGCCCGCACGCTTTGTGGACAACGCGCTGTGCGAGCTAGTCAATCGCACCGGATGCATCGAGGCCAGTAACGACGTCATGTATGGCTGCGTAGAGGTGGATATAGTTGGTTGTTGGGGTTCCATCCCCATGGAGGATACCCAAAGGGGAGGGGAGCATAGCTCCTTCCCAATCGGACTTGCACCCGAGTCACCCGGCGCGAGACCCGACTCGCCCGGGCGAGTTTCTTAGCCACAAATGAGCAGAAAATTCAGCAAACCCGCTTGGCCTAAGTCAGGTCGGATCTATTTTTCTGCAGACCCGTTTTGGGATGTTTTAAGGCTCTTTGAAGGGGCTTTTGGAGAGGGGGCTTAGGTTGGCTTTGAGAAACCTTGGAGAGAGCTTTGAGGGCTGATTTTCTAAGGGAGAAGGAGAGCTTTCTTCTACAAGGGAAGAGAAGATTTCCTTGGGGATCAATCTTCGACGGATAGATCGGATCTAAGCTTGCAAGGAGGTATGTTCCTTGAGGCTTGCTAGGGTCTCTACTTGTTGAGCCCTAGAAGGGGGAAAGGTGTAGATCTAGAGGGAGGAAGAAGAAGGAGTCGGGTTGTACTCTCGTCTTGCTTATCGTCTTTGATAGTGAAGCCCTCCCCCGAGCATTTGCTCACCGTGGTTTTTCCCGCAAGGGTTTCCACGTAAATCCCCGAGTCATCTTCTTTGCTTGTGATTGAATTATTTTGCATTTGTGATTGTATTGTTGTTTGCTCTCTTTGGTTCATCTCACGGGGAAGAGATCGTCGGTTTCGTGGTTGAGCCGGTGTGGTTTTCCCATCAAGTGGTATCAGAGCACGAGTTGTGCACACAAGGTGTTTGTTCTTGTGTCTGTGAGAAATCAAAAATGGATGAGAGCGGCGGTAGCAAGAATGAAGGGATGTTTTACTTCAATGGTACTAATTCATGGCCGATTTGCAAGGAGAAGATGGAAGACATCTTGTATTGCAAGGATTTGTACTTGCCGTTAGGTGGAGATTCAAAGTGCCCGGAAAAGATGTCCGATGAGGAATGGCGGGTGTTGAATCGAAAATTATGCAGAACGATTCGCAAGTGGCTAGATGTTAGTGTTTGCCATCACGTCTATGGAGTTACATCTGCATTCGAGATGTGGACTCGGCTTCATGATCGGTACGAGAGGAAGACAGTTGGCAACAAGACCATGCTCATTCGCAAGCTTGTCAATTTGAAGTATCGGGATGGAACGTCGGTGTCAGATCATTTGAACGAGTTCCAAAGCATAGTCAATCAATTGACCGTCACGAAGACAGTCTTGGAAGAGGAGCTTCAAGCTATGCTACTATTGAGTTCGCTTCCAAATAGTTGGGAGACACTTGTTGTGTCGGTGAGCAACTCTTCCCCGAATGGCAAGTTGACATTGTCTATTGTGCATAGTGCTTTGCTAAATGAGGAAACAAGACGGAAGGCGAATGGAGAAGACCATCCGCAAGCTTTGATGAATGAAGAACGAGGCCGGAGCAAGAGTAGGAAACCTCATTGGAGGGGGAAGTCGCAAGCTCGATCAAAATCCAAAGGTAAATCATTGACGTGCTTCTATTGCAAGAAGGAGGGGCATTTTAAGAAAAATTGTTTCAAGTTCAAGAATGATCTCAAGGAGGGTAAGGTGAAGCCCAAGGAGGAGGAGGTACATCCGCTACCATCACCGGAGATGATGGTGTAGTTGTCTTGTTGGACAATGGGGAGTGCTATCACACCTCCGCAAATGAGGTTGAATGGGTTGTCGACACGGGAGCATCATACCATGTCACACCCAGTAGGGACTTCTTTATGAGCTACCGGAGCGATAATTTTGGCAATGTCAAAATGGGCAATAGTAGTGCGTCGAAGATTCAAGGTATTGGAGATGTCCAAGTGAAGACCAGTTTGGGATGCACCTTGATTCTGCGGGACGTAAGGCATGTCCCGGATCTTCGACTGAATTTGATGTCAGGATTGGTTCTTGATCGAGAAGGCTATGTGAGTGTCTTCGGTAACGGAGTGTGGAAGTTAAGCAAGGGTTCGTTGGTTGTTGCCAAAGGCAAGGCTTGTTGCACACTATACAAGACGGCCACGGAGGTGCACACTCAAGAAGGTAGTGTGAATGTTAGTGAGGCCACTCCAGGGCTATGGCATCGAAGGCTTGATCACATGAGTGAAAAGGGCTTAGAAATCTTAAGGAAGTAGAAGCTCATCACACCTCAGGTTGGCTCTATGGCTTATGGCACTTGTGATGACTGTTTGATCGGGAAGCAACATAGGGTGTCATTCTCGGGGCACTCGGAGAGGAAGAAGGAAGTGTTGGAGCTTGTCCACTCGGACGTTTGCGGGCCCATGGATGTTGCTACTCTCGGGGGACGCCGCTACTTTCTTTCCTTCATCGATGACTCATCTCGCAAGGTATGGGTCTACTTCCTAGCAAATAAAAGTGATGTATTTGATGCTTTCTTTAAGTTTCATGCTAAGGTTGAGCGGGAGACAGAGAAGAAACTCAAATGCCTCCGTAGTGACAATGGAGGCGAGTATGTTTCAAAGGAATTCCAAGACTATTGTGCTAGGCATGGAATTCGACACGAGAAGAGTGTACCCCGCACCCCTCAACACAACGGGATAGCGGAGAAGATGAATCGCACACTCATGGAGAAGGCACGTGCAATGCTATCTATGGCTAAGCTTCCTAAGACCTTTTGGGGGGAGGCAGTGGTGACCGCTTCCTACATCGTCAACCGGTCTCCCTCGGTACCCTTGGAGGGTGGCATTCCGGAGAAGGTTTGGAGCGGCAAGGAAGTTAGCTACCGTCACATGAAGGTGTTTGGGTGTCGGGCTTTTGTGCACGTGCCAAAGGAGAATCGATCGAAGCTCGACGATCGGGGCACACCATGCATGTTCATTGGCTATGGGGATGAAGAATTTGGGTATCGCCTCTATGATCCCAAGGCCAAGAAGATAGTGCGAAGTCGTGATGTTGTATTATTTGAAGATGAAACCATTGCCGATTTGGAGAGGACCATGAAGGTCCATGGTGGAGGTATAGAGGAATTCGATGATTCCACTCCCATCTCCTCTCCACCAAGCCAAGGGGTGGATGATGGAGAGGGGGAGACTCATGAAGACCCACCGGTTATTGAACCGATCGGTGGAGGAGCCTATGAAGACCCGGTAGATGATGCTTCTACCAGTGATGAAGACGAGCTCCTACCTCCGGAAGTGCCTCAAGTCCGGAGGTCAACTAGGGTGCCTCAACCATCGAGAAGGTACTCCTCGGAGGAGTATGTTATGGTGACAGATGAGGGGGAGCCTGAAGACTTCCTGGAGGCTCTTAGTGACAAGGATAATGCAAATTGGAAGAAGGCAATGGATGAAGAAATTACTTCTTTGGAGAAAAATCAAACATATGAGTTGGTAGAGGCTTCGAAGAAGGTGAAAGTATTGAAGAACAAATGGGTCTTCAAGCTTAAGCGAGACAGTATCGGTAATATTGCAAAATACAAGGCGAGGTTGGTTGTCAAAGGCTTTGAGCAAAAGCAAGGTATTGACTACATCGAAATTTTCTCACCCGTGGTGAAGATGACTTCTATTCGGGTCATGTTAGCATTGGCGGCGAGTTTTGATTTGGAGATCGAGCAGCTTGATGTCAAGACTGCCTTCTTACACAGAGATTTGAAGGAGAAGATTTATATGATGCAGCCGGAAGGTTATGAGGTAAAGGGCAAGGAGCACTTAGTGTGCCGCTTGAAGAAAAGCTTGTATGGGTTGAAGCAAGCACCGCGTCAGTGGTACAAGAAGTTTGACTCCTTTATGGCTTCTCAGAAGTATAAGCTAACAGCGGCAGATCACTGTGTCTACATCAAGAGATTCAAAGGAGGCAAGTTCATTATTCTTCTGCTCTATGTGGATGATATGTTGATCATGGGACAAGATGCTAGTTTGATCAATGAGCTAAAGCGAGACTTGGCAAATGCATTTGACATGAAGGACTTGGGTCCTGCTCAGCATATTTTGGGCATGAAGATCGAGAGGGATCGCAGCGGTCGACGACTTTGGTTATCTCAAGAGGCATATGTTGAGAAGGTGCTCGAGAGGTTCCACATGAAGGAGGCGAAGCCTGTGAGTACTCCTCTCGCAGGTCACTTCAAGCTATGCTTAGCCTTGTCACCGAAGACAGTGAAGGGGAAGAAGGAGATGGAGTTGATTCCATATATGTCTGCCATTGGTAGCCTCATGTATGCCATGGTGTACACGAGGCCCGATATTGCTCAAGCCGTAGGGATGTTGAGCAAATTCATGTCAAATCCGGGTAAGGGGCACTGGGAGGCTGTGAAGTGAGTACTTAGATATTTGAAAGGGACTTCCAAATACCGGTTATGTTTTGGCAAGGGAAGTCCGACTCTGACAGGATATACAGATGCTGATATGGCAGGAGACATTGATAGCAAGAGGTCCACGTCTGGTTATGTGTTTACCTTCTCAGGGGGAGCTGTGTCATGGCAGTCTCGTTTGCAGAAATGTGTGGCACTGTCAACCACCGAAGCAAAGTATATAGCCGTGAATGAGGCCGACAAGGAACTTCTATGGTTGAAGAGGTTCCTCCTAGAGTTGGGGATGAAGCAAGAGGCTTATGAGCTCAATTGCGATAGCCAGAGCGCGATCGAGCTAAGCAAGAATGCTACCTACCATCCGAGGACCAAGCACATTGCAGTTCGTTATCACTGGATTCGGGACGTGCTTGAAGAGGATGAAATGGTGCTTGAGAAGATCCACACTAGTAAAAACCCGGCAGATATGCTAACGAAGATGGTGACTCGAGATAAACATGAGCTCTGTTGTGAGCTCATTGGCGTCACTTGATGGCTTTGAAGACGTCTTCCTCTCCATGGGTCTGGAGGGGGAGATTGTTGGGGTTCCATCCCCATGGAGGAGACCCAAAGGGGAGGGGAGCATAGCTCCTTCCTAATCGGACTTGCACCCGAGTCACCCGGCGCGAGACCCGACTCGCTCGGGCGAGTTCCTTAGCCACAAATGAGCAGAAAATTCAGCAAACCCGCTTGGCCTAAGTCGGGTCGGATCTATTTTTCTGCAGACCCGTTTTGGGATGTTTTAAGGCTCTTTGAAGGGGCTTTTGGAGATGGGGCTTGGGTTGGCTTTGAGAAACCTTGGAGAGAGCTTTGAGGGATGATTTTCTAAGGGAGAATGAGAGCTTTCTTCTACAAGGGAAGAGAAGATTTCCTTGGGGATCGATCTTCGGCGGATAGATCGGATCTAAGCTTGCAAGGAGGTATGTTCCTTGAGGCTTGCTAGGGTCTCTACTTGTTGAGCCCTAGAAGGGGGAAAGGTGTAGATCTAGAAGGAGGAAGAAGAAGGAGTCGGGTTGTACTCTCGTCTTGCTTGTCGTCTTTGATAGTGAAGCCCTCCCCCGAGCATTTGCTCACCGTGGTTTTTCCCGCAAGGGTTTCCATGTAAATCCCCGAGTCATCTTCTTTGCTTGTGATTGAATTATTTTGCATTTGTGATTGTATTGTTGTTTGCTCTCTTTGGTTCATCTCACGGGGAAGAGATCGTCGGTTTCGTGGTTGAGCCGGTGCGGTTTTCCCATCATTGGTTTGGTCAGATTTGGAGGTCTGATCATGTTTGGATCAAATTACATCATCTTTGTTCGAATTGTCCAATTTGTCTGAGGAACCCATAGAGGGTCTACCTATGTTTGGACCATAATCATCAAGAGTCGTGGAAACCCGTGAACAAAGGCAAGAAGCTACAAAGATCGATCTCTCTCGTACTCAAAAGTTCATAACAAAGGTCGATCAAGCAATGTTATGAATCAGGTTTTTTGAAAACTTAATTTAAACATGGACAATTGTGAGCTATGTGCAAAGATGAAAATGAATATACCGATATAAAGTAGAAGTTTAAACATGATGCATTCTTGATTCGATGAAAACACGCACAAATTGGATTTGATTTATGTTTCGATAAAACATTATAAACCTAAAGTCTGATAAAACAATATGCATGCAATATACCAGATAAGCTCTTCGCATTACTTTGGCATGGAGCTTGCAAACTGTCTTCGACAGTTTCAATGGGCAATGTGGAAGTATGCAATCACACTTATGTGTTACCAAATGCCAAGAATCACACACACTATCCGAGAGATTGTTTTGGGTCAAAGTATAAGTAAACAAAGGAGGAACCAATACCGTGGTTTCATGATCGTAGCGGGATTGCTCCCATCTTTAGCTCCTCTTGGTTCTTGCCCTCCTTGGCTTGAACCACGTTCATGCCCTTCTTGGTGCAGTCTCGAGCATACTAGTTTCCGCCTCATTCATAGCACTGCACTCGCCTCTGGAAGTGGTGCTTTCTTTCTCCTTGAGCTCCTTGTATCTTTCCTTTGCCATGTTCTTCTTATCCCGTGTTGCCTTCTTGGTGAACTTCGAAGGTGACTCGGACTTGGAGTTGTCAGGCTTCTTGAACTCGATCAACTTCTCGACTTAGACTATGGCGAAGTGCAAGTCCTTCACACCATTGATCCTTCCACGGATCAATGATCTTGTCCCTCCTGTGAGACTTGGGTACCTTCTGTGTGGTGTTAAGCTCTATAACGATTTCGGATGCTGAGATGGCACTCAATGACATTTGCTCAAATACCAAATTGTCACGGGCTTAACTTTTTTCCTTCGGTAAAGTCTATGTGGCACTCGAACCGCCTCCTCGTAGCTGAGTCAGCCTTCCCTCAAAACTCTCCCACACAGACTTTCCCTCGCTCGCACGTAACACAAGAGAAGACAAAGATATGGGTAGAAGAAAACTTTCTATTACTACGGAGAATTACACTTGTTTGAGGAGGGGAACAGATGCAACATCAACCCTATAATTAAATTACTAGCATACACAAGAGTGGTCAGGATTATACCACTTGTCATCAATCTAATAAGTGAAAACATTCCAGAATTCTCCACATTTCTACAATAAATGTTGTACAAGATATTTTATAATATGCTTGAATATTCAGGCAAGATAGCGAACCGAGGATTGCTCCATAAGATTCTAGAACATTCCAGGCTTGGCTCACTAGAAGCGGGGTGAAATATTATCAGTGTAACGCTTTCGACTCTAAAAGCCTTCAAACATCATTGTCAACCAAAGTTGTGTTGCCATCAAAAAGTCACATCAACCTGGTTCATTTGATCGGGGAACCTACTGTGCAGCCGCCAAGTCAGTTTGACATACCAAATGCCAGCTTACCATTTTCGGGAAGTTCCAATGCAAATAGATGAACCGCTGACCGTGTTCATGGACATCAAAAATAAAATTCTCAAATGCTGAAGATATGTCAAGTCTAAACTGGCCAAGATTCTAACATTACCAGAAACAACAAACAACATACAGAAAAAGGCAGCCTGATTTCTTTAGTGTGGTATAATATCAGACTAAAGTTACAGGAATTCGATGTCGTATCTTTCTTTACAGCTGCAGATTTATTTCTACCAGTGAATTAGCTTTCAAGACAAAGTTTGCAACCAGCTAAAACTTGTGGGCTGCAGACGTACATGACGAAGATGCATGACCCTTTTAACCTGCAAAAGATCCCTGCTTTCCATAGCTTTGCCTGCAAGCAGATGAGGAACCACTTTAAGATTGCTGAACCAGATAACTATAACTCGGTAGCCAAGATCGATAACCTACCAAAACGAATCCTTCTTCTCCTGGGCTAGTAACTCCTCAAATGAGATATCAGAAAATTCCATGGCTTTGTCATGAGTGGCATTCAGCTTCATATTGGCACCAATCTCAAGCATCTACCATGAAAGATGAGAGAGGGGTAGAACATAAGATTTTTTTTTAGATAGAGTGACATTCAAACATCTGAATTTCTTTCAAAAAACAAAAAAAAATTCTGAATTGGTAACTTGGGCCCTGTTTGGATGCTATCGTTTTGCTGTATCCAACCTTTCTTCGAGCAGGAAACATGTTTGACATTACTAATTGTTGCTTGTTTTAAAATTTGTTGAAAAGAAAACTCTCTCTCTCTCTCTCTCTCTCTCTCTCTCTCAACCATGAAAGATGAGAGAGGGGTAGAACATAAGATTTTTTTTTAGAGAGTGACATTCAAACATCTGAATTCCTTTCAAAAAACAAAAAAAAAATCTGAATTGGTAACTTGGGCCCTGTTTGGATCAACCTTTCTTCGAGTAGGAAACATGTTTGACATTACTAATTGTTGCTTGTTTTAAAATTTGTTGAAAAGAAATCTCTCTCTCTCTCTCTCTCTCTCTCTCTCTCTCTCTCTCTCTCTCTCTCTCTCTCTCTCTCTCTCCACACACACACACACACATGATTGCACTTCTTTTCTCTAAAACCTCCATAGTTCTAGTTCCTCAAATTTGAGGTAAGAAGAATTTTCTATTTACTTGATTTGAGGATTTATTATACTTTTTAAAAGCAGATAACAAAAAACATGTTCATCAAACATATTTTATAAAAAGTTTCCACTTTTGTGTTCCTGAAAACAACATAAAACAAAAGTGCAACCAGAGAAGCCATAGCTAGTCAGTACCGTTTTGTATGCAGGTGAAAGCTTAAGCTGCTCTTGGAGTAGATTATAAACAGCTGTATCCTCCTCTATTCTCTGTTGTTCAGCCTCCAACTTGTATATCTGCAAATTATCAGCACAAATCATCTCTGTACATACCCACGTAAGATTCAAAACCAAAAACATCTTCTTCAGACACGCAACTCGATAAAAGTAACAGGGTGAACCTGTTGGCAAAGACGATCGAATGAAGACCGGTCTGCCTTGCAAAGCAATGCTTTTTTAATCTTATAACTCCTTTGGATGATCTCAGACCTGTCAAAAGAGTACAACGGAAGAGTACATTGAGATAAACTTGTGCACCATCATCATCGTCATCATAGTAGTCTTATCCCATCAAAGATAGGGTCAGCTATAGGGAAGAATGGCAACAGTTTTCTGGCCGGACATCAAACCTCTAAGATTGGTGCCAAAAATGAAAATATACAACCAACAAGAAATATAGTTTTCCGGAAAAAGCATACTTGTGCTGCAACTCTTTTCTTGCATCAACCAGGCAGTTGACGAACTGACTGACCTGCACACAAAGACGGTGAAGACGACTTAATGCTTTTGCAACTTACAAGGGTTTCACATTTTTTAAGGGTTTGTGTAATGGTGGAGTTCCTTCATATTATAGCACAAGCAAAATTAGAGTATGTGGGAGCTCATAAAACCAAAACTGATCCATCTGAAAATTGTTTAAAATAATGAATTACAGAAGGCAATGGTGTAGAATAAGTTCTAAAGGAAATTGGCTTTAGGAAGCATTTCATAAGCAAAGCCCAAGAAATCATGACAGATAGGTAGACATCTAGCAAATTTAACCATGAACACATGAGATTCCATACATACTTGCATCAATAGCAATAAACAGCAATAAGAGAACTAAAACGGGCAAAACCTGTATGGAGTTGGTAGCACCTGTCTCTAGATGAATTAGGTGAAAAAAGAGTTAAGGTACAATTGCAAGATAGTACACTACAAGTTTCAAAGCTACTTGTTTACTTGTTACTCCATAAAAGTGGAAAGTGGAAAAGCAACTCTGGTCGGGACATCACTTGCAGATCATGTCATTTCAAGTTGCACCAACACAGATGGTCCAGGATTGCCCGTACCCTTTCTCTGTGGCTTGGCGAGTAGCACAGCGGTCTCTTTTCAGCAGGCCGGCCCATCTTTCACCGGGTTTATGCATTGTTTTTGTATTGTTTATGGACATGCTATTTCGTATCGCACATTTAGTCCCATACAGCATTCCTTGTTTTATTTCGTTCCTAGACAAATCTATATAAAGACTTGTAAGCTATTGTATTGAGTATGCTTGAATAATAAAAATTTTCCTTTGGTTTGTTACCATGATAACCTAAGAAAGGAAATCAACAACTTTGGCGTGAAGTTTTCCGGAAAAAAAAAACTTTGGCGTGAAGCTCCGAGGTGTGAAACCCCAACCAGATGAGAAAACAGTTAATATATTTTCCAGTGTAGTCAAGGCAGCTAGGTGGCACCTAAGTGTTTTGGCATGTCTAGGCAAAGCGGTGCCTAGGCAGTATATATATATAATCCCTCAAATGCGTCACTTGGTGGGATCCTGTTGGTTTACCATGTTCAATACATATGTTACACCACTTTCCATTCAAATGTTTCAGTTCAGTGATTCACCTCGATTGATCGAGGTTATGCATCGAATCAATCGAGTTGCTGCTGCGGATCTCTCCAAGGGCGAATTCACAGTGAAATCATTGAACTTAAACATTTGAATGGAAAAATGTGTAACATATGTATTGAAATATGGTAAACCAACGGGATCGCACAAACATGATCGCATTTGAGGGGTCCTCTCTCTCTCTCTCTCTCTCTCTCTCTCTCTCTATATATATATATATATATATATATATATATATATATATATATAGAAAAATACTTGAATGCGGCATGCGGTAAGTGCGGCACCTACCGCATGCCGTCTGATGCACCGCTGCGTGCATGCGATGCACGCAGCGCGTGCATCAGACGGCTGCGGTACGGTGCCGCACGTACCGCATGCCGCAGCATAGCATGACCCTATATATATATATATATATATATATATATATATATATATATATATATATATATATATATATATATATATATATAGGGATGGATTCCTGTGACAAAGTCATAGGGAGTATCCTATGACATATGGTGAATTAGTAATCCTAAAATGTTTAGAATGTGCTGAATTTTTATGAGGATAATCACCTTACCTTAGAATGTCCACAAAAAATCAACGCAATCTAAAACTTGTTGGGGCATCAAATGCTATAAGCTTTATCGGCCATCCATTTTAACCGTTAAATTGAAAAGCATATTTGATGACCCTAATGGTTTAAGAATTTGCCGATTTTTTGTGGGTGTCCTATTTAAGAAAGGGTGATCATCCTCATAAAAAAATCAGAAAATGTTCTAGTGTTACTAATTCACTATATGTCATAGGATACTCCCTATGACATGTCATAGAAACCCATTTTCCATATATATTACTATAAAATTTTATGTTTCCTATTCTTTATACCCTATAAAAATTTAGTAAAGAATATAAACTGGTATTATTTTAAGTGCTCAAGAAGATGGAATTAACACGGATCAAAACAAAAGTTGTCAATGTAGGCAAAAATTCCAAGAATTAATATATCAAAATCATCATCACCATTTTTATGAAGGTCTGTCATTTGAAACATGACTCTCCCTATAAAAATCACCACAAACTTTAGCATCAAGTGCTAGTGGTTGTGTACTTATGTGCTTCCTCCTCTTTGCCTTCACCCGTCATTGTTTTCACTAGCCTCAAAAACAAGATATCATGTTGAACCATTATCATGAAGGCGGTCCCCGAGTGACTACATTTTCCCAATAAAAGATGCTCCGAAAAACAGTGCCCGCCTAGGGGGTTCCTAGGCGCTGGGGACTCGAATACGCCTAGGAGGCGCCTTGACTACAATGATATTTCCTTATGCTCGCAAAACCCTAGCCGCCCCACTCTATGTCTATATACCTCACTACCTAGTCTTTGGCCTTCCCCTCCATCTCCATCGCTCTCAGCATGTCGGCCACTGCCCAAAGCAGCGGTAGCTCAGCAGACTACAGCAAACGAGGCCGCCAGCCACCTTAGCACGGCAACGGCCCAAGCAAGCCACCAGGGCCAACCGACCAGCCCGACGGCCACCATGGACGCAACTGCAGGCCCAGCCAGCAAACCCGGTGACCGACTAGGCCCGCCAAAAACCACGAATACAGTAGTAACAGACCTCCGCCAAGCACCCACCAAACCTGCCGGCACCAGCGAGGCCCTCCAAGCCCGACGGTTGGCCATCTAGCGCCTTGAATAGTCCGACGACGCCTGTTCGTTGTAGATATGACCTTCTACGGTCTCAGAGGCATGTTCACAGTCATCACCCCTCCCAACTCCACTCAACGAATTAGTCGACATCCTCGAAGTGCAGATCGATGATCGGGGATCGCTACATCATCACCGGAGCACGAGCCCACTGTTCAACGAGGTCTCGGTTGTTTCAATCTAATCCTGCGAATTGCGAGGTACCCATAACCTCACCTCCAGCTATTCTTTTAGCCCTCTCATGAATCTAAAGCCCTAGAATTAATTTTGTTATCTTCATGTTGTCAAGTTGATTAGACACTAAATATTACAAGACCCTATGCCTATTTGTAGTAACCATATTGGGCCTGGTTCTTTTAAATCCTTTGGGCCACTGCGGCTAGGCTGGTTAGGGTATCCCTGGTGTATGATCACCCATAGTGGCAAGGTCTACAACACAACCATGGATCCCAATGCTCAAATGGCCATTGCGGCGTCAACAATTAACCAAGATCAAGGGTGGAACCAACGGAGGCTGAAGGGGGGCCTTCCCCCCCCCCCCCCCCCCCCCCCCCCAAAGTTGACAAAATTCCTAGAGGGCCCCTTTGAGGTATTGAAAATTTAAAAAAATCTTTACACATGGACCACCCAAAATTTTAAATATTGGATTTCTTGGTCCGCCATTGACCGAGATCAACACTCATCTTCGGGAGGTAGAAATGAACCTCACCGCATGCGTGAGACGCGTTGAGGTGACTGTGAATTATCTTCAAAATGGCCACGATGGTAGCGTTTCGTTTGCCGAGGAGCCACAACAGGATCATGGTAATGACCCGCGAGATCGGAGCTACCATGGTCTAGAAGGTGCTGATGAGCTCCATGCGCATTATTAAGATCGAGGTTCCAAACTTTGACGTCCGCCTGGACCCAAAGGCCTTACTAAGTTACTAGATTGGTTGACAGAGATGGACCACTATTTTAAGTGGCATAACTTGTCGGAATATCGCAGAGTTAGATTTGTCAAGATGAAATTAGTTGGGCCAGTCAAACTCTATTGAAACAACGTAGGGACACTCATGGCAAGAGGAAACAATTACCTATTGTCGATTAGATCGAGATAAAATAAAACTGAAAGAGAAGTACTTGTCTATCTATATAACAAGGGACGTCGGTTTTGTGCTGACTAGACAAAACGGAACAAAAAAGCTGACTAGGACAAGCTGACTGGACAAAAATGAACCGAATAGATCTAACCATTCGTTCAAAAATCAATGCACGATTTCACCTTGGTTTCAAATTCCAACCCATTTAAACTGCACTAAACCCCTAAAATCCCGGCCCATTGAAACTGCACTAAACCTAACCGTTCATCCTGTGATCGTTGTTCACATCAACGGCTATAAACCCGCCTGCTGAAATTTCAACTGCCCTAAACTATCGGGTCGATATCAAGGAATCCATTCGAACAGAGACAACTGTGATTGATCGATTATAGGAGTAGGGGGAGTTGGTCGCGCCGAATGCGCCCGTTTCGTGCCAATCAGCACGGGCGAGGAAATGGGTGTCCCTATGAATGCCGGTGTTGTCGTCGAAAGTATTTTATTGCCGAAGGCGTTCAGGTGTGTTGCCGCCGAAAGCTGCCCGCTACAGTGCTAGCAAGTGTGTTGCCGCCGAAGGCGGCCCGTTGCAATGCCGACATGCACGGGCATGCACTAGTCTGAGTAGTCTCCTATAAGCAGCAGATGCAACTGCGCCGGCAAGGGCGGTGAGGATAACATCGGTCAAAAAGACTCGAAATCCAAGCGAATCCAACGGTTAAATCCGACAACTTCAGCAGTAGTTCCAGTGAAATCTGACAAAATTTGGCAAATCCAACGGCGAAATCCGACGAATTTGAGGGCGAAACGCAGCTAGTGCAGGAGCGAGATCGGGCAACTTCAGGCAAAATCAGACCGATTTCGGTGAAGTTAGGCAAAATCTGGTAAAATTAGGAGGTTTCGAATGAAATGGAGAGACTTTGGGCGAAATAAGGATGCCTAGTTAAAAACCTCAGTCCCGCCGAAACCAGCCCACAGGTTCACGAAATCTGTGGGCTGGTTTTGAATGAAATTACTGAATTGCCCACTGTGGGCGCGGAAAAAGATTCGGGTCGTCTTTATTGCGGATCACACGAGATTACAAATTTTTGATCAGGAGATTGTGGGAGAGATTCTCTGGAGGGTCCCTTTGATCCGCGTCTTCACGTGGTATTCGTGCGAAAGCTCTGAAGGGGTTGCCCAGGATAGGGGTCTTTACAGGGTGAGGGTTTTTGAGAGGCTAAGGAGTTTCCGCCGTTGATTTTGTCCCGTCCGTGCTTCGCGCTTTCTCGGCTAGGGAGGCCTTGGGCTTCGTTCCTCGGTCTTCGTGTCTTCCTCGATCCTTGCTCGACCTCGGCGTCGATCGTGTTTTTGGCGTCAGCTTTGGCTTTAGCTTTCGGCTTTGGCGTAGCTTTGGCGTGGCTCTGGCGTTTGCTTTGCTTTGGTGCTTGCGCTTGAAAGTAGGCGGGTAGAGACTTACGATGCTTTAGTTCTTCCGGATTTCACGTCGTATCGGCTAGAACGTGCGGTGCTTTGCTCGTGACCGTCGTAGTTGCTTGGCTTTAGCACGTGCGTTGCTTTAGCGCGGGCTTTACCGGTGCGTTTGCTTTGGCTTCTTGCGTCGGCTTTGACTTTAGCTTTGACTCGATCTTCTTCTCAAACGACTGGTGCTACTTCTTCAAGGCTTCTTTATTCTTCCGGCTTCCTCGACGGTTGTGGCGTCGGTCTTGGCTTTTCGGCGGGGGTAGCACCGATCTTCGTGCGACGGTTGTAGCGTCGGCTTTTGTTGATGAAGACGGCGGGTGTAGCACCGGCTTCAGCACGACGGTTGTAGCGTCGGCTTTTGTTGACGAAGACGGCAGGGATAGCACCGGCTTCAGGCTTTCTTCTCCCGGCTTTCTTCTTCGTGCAAGGAGTTGATGCCTTTGTTGAAGACGACGGGTGTTGTCGGCTTCGATCTTCTTCTCCGGCCTTTGCTTATGGCGTCTTCGGAGCTGATGAAGATCGTTGGAGCAGCCGGGGTGATGACGACTCCGAGTCTTCTTCTCCAAGCTTTCTTCTTCGTGCGAGGAGTCGAAGCTTTGATCTTCGAGTGCAAGGTCTTCACGTTGATGAGGACTTGAAGGGCCAAGGATTCCCGTAGGACGTGCTTGCCGTGCCTCGTGAAGCCTTCGGTCTTCGAGCGTTGGAGCTTCTCTTGCGGAGCTATTTCGTCTTCGGCTTTCGGACCCTTTGTGCCTTCCCCCACCCCCTCTATTTATAGGCAAAGGGGAGCGGTTGGGGGAGATAAATCTGAAATCTTTTTGTTTCATCCGATATCTATCCCCATAACCATCAAGATATTGTTCCTTTATCCAAGGAAACAAACCCGATCCCCTCCTTTTTAGTTGGGGTGGTTATGGGCTAGATGTGACTCGATCTTTAAAGATCGAGTTGTTATTTTTTTGTTGCACTTTTGGATCGGATGGCGACACAACGTCATCTTGTCCGTTGGATCGAGGGATCGTCGCGGATCTACGGCTGCGTAGACGTCCACGCCACCTCCCCCCGCATCAAGGCGGTTTTTGATTTTTTTTTCTTTTCTTTTCTTTTTCTTTTCTTTTTGTTTTTTTTTTTCTTTTTCTTTTATGGCCGGCCCCACCTCTCCATGAGGAGGGGGGCACGGTTTTCAAGAGGCTCTTTGTGTTCGAGTCGCGGGTCCGGTGGGACCCGTTCGCTTCGAGTTGGGCCATGGTGCGCGGATTGAGCTTGCACGCGGGCCGAGTGTGCATGCGGGCCGTTTGTGTGCGGGCCCAATTCCGCATGCGGGCCGTTGTGTACGGGCCAAGGTTCGCATGTGGGCCGTTGTGTGTGGGGCCAAGTTGCATGCGGGCCGTTGTGCGTGGGCCAGATTTTCGCATGTGGGCCGTTGTGTGCGGGCCCAAGTTGCATGGGCGAGTCGGGTTCGACCCGAAGGCCGTTGGGTGCGGGCCTATTTTTCGTGTACAAATCGGGTTCGACCCGTGGGCTAATTTCGATGCCCACACCCACGAAACGACGAAACTTCAACTAAGTGGCATCAAAATCGAGGGACGGCACGTGACTTCGGTGGGGCCCCATTGTTTTGGTCAGAATCAACGAGAAGGACGAAATGATCACGAAAGGAAGAAACTCTGGTTAAGTGGACAACGAAACCAAGGGACAACACGTGGTTTCGGTGGACCCCCACTGTTTCGATCAAACTTTTGACAAAATAACTGAAATGCCCCTCGAAATCCCAAAACTTCGTCAAAATCGGAAAGGGGACCGGGTTTCGAACCCCCCCTTTCATTTCACCCGTGGCAGAAACAAAAAATAATTGAAATTTTGAAATTTCGATCGAAATTTCAAACCATGATACTCGATGATAAAATGGAGGAATTTGTTGAAGTCCTTAAAGGCTAGACACTTCGATAATCAACCTATAAGAAGCTGCTTCACTTCATCAAAATATGGAGCTTGTGCCTAGCGTAAGAAGAGGAAGATTGGGAGGTGGAAAAAAACAAGAGATGAAGGAGGTGAAAATAATAAATAGTTCATCTTTTTAACAAAGGAAAAACTAAAAGACAAATCAGGCATTATAATATTTTCTTTAACAAAGCAATGAGCATGAGCAGTTTTGTGTGGTGAACCTCATCTTGAAGAAGCCATGATGGAGTACCGGAGAGAATTTTACAAGCCAATGGTAGAAAAGCATCTCAAAACCATACAAAGATAGCATTGAAGACATTTGTGAGGGAGAAGCAGCAAGTGTTAGAAAAAGTTATGTGGAGACAAGATTGTGATTTTCTACTAGCAATGACCTATATTAGTCACCCTAAAGATCTGTTCTCTTTACATTAGGCAATGAAGAAATAATATCAAGAACATCCATTTAACAATCATATCTGAGAAAGAACAAATGCAAAATAATTATAAAGGAAGAGGAAAACAAAAATTTACATAACAAGTCCCAAGTTAACGAAAGCAGAAGTTTAAAATTTACAACCAAGAGAGAACCCAAAGTTGAGTATTTATATGGTTGTTACATATAATCAAGGCTTGAGGAAATAAACCTACATTATGATAATAGAATACAACTGGAAGTGAGGTTAAGTCCATGGCTCGGTAGTTGACAAAATCACTGGCAAGTTTGTGCTCAAGGGGTTGAGCCCATGACGTAGGAAGTTGATCGATTTTACCTAGGCGAGGCGTGACCTAGGCGGCGCCTAGCCAAGACCCTAGGCGATAATTCTTTTTATATTAAAATTTATATATAAAAAATAATTTCATATTTGAACAAATAATAAGCATAATACCAAACAATCGAAATAAAAAATTCTTATCCAAAAAGAGTTCATGTCATAATTGTCATGCTAAATCACTGAAATGTGAATATGTGAAACCATGTATACCATCCATCTCATCACATTAACATGAAACAATCAATGAATCAAATTATGTTACTATTAAAAAACTAGACTTAGAAGTTAAACTTACACAAACCTTAGGTCCTTAACATTCATTATGAAACAAATCAAGCATAATAAATAAACCCTAATATTGGAGGAATAGAAGCACTACAGAAGATAAATAAGATGTATATAAAAAGGTAATTCAAAGAGAAGAAAAAAACCCATACTCAAACAATTACCCTAGTAGAAAAAACATGATACAAACTCTAAAGTGGGACATATAAACAGATAGGTAAGAAGACGGAATATGGTATTTAAGTATATGGATCATAAGAAGGGAAAGGAAACAAAAGAAAAAAGAAAAAATTAAAAAAAAACATTTTTATACAGGTCATCAGCCTAGGATGTGGCCTAGGCAACCAAACCCAAAAAAGCCTAAGTGGTCGCCTAGGCGACGCCTTGACAACAGTGCCTAACTCATATACTAATTAATAAAGAAGAGAGATCGAACAAAGATGGATCAATCAAACATCATCAACAATCAAGAAGGGAAAGAAAAAGAGATGTAGAAGACCAAATCTGGCTCTTCTAAAAGACATTTTGGCAAAATTGATTTCTCCAATTTTATTTATAAATAAATTTAATTACAAGAGGTGGAGCCCCCATCCTTATATAGACTAAATTAGACCCTCCTTACCTAATTTAGGCAACACGCGATCTAGTGTTATATAGGCTCTTCTTTCCCAACTTTTTGCGATTTTATGGTACACTCTAGGTGCTAATCTTCAGCAAATAAAGAATGGAAAGGGATAGGAGATGGAAAAGAACTCACGTGAATGAGGCGTAGTGGCCTTATTTAATATTGTTTGTGCTGCAGTCACATAAAGAAAGGGGGAGCAAAAGGTCTCACGTTCAGCAGCCCATCACTTTTGTTGGGGCCAAAATAATACGCATGAGAGATAGAAGAGTGCATGAATTTTTTGGGGATTCATTTTTGTATAAAACACCCGACCCTATTTTGGAATCCTAATAGGGAACGAAAAGGAAGAAACTCGTTTCTCGCAGGAGGGCAATCACAGACTCCTCTCAACTACGGGTTGGTCCCGTCGAGATTGTTCGAACTAACTTTCACGTGGAAGAGTAGAGTTGGCCCTTAATTTCTTACTAATTTATACTATAATATCACATATTAATACAGATAAAAAAGCCTAATATAGATCCACCCATATTTGACTTATTTCCTTGAGTAACAATCTACCCAAAAGGCCAAAAAACTCCCTCCCATTTACAAAAATTACAACCATGTCCTAGATTGTTGAAAAAAAATAGGAAAAAAAACCTTAAAAGGTAAAAAGACGTCTACAACTCATACGAATAATGAAATGACACAAAAGACACCTAATAGGCTTATATTTAACTAGATTAGCTCACTTTTTAACAACTTTGAGTGCCGTATGGATGCTCCTATGTCAAATTATCTAGTGGAACGCTTTTTGACTCTGTCGATAAGATATGAATGAATCTTGCAAATCCAAGTCAGTTGATGGTGCACGCCAACATTAACTCGAACTCTGATCTTGCTGGCATGGAATAGCACTCCACTTTCCGCACTTGAATTAGCCAATTAGATGCTTCGGATAAGTAATTAGGGCCAAAGTTTAAATTTTTTAAAAAAGGCAACAATATCGATCTTGGTATCAGCCAGCACCAGACAGAGCCGAACTGGTAGGTACGGCTAAATATCGATTGGTTCAACTCGATACCAGATTGGCCTCTTTTTTCTTTTTTGAAAAAAATCCCAACTATTTTTTGGGTGGGTTTACCAAGCATTTTTCATGATATTGAGGGGCAATACTTTAATCCAGGGCTCTGAGCCCCAGAGATCTATTGCAAAGAAATTATGCCAGTTCAGATCAAAGTAATGAGTCTAATGACTAATATGGTCAAAGCATCTTATTATACATATCAGGAGAAAATGAGCACAAAAGCTTGCCACCATGAAGGTAGTCGGACATTACAAGGAAGAGACGTATGGCATCCCAAGAGCAAATGTATTTCAGGAATCCGCCCGAGTCTTTACCAAAAAAAAAAACGAGTCTTTACCAAATACAAAATCTATTTGAATCGTACCGGCTATATTGGCCAATACCATGTTGACTCAGTCGGTACGGACCGAGACGGACAGGTAATGCCTGATGCGGGCCAAGCCTTGGTACCGACTTGTGACTCAGTACCGACCAGTAAAAAACTAGGTCATTTCGGCCTGCACGGCTCGGTAACGACCGAGTTTTGAAGGCATGGTTAAGGATCTTTAATGCAATGATCAAACGAATCACAAATAGATGTAGATTTACGATCTTCGACTTCTGATGTATGTATTCATCGGTCCTATGAGTCATCGATCATATGACCCTGCAGTAGGCTCTACCTAAATTTGATCTTGCAAGATTAATACTCTAAGGATGATGGACTCTTAGTTGATTATCCAAGCTCAAGGAACACGTCAAGGCATGGATGCCCTCCAACGACAAGTACACATCCAAGACTTTCATTATAGACCCCTTAGAATTTCCTATGAACCTCTCCTCGAACTCAATGTCTAACTTATCCTCGATTACTGAATCAAACTTCAAAAACTCGTCATGGCATGGGACATCCTCCGACATTAAGTTCAAATCAATGAATTCAATCATGGGTTCCTTCTCAGGCGCTCCCAAGAACATCTTCTCATGCTCAACTCTAAACTTTTCCTACAATGCGTCTTCGAGTTCCTCCATGGCTTTTCATTTTGCTCCTACATGGGAACTCTAAACTTTTCCTACGATACATCTTCGAGTTCCTCTGTGGCTTTTCATTTTGCTCCTACTTGGACTCTTCCACGGATTCCGCTTTGGCCTCATCTTCGAAGTTTCTTCCTCCGCGGATTTTCATACTTCTCCACAGGAATCTCTTCAGCCTTTTTGTCAATGAGTGGAGGCGAACTCCAATTGACAATTGGAGATTCACTCCAAGAACGATTAGAGAGAATACTTCTTTCACAAAATTATCTTAGTAAACTCGAGGTTTTCATAGAATTCTCGTAGTAAACTCAAGGGTTTGGGTTTGCACAACGGATTTCATGGGCCGTCCTGCACGACCACACTTCATGTTTAGAATCAATTAGCTTGAAAATCCATCGTACACTAGAGATTATAGATTTCAATCTTATGTGGGAGCTGCTTAATCTGATTCCACATCCTTGTTTCTTATTTATCCTACAATATCAACTCGTAATGTTGATTTAGAAGGCTAAATACTTATCCACCCATATTTAGCTTATTTCCTTAAATAGGCATCTACCGAAAAGCTTAAGTTTTGTTCCCACTGACTAAAATCACAACCGTCCTAGATTGCTGAAAAAATTCAAAAGAAACAAAATATAAAAGGTAAAAGATGACCTGGGGTCCTAAAAATAACAAAATGGCACCCAATTGGCCGCTATTTAACTAAAACAACTCACTTTTAAAAAATTTAAGCGCCATATGAATGTTTTTGTAACAATTTTCTGGAGGGAAGTTTCTCAACTCGTCGATAACATCTCAATCAATTTTGTGACTCTGAGTCGGTTGATGGTGTACACCAACATTAAAGGTCGCTCGAATTCTGCTCCAGGAGGCATAGAATAGTGGTCCACTTTCTTCGGGCTTCTACACATGAATTAGCCAATTAGATGCTTTGGAGAAGTTGTTGTCACTCTTCATGCAATGATCAAATAGATCACAAAATGATATAGACTCATGATCTTTGCCTTAACATGAGCATACATATCATGTTCTACTTCCATTTGGTCTTGCAAGATTAATAGACTAAGGATGTGGTCTCTTAGTTGATTCTACATGAGCGCATCAAGGCATGGACAGTGTTCTAAAAAGCGGCCCAGGCGGCCGCCCAGGCGGCCGCCTAGGCGCTAGGCAGCCCCCCCCCCCGCCTCGCCTAGGCCCTAGGCGCTCCAGAAAAGCGGCCAAGCTCCCAGGCGGGGTAAGGTGGCCGCCTAGGCGGTCTAGGCGGGGCAAGGCGGCCGCCTAAACGGTCTAGGCGGAGCTAGGCTGGCCAGGCGGGCTGAGGCTAGCCAGGTAGGCTAGGTGGGCTGAGGCTAGCCAGGCGGACCATTGTTTTCTTTTGTTCTTGTTAATCACTCAATCTTGAATTATGGTTATATACTTGTTCTTTAAAATAATGGTTTATGATAATCTTGAACTTAGATTAATTTTTAAACATATATATATTATATAATATCAAAATAATAATTAAAATAATTAAAAAAAGGCAAAACGCCTAGGCGCCGCCTAGGCGCTAGGCGGCCCCCCACCGCCCGACTAGCACCTAGCGCTTTTTAGAACCTTGGGCATGGATGCCCTCCAACTACTAGTACACATCTACGACTTTCATCATGAACTCCTTAGGGCATTCACGAACATTTCCTCGAACGTACGTTCAACTTTCCTCGATATCTGAATCAGATTTCGGAAACTCTTCGTGGCCAGGGATATCCTCAAATATTAAGTGCAAATACATATGTTTTATCATGGATTTCCTCCTCGGCCTCTCCCAATAACATCTTCTCACGCTCAACTCTAATCTTTTTCTATGATGTATCTTCGAGTTACTACATAGCTTTTCCTTTTTGCTCCTTCATGGGATTTTCCTCAGATTCCACTTAGGGTTTATCTTGGGATCTTTTCCCAGTCTCCTCTATGGGTTCTTTTTCAGACTTCTTCGTAGGCATCTATTCGGCATGTTCGTTAAAGAGGGGAGGCAATTTCAATCGACAATTGAAGATTCTCTGTGGGGATGATTTATAAAGAAGAATAATCCACCATCCCTCAGAATTCGCCTGGTAAACTCAAGGGTTGGGTTTGCACAACGGATTAGATAGTCCATCCACGTTTCATGTTTAGAATCTATCAGCTGAAAAAGTCATCGAGCATTTGAGATCATATAGTTCAATCTCCTGCGGGAGATGCTTAATCTGATTCCACATCCCCATCATTTCCTTTTGTTGGCATTGATCCACACGGAACTTCTTGTCAATCCTCCGCATTCGTCCTCTCCTCATTGTTACAAGGTCCAGGAGGAATCCTCAATTAAACGAGAGGATACCCTGCTCTGATACCAATTGATGAATATAGAATGATTTGATCTAGCTGTGACACCAATAGATGTAGAAACTAAATTGATTTATGCTAACAATTGTTAAAGGAAAGGGATCCAACTAATACAAAACAGAAAAGTGAGGGGAAAAGAGAAAATAAAAGGCTATGCATGCAGATTAACAGATAGTACCTATACATACAGAGTGTAGATTAGAAGGTACTTTCAAATTAGATGTTCTGCAAGAAGGACAAAATTAGAAATGCATGCATCAAAGTGAACTTATTAGTGATACTGGTTGATTATGGGGTAATGAAAACTAATTGGAACAGTTGTTAGTGTGCAATAGCTTCCAGATATGTTTTAAAAGGATTGGCAATAGAAGCAGAGTACAACAAAGTAGTCACATCCTAATTTTTTATTTCTTATTTTTTTGGTAAATAGCTAACTCCTTAACCAATAAAAGAACTAAGTACGTATAAAAGGGACATTTGCGCAACCGCATAGGTCCGAGAACACAAAAGGTATGATTCCTGGAGGAAAGTCATTGGTGCAAATAGATTTATCCTTGATGATTTTCCAGATGTAGCTAGTCAGTCCGATGCACAATTGCCTTCTTGGAATATGTGGGAGACGCTGCACGAGAAAACCCCTTCAGTATCTATTGGCAATCATAAATAAGTGGGTCCGCATGATTGTTACCCATTAGTTTTTTCACTACCACCTACAAATCTCCTTTGATCTAGATCATGTTCTCGGGATAGGGATACCAGGCTTTGGCCACCTTGAGGCCCTCCCACAGTGCTCGAGTTTCTACTTGCATGGCCAAACTAGTGGTCAAGAAGAGGCTCCATGTGACTTGGATGCCATCATAATTGTCCCAAATAATGAATCATACTCCTCCTTTTCTCTCCTTAACGCCCACCCCTCTGTCAAAGTTCATTTTATTTACCCCTCCATCGGCACCGCCCACCTATCTGCTTCCGGGCTCACTCGTGAAGCCTCCACTCGAACCTCCAAGCTCTGAGTTGGTCGGCCTCCAGGAATTTTCAACCTCCATCAGTGCACATCTAGCAGTCACACCTGCCCTCTCCTTAGCTCCCTTGAACAGCCCACAGTTAAGAGATCTCCAAATAGCCCACACCATTTGATGCTTTGGGTCCGTCTCCACTTGGTCAGGTTCCCTTGCAATGTTCTTGTATCTAATGTTCTAGACATAAGGGCAACATTAGTAAATGGGAGAGGATAATTGGTCAAGTTCGCCAAGGCTCTCCACATATCATGAATCGTTGGACATCTAAAAATGGTGTGGATAACATCCACAGATTCACCGGCACACCGACTGCACAATTGATTTAAGTTCAAACCCCTTCCGGTGAGGAGGTTCTTGGTAGGAATTCCATTCCTCTAAAGCTTCCACGCGAAGGCTATATTAGGTGGAGAAACCTTAGCCTTCCACCGATTCCTCCAAATGTTGGGTGGTCTAGTGAGAGTATTGTGGCCTTAGCACGGTTGTTCGACAAAACCTGGGTTCACCTTCGGATTCAAGGTAGAATAGGGATAAGCATTGGGATGAGATTGAGGGTGAGGGTGAGGACGCTCAAATAAGATTATCCTCATCGCCTCGCGACGGGTTCTCATGTCTTATCGTCTAATGTTTTGTATGGAATGTGCCCTCCCTCCCTCCCTCCCTCCCTCCCTCCCTCCAGGCAAACAAAGGGCAGAGCAATAGTCAATAAACATAATCGACAGATTATCCATGGAATTCACACAAGCAAGGAACAAGATTTGATGCCATCTCAAAAAGGAACAATAATTGATGATACACTTCCCATCATTCTCCTACAAATGTTTAGAACAATTAAGTTTGCCGACGCGGTCCAAATGACTGAAGATGTAAAGGGAAATTTGAGAGAGAGAGAGAGAGAGAGAGAGAGAGAGACCTGAGTAATGGTCAAGGTCTTAGACTTGTTGGACTTGACGAGCTCATCATACTGCATCTTGATCTTCCTCTGCATTGCACTCGCGAAGGACGAGAATGGGTACGGGAATCCCACCTTCGCCGGTGCCGCCGTCCCCGCACCGTCCACCCGTTCCCTCTCTTTGCATCCCCCGTCTTCCTCCCGGCCATCCGTTGCCGCGCAGGACTCCGGCCGCTTCTTCCGCCCCCTCCTCTTCCTCCTCTTGTCCTCCCCCTTCTGCTGCTCCGCCTCCTCACAACCACCCGCTACCGACAACTCATCGCCGCCCTGTAGCGGCGGAGGAGGGAGCCACTCGGGGAGGTCCTGGTGGAGGGGAGCCTTGACAGAGTGATGGCTGGGCTCTGCGACCTGCCCCTCAGTTCGCCGGCGCCGCCTCATGATGTAGAGGGAGAGGAGGAGGAGGAGGAGGAGAAGGGAGGAGCCGAGGATGAAGAGGAAGGTCAGTGGTGTTGGCGCCGCCATGGATGGAATGGCCTCATCCCAGAGGGCCACACAAGTCTCTCAGCCGCGGTATCTTCCGCTTGCTTTCCTGTCAAGGCTTTTGGAATACGCGTGCAAAAGAAGTGAGTACGCACAGTCCCTTTCGATATGAAACTGACACCAGTCACCAGGGCAGGAATTTAGCAAAATGACCACCAACTTTCACGTATTACTCAAAGTGATCCAAGCTGCTTTTGTTGTTACATTCTTTTTGATCCCTATACATATTTTCGGACCGAAACACCCTGGAGATCTTCTCCTCCTTTCTTCACCTCCTCCCCACCTTTTTTTTCCATTTTGGTCCAATCTCTGCTCTAAACCCCAAATCAGGCGTCGATCAATCTGAAGAGGTGACCGAGTCCTCGCTCCGTCACGTCGAACGTTGAAGGAGGTCGACGGTGGTTGTCGCGTGTCGCCGGAGCCACCAAACCTTGGTGGTTCACGTCGAAGGTTGGAGGTCGTCGATGGAGGTTGCCGCGTGTCGTCGGACCACCAGACCTTGGTAGCTCATGTCGAAAGTTGCCACGTGTCGTCGGACTTTGCTAGTTCAGATCCGAGATCGCCAAAGGTTTCACGTATCGTCGATGTCGTTTAAGGTAAACTCTAAACCCTCATGTAAATTCTAATAGCCCAACAGAATATCATGTACTGGCGCATTTAATGACGCCTCTACTGGCGTATTTATTAGCGCATTCACTAGAGTATGTATTAGTGCATTCATGGTCATATGTATGGAAGTTTAAACCGACGTCATTGTCTAACAATTGGTAATTAATCGACACCCATTGTTCTACTTTTGTTGTCTAATCAAATTTTGATCCTTATATAAATATTTTTTTTTACAGTGTAGCAAATATGGATTCAAAACTACCTTTTTTAATTCTTTTTTATAGAGAAATTGTTAAAAGCAAGGATAAATATGATTACAAATGGGGGAAAACTAAAACTTTTCTCTTGTCTCCGTCGGCTGGCTATGATGAACTCGTTCAGAAAATCTACTATGTTATGAACACTACCGTGATGGAGTACAATATTTCAATCAAGATTTTTTATCCTACTACTGTTATATCTCTGTATGCAAATATTTTGAATGATGATGTAGCATATTCATAGCCCACAACATGCCTAATATAAATAATTATAATATTCCATTACTAATTACAAGGGAACGCAAAGGGTATATTCATGAAATTGTTCCTCCAATGGATTTCAAGAGAAAGCTACCCGGAATGATAGAATTAAAGCAAGAGTTTTCCACAATAACATAATTGAAATCAGAAAAAGTCATTTTCCAACAAAAGATTTTGAAGAGGAAGCTGGCCCCAATGTCAGAACTAAAGCCAGTAAAAGTTAGTATGATGGCACCTCAAAATCCTCAACTTGGACAGGAAAGGGAATCAGCATATTCACCTATTATAAACATTAACGATAATATTAATAATTTCCACTTTGCAGCATGCCCTGTCAATGTTGAATCCAAAGGCAATGAACTAGGCAATTACGAGTCTATAACATTGGACAATGTTATGAATAACAAATGGTATATAAACTTCAATTGAGTGAGCTGGAAGGGCTATGGCACGAATCTTATGAGAACGCCAAACTTTACAAGGAGCGAACGAAAGCACTTCATGATAAATTAATCGTGCGTAAAACGTTCACCCCTGGGCAGAAAGTATGGTTCTTCAACTCCAGACTGAAAATATTCTCAGGCAAACTCCGCTCCCGATGGGATGGGCCGTACACTGTCATTTTTACCTCCACCTTCTATGCAATGGAAATCCAAGACCCCAAGAACCACCACATATTCAAGGTCAACGGACAACGCCTAAAACATTTGGTAGAACACCTCTCTGAACCTACCAACTTTGAAACTGTGGACCTGGCATTACCAGTTTACCTAGATTAAGTGCGCATGACCGAGTTGGGCTGGCGACGTTAAACTAAGCGCTTCTCGGGAGGCAACCCAATCCATCTTTTTATTTATTTTTGCTTCTAGGCCCCTCCCAGCTATCGTTTTCTTTTGCTTCTAGAACCCTTTCCGTGCTATCTAATTTTCTTCTTAATCCAACTGAAATTCAAATTCAAAATTTCAAATTTGAATTTCAATTAATCACTAACACCTAACTACCACCCAATTACCCCCCCCCCCCCCCCCCCCCCCCCCCCCCCCCGCCCCCCCACCCCCACCCCAATTCAAAACACCATTATCTCCACCATTCAACCATCCGAGCGGCCAGACGAGCACCGTCTATCGCACTTCGATAGACGGTATCACCGTTGCCTTCACCGACGCAATAATGGCGGCTGCCCTCAACCTCCCATTTGAAGTACCGCCAAAGTTTGCACTTCGTGAGCTTCACCCAGACATCCCATCGAGGAAATCCTCAACAACCTCAACCCCACAAATCTACTGCCAGGATTTATCTAGCGCACCTAGCTACCGGAGCGCCTGCGGTTCCTCAACAACGTCTTCTTCAACAACTTATATCCCATCGGCCATGCCCAAGAATGTCGTCACACAACTCTCATGCTTCTCTATGCGACCCACAACGATTGATGGTTTCGCCCCACGGAATACATCCTCCAAGGGATGGAAATACACGACCAACGAGATCTGGAAGTAGTCGACAATGGGGATGGCGCTCTCCTACCACTACCCCCTTTACATCACCGCCCTCCTCCACGCTGCTGGCTTCCCCTTCCGGGCAAATGAACCTTCCATTCGTGGCCTTAAGACTTTCAAAGTTTTGGCCTGGAAACGGAGCTACAAGATCTGCAACAAAGCCCATGATCGACCAGGACGACCACCTCCCACCAAGTGACCAGAGCTGAGTTTCGAGAACTCAGCGCTGAGATAACCCAATTGCGCCGCCTTCAAGAGGCTGCGATAAGAGCCCAGTTTCCGGAATAGGCATAGCAGATGATCGTCGCCACCTACCAGCTTCCGACAGATTCGGCCCCTGCTCCCACCCCCGACGCAGCACCTAGACTAGTCCTCATCGATTCAAACGACAACGAGTCCAAGGGAGAGGACAACGACCCTGACTTCGTTGACGACGAATAAACTAACTCTAACCTGCTCACTTCGGCACTACGAGTGCCCCTATCTTTCTTTCTGCAATTTCTATTTCCCGTGTGTAATTCCACTTGCTAATGAAGGAACTCTTTCGTAATCAATTGCCTCTTCTCAATTTTTAAGTAAATCCAAAACTAATACATAATATTTCTGATAATATAATATTAAGATATATATATATATATATATATATATATATATATATATATATATATATATATATATATATATATATATATATATATATATATATATATATATATATATATATATATATATATATATATATATATATATATATATATATATATATATATTATCCAACATAATAGTATAGTAAGGATTTACTTAAAGCCCTATATCCCAATGCTTCACGCAGTCGGAAGCATAACAGACAAACCGGCACGACCGATCAATTGGCCGCGAGGGCCGATCGATCGGACGTGCAGATTTTTGTATCGTACGCCTGCACGACCACGGGATTTGTTCCTTTACTTAAACAACCCAAACCTCATATCAACCTTCACCCTTCCAAACAATTCCCAACCTTAACCATCACCACGGCATCCTTCTTATTCCATGTTTGGATCCGAACCATCCTAATGATCGACAGCGAAAGCCAAGGAAATTTTGTTTCATCACAACTGGTTGATCTCCTTGGAATCAAACAATTTCCTTTGGAATGAAGCTACTCTGTTGGATGGATAAAAACCGGAGGAGAAATTTCAGTGTCTCCCAAGTGTGCCATCAGCATCCACATAGAACCCGATTACACAGACGTGATTTGGTGCCACGTCTTGGAACTTGAGAATTACAAAATCCTCCTAGGACAACCATGGCAACACGATCTACGTACAACTCACAATAGCCACACTAACTCCTACACATTCAAGATCAAAGGATGAACAATAATTCTCAAGCCCTCTCGCGATCTGTACAATTCGCATGAAGGAACAATGCCACACTAGCATGTTTTGCTTTATCTTTAGCATTCGAGTTGAAAGTCTGTAATGTCTGGCTGAAGACGTAAAACTTAGCGCTCTTAGGAGGCAACCTATGTTCCTTTTAGCACATGTTTTATTACGCTTTTAGTTAAAATAAATGGATATGGTGGAAACCATTATTTTCTATGCGGCATATCCCATATCTATCTCCTCTTCTCTTCAGCTAACAATGCAGGTACTCCAAACTTTAAGTTTGGGGGTGCTCAATAATCACAAAAGAATACTCAATATCCGAAATACCGGGTCCTATTTCTCCAATTGTCTATCATATGCCCCTGGTAAACTAATGATATATGGCTATCCTTTTCTTTTTCTTACTGAATTTTACACATCGAGGATAATGTGTAATTTAAGGTTGGGGGTATGCATCTCAGCACATATACAATATCCGGATATTAAAAGTTTATAGAAATAAATCTTTTAATAATGAATTGTTAGAAACCAGGACATCTCCTGCTACATGCTTAATCCATTTTAATTGAGAATTTAGATTCATTAAATTAATTCATGATTTTATCCAACTACACATGCACTTTGGCGCATATTCATAGGATGAACATCCAAAATTAATCTAAAGCAATACTAAGACAAATTGATCAAATCTAAAATAGGAAAGGACCAGGCTAGCTTGTATACATTTATATATTTTTACTTATGTACAAAAGATGATAATAATAAACTTTATCTTAATCATCACCTAGTAACCGGGGCATCTGACCTAACCAGTTGGAGTTTCACATCAAACAGTGAGAAGTTAAGATGAGATGACCTGTAAGCCAAGATTATCACCTAATAACCAGGACATTCGACTTAACCAATTGGAGTCTCACGTGAAACAGTGAGAAGTCACAGTGATATAGGGAAGTGATCTCGTCTAATCTCGTAGTCTTAGTAGCTCGAGACAGTAAGGCCCGGAGGGGTGTCTCCACACCCATGTCCCGAAGCCATCTAGCCAGGGAGTCATTGACCAGAAAACTCGATAAAATGGCTGCGTAGAAAGCTTAAGAGGATTAAACATTGCACAGACTTCTAAAAAAGAGAGAGAAAGTATGTCAGTAATTTTTTTTTTAATGTGGCAAACCTGGTTTGATCACTATTTTTGGAGGAAAATCAAGGAATCCTATTTATTGCCTAATGTTAATAGTAGGATAGTAGTCTTATGCCATTGAGCCAACCCTCACGACACGAATGTGGTCATGCAGAGATTGACTGAATTGCAATTCAATTTTAAAATGAGTGATGTATAAAGTTTGGAAGGCTCCCGCTTCGACACAAATCATTGCAATTAGATTTGTTTCTCCAAAACAAATAATAACCGGACAATTGTGTGTGGCACTAGCTTACACCTCTCGATTTCATTACACATCTTCTTTGAATAGAATTTTGTTCTCCTAACTTCGATCTTACTCAAGGATGAGTAAAGTTTAAGTTTGGGGGTGTGATCGGCGCAGAAACACGTTGTATCTAAGCTATTAACTTATGATAAATCATGACAATTATGCTTTCAAACGAGCTGACTGCTTGTATCTCAATGATTTACAGGAAGAGAGCCTCAAGAGCGAAGAATGCATCAAAAAGCAATCCAACAGCAAAATTATTAAAGGCAATCTCCAGAGAGACAAATTCCAAGGGCAACCCCCATGTGCAATTGGACAAGACAGAATAATCGGCTTGATCGATCGATCGGGCGCGATGCTCGATCGATCGATCATGCCTACCTCCTGCAGATAGAGAATTTTACAATTCTGATCGATCTGCCGTGAGGTCCGATCGATCGAAGAGTCCCTTTCCTGCAGACAGAGGCTTTGTTACTTCCAATCAATCGGCCACGAAGCCCGATCAATTGGAAGCATCCATCCTAGCACCACAATAACCTAGATCGGATGATCCAGATTCGTCACATAAGAACTACAACTCGCATATGCCAGGAGCTCTATTTATCAACGTCTCTTCAACAGAAGAAGCATCCAAATTTTGGCTCGAAGTTCGTCATCTCTGGAGGAGAATTAAGGGAAGAAGAAGAAGAAGAAGAAGAAGAAGAAGGAAAGCTGCAATGGATCCACTTTCCATCAACATCCTTGCCATCATCCCCACCATGAGCAGCTAGTCTCTTTCTAGGGATTTGGATGAAACCCTAGCCTTATTTAGTTTTATTTATGCTTTTTAGGGTTTTGTAATTCTATTTGGGGAATAGCTTGACAAGAATTTTATCTATTATATTATATAGTTCTTCTCTTTCGTTTCATATGCTTCATTGTGAAATTTAACCGTCTAAGTGAACCGAATCTTTCTTGTCTTGCTCTGTGCCTTTATGCTTCCTTCCATCTGGTAAGAGATGTGCCATACCTAGGAAGATGGGTCCATATCCTAAAAACACAGATTGTGCTAAACTAAGATGATGCATGTCATGTGCGTGGTGATAAGTTTTCTTGTGTCATTCTTCTATGAGATGAGTTATGCTAAGGGGAGATAATATGTGCCCCTAAAGGACGGACTGTGTGACCAAAGATAACTCATGCCATTGAAGATGATACTTTCGTTGAAATCCATTATGACCTTCGTCGTGATGGATTGAAACACCCCAGTAGAAGTAGCAACCCTAATTAGTATACTTAAAACTAAATCTTGGAGTGGTGGATTTTTCGCCATCGATCCTCTCTCTGATTCCTTCATTTAATTTAATCACTTAATAGTAGTTTTTAATTTAGTTACAATCATCAAACAACTCCTTCTCCCTAATTGCTTTAATTTTAAGAATTAGATCGTAGTTACCAATTCACAATCCCTAAAGAACGATATCGGTATTTAACCCTTACTACAAACGATTCGGACATAAAATACCGGTGTGATTGGGATTGATCAGTCGACTCCAATTGAGTTGCAGGGGCGGTCAGCTCCCATTCAGTTGCAGGGTCGGTCAACTCCCGTTGAGTTGCACGGTTGGTCGACTCCCGCTGAGTTGCAGGGTCGGTCGACTCCCACTGAGTTGCAGGGTCGGTCGACTCCCGCTGAGTTGCATGGTTGGTCGACTCCTGTTGAGTTGACTAGCTGGTCCATTTCTCCCGGTCAGCTTTTCTTTCTTTATTTACTAAGGTACACACAGTTGGCTTGGAAACTCTCAGCCACTAGGAGAGAAAAGGGTCTGAATGAGCACGACGAGCGACGAATGGATAAAATGGGGATGAAGGCAGTTGGCAGGTGTGATTACATGGAAGGAGGGTAAAAAAGTCTTCAAATTTGGTTCCCTCAGTTTTGCTCGCGTGTAGGGTCAAAAAAATAACACTAAAAGCTGTTGGGGTCACTTTGACTAATACGTGAAAGTTGGTGGCCATTTTGCTAAATTCCTCTAGCAGAACTGAGTGTGAGTGTGAGTGTGTATTTACCAAAAAACAATACCGTGTGACATTTATTTCCTTTGTTCTTTTTTGGGTAAGTGTTTAGTTTTTCTTCAAGTAAATAATATCTCACCCTTGATGGGCAATCAATGTTTGACCAATTTTGGTGGGACTCTAAGGGAGGTGTTTGGCATCATTCTTAGGGATGGCAACAGTGCGGTTTAAAACTGAAAACTGCGGTAAACCGCACCGCATAGTGCGGTTTTGGTTTGCCAAAATATATAACCGTCGCGGTGTGGTGCGGTTTCGGTTTTCGATTTCGGTGTAGCGGTGCGGTTTCGGTTTTGGCCAAAACCACATAAAACCACACCGTTTAGATCATTATAGTGATAAACCGCGGTGTACCGCACCGCATGATGCGGTTTCGGTTTCGGTTTTACATAATGGTACACCGTCGCGGTGCAGTGCGGTTTTGGTTTTGCCCAAAACTACACCGAAACCGCACCGTTACCATCCCCAATCATTCTGGAACCCTCCGTTTCTCTTCCAACTTTCAAATGTTAAAAGTAACGAATATTATTTGTTTAGGTAGAATGAAGGAGTTGGGAACGAGAATTTATCACTCCGTCCGTTTCTAAGCTAACTGGAACGTTGAACCATTGAATTACATTAAAAATAGTAATTGACAGGAATACCCTCTTCTAGATGAGGATTAAGTGGAATAGATGTTCCTCATGCTAATATACCACCAAAATAGGAGTAAAATGAATCTTGAAAATTCATTTACTAGTGACATTGGACAAAATAACGTGGCGCAAAGTGAGATTACCCTAGTAAATCAATATCCAACCTATTTTACTTGCCAAATGAATAGACCCTTTCCGTTAAATGATATGTGTAGCCCCATAAAATAAGCATTTGTCATACAATTTTGAAATATGGCCTCTCCTTCCAAACCAATCAAATGTTGCCACGTCATTGGGTGAAGGAGACGACACACAGGGTAGCAGGCAAGTATTGTTCTTTACCAAATAAAAAAAAAAACTGAAGGTGTGGATTAAAGACAATTGTACTTATGATTCGACTAGAAATTTATTTCGATTGATTTTCCATTAGTTCTAGGGACAAGCACGTACAACGTGCATATAAGAAGAGGGATGCTTTGGTGATCGGCAAATGTATCTCCGACGACACCTGCCCTCTGATTCTGGATTGTCATAATATATGGCAGCACTTGGAGGGGGTGTCATTGCAGTGGATTCCGAGGTCGGCAAATGGCGCTGCACACTGGCTAGCGAAAGAAGCGCGGCTCCATGGGACAGAGGGTTATGGGCTGTCTTTAGTTTCAGATGTTTTGTCTTCCCTTGTTTGGGAAGACCTCCAGGTTGTTATGTAATGACCATCTCCTTTCTTACCAAAAAAGAGAGAGGGAGAAGTGAGGCATTTTTCTTTTGGAGTTAATAAATTACAGTAATGATACTTGACGTGAGCACAGCCCCTCTGCTAGGGATTGAATCACACCTCAGTTGAAACGAGTTTTCTTTGCCACATGGCCATTTCTTTTGTTGCGAAATAACCAACGATCAGGGGAGAGTTACAAGTCATGCTGTTTTACAGATTAACATGATTCGTCAATTGCCAAGCGGGCTACACGATGAATATAACTTTTCAGTGACTGTACACCACACCCCAAACGCTCCGGTCGGTCCGACCATTTGTCACGCCTCCGTGCTTTGGTCTAGAGCCTGTCGACACCCACTAGGAATGGCAATGGAGCGGGTATGGGAATTAATTTTTATGATTTTTGAATTGGCCTGCACCGAAACCGCCCTGTTTATAATAGGAATTAAAAACCCTAACCCAGCCCATTGCCATCCCTAACACCCACTACAACCAAGAAGCCAGTGCTCCTTAATCACCGCTCGCCAGTGGTGCCCAAGCACTAGGCACTTGTCGATGCCTCCTTCAACCATCTGTCAGCTCCTACATCAGGAGCACCCAAAGGTGCTTGGCCAAGTTGTTGGTCGTCGATGACTCTCATGCCATCGAGGGGATCCCCCTCGATCCAAGCACTCGCACAAGACAGTGCCATCGTGTCATTCCGCGACAATCCATTGGTCTTGGACCAGCCCATAGGGAGATTAACACAAGTCTCCTATAGGGAGATTAACACCAGCCTGTAGATCAATTCGTTGATGTAGTCAAACCAGGCTTCAAGGAGACCGAGCACAAGTTCCCTCGAAGACATCTCCATCGCCGACACAAACCACCAGGGGAGAAGGTGCAACACAAATGGCCTTCCCCGGACCACAAGCCTCTAGTTCACATGGGGCCACCATAGGGGCGCTCAAGCCTAACAGTTCCTCTGCCTATACTCTCGATCGATCGAGCCACCACCCTGATCGATCAAGATATTCACAGTCCTGGATCGCAAAGAAGCATCCTTTCTCTCGATCAATTGCCTTAATCGATCAAGACGGTCGCCTTTCGTCCAACATCAACACCAGGGTTGATCTCGGGGTTCGTGCCCCCTCCCGCCCCCGCCAACCTCCAGGCCCCTTCCAAGGTGGTGCAAGGCTATCACCAGTTGGAGATTTTCAAAATGGGTTTGATATTTAACTATTTTAGTGGGGATTATTACAACAAGGAGGTTGTGGCTACTTCATAAGCGTTGAGGCTTGTAGGCTTGGAGGTTTGGGATCAAATCTCATCGGGATCCATTTTAGACAAGTATAGTGGAAAATGAGCTTACACAGTCAGGTGCAATTACGTGCGATTGTGCATTTAGTGCAAAGTACGATTGGGTGTTTAGAGGCACATTTTGCACTTAGCATGACACGAGTCTTATTGAGGAATTAACTATTTCCCTTGTTGTCAAGGGCTAGGACTAAATGGGCTAACTCGGGTGTTGGTTAGGGTTCTAAAGGTTTCTCCCTTTCGAATTGTTGAATTCGAACAGGCCAACCGACAGCAACTGCCATCATTTGGAAGTAACTGGCCATTCGAGTTAACGTGTTCACACGGGCGAATTCTCGATGTTCAGTACGGGTTGGACTGTGCGAATGGCCCATTTGGTGCTTGGAGCACCTGTTGGCTTAAGGGGCTAAAGGGTGCATATGCACCTATTGATTGGTGAACCTTTGCAATGGTTAGCCGGAACAATGCTACTTAAAGGGGGCAATGGTTGGGTGAACCATTGCCTTGAACCTTATAAATAAAGGCCAATGTACCCATTTGATATTAACTTTTGACAAATAGATCAGAAGTTCGAGCACTCTTAAAACATTCTCTTCTCTACCAGAAAATTTATGTCTCAGATTCGTTGAAGTGGTTTCTTGAATAGTGTTGGGTGCAGTCCCACAAGGTTGTTATATAATGGGACGCGGTTCTTAAGTAAACCCGTCAGCTACTATAGGGTGTGAATAATGTTTTAAGGAAATCGTACTTATACGTGACTCAAGTGTTACAGTGTATCCTGCACATCTAATTCCTTAGCGAAATTTGTGAGCCCAAAACCAATGCAACTTGGTGAGGTTTTGTGTAACCTATGAGTTAGGGAAGCGTGCACATCCACAACCCTAATGGAAGACGTTAGAGATGCAACATAGTATTAGTCTAGGCAAGTAGTTAGCGAAGATTTAGTACTTGATTAGATTGCCTAGCTCGCACACCCGCTCACTCATATCACGAACATATCTTTCCGGGTGTAAAGGGTTTAGTGTTTGTGTTTTTGGTTTACAAAATCATTTTACTCAATTTGCATGCATTTTGATATTTTCATCGGTTTTATATTTTTTGAGGTCAATGCTTTGTTTTAAATATGTTTGTTTTTGTATTCCTGATTTATCGGTGTTTTCAGGTTTCTCGGATTGTGAAAATCGCTTTCGACAAATTTACAGTTTTGCCACTAGAGAGACCCAGCACTTTGGCTTGACCAAAATCTGCTATGTATTGTGATGGTACTGGTAGTACCCATTGTACAATCCGGACTGAATTACTATGGTCCGGATCGAAATTGGGGTACCTATGTCGTTTGCTTACTGAGGTCCTTACCCGGGTCTGGACCGTGACTAGACATTTCAGTCCTGAGCGTGACTTAAGTGGCCTGTATCGTTACACCACTCTCTACAACCTATAAATACCTTCGCTCTCTCTATTTTGCAAGGTTTGGAGTTTTCTTTTTGGTGAAGCTCTTAAAGATTTTTATGTCCCCTCCATCTTTCCTCACCTTTCCTCGTGATTTACATCCAGTGCAAGCGTGAATCACTCCTCCATCTTTTGGATACTTTTATGCACTTTCTCGAAGGCTTCGACTTGAACCTCATGATTTTTGAATCAGAATAAGCCAGTTCTCCATTCCTCTTGCGATGGGCAATATCAAAGTTTGATTGGATCCCTTTCCTGGGTGATTCGTTCCTTATGAATCAACCCCTAAATCCCACGTGCTTTGGGGTCACTCATGTGTATTGAGTGCAAATCCATCGCTACAGCTTGACGGTCCCCTCATAGGGAATCGAGGGTGACAAGTCCTTGGTGGGTCAGATACCTTTGGGCAAAAATTCATCGCTACGGCTTGACAGTATCCCATAGAGAATTGGGGGCGACAAAACCTTGGAGAGTTGGTACCCTTGGGTTCACTCCTTGCTAAGGAGTGAAAGTACCTCGTGGCTAAGAGTGCTCGGGTGTGCGCGTGCGAGCCGGTGTGAAATTAGTGGTGCTTAGGAGGTCGAGGCAGGAAAACAACAAAGATTCAGCAAAGGATATATATTACGGGAGTTTGTGTGCGACGGTTACGGTGCGCTGGATCGAGCAATTCGTGGTGTGCCTACCACGTGATAATTGGTAGGGTAGGGTTGTGGATCTTCGTAGTTCATCCAAGGTAATTCTCTGGTCTATGTATCTTTACCCTTTCTAGTGGATCACTTGCACATCCTAGATCACTGTTCCCGCATGGTTTTTTCCTTCGGGGTTTTCATATAAAAATCAACTACATGCTTTACATTCCATAGTCTTGTGTGCTTATTCCCTTGCACGTAGTCAGTTCTTAGGCTCTCACCTTTGTTTGTGCCTTGAGAGGAGAGAAGCTAAATGTACCACTGCATGCCAAGATAAAAACCATTCGTGAGCGAACCAAGCAAGATTAAATTTGTAACCCAGCGAATGTATGCATTTTGTCAAGGGCAGACGATTGTATCTGATAATTTTTATTTGGTCAAATGTTCCCTTTGTACTCCGGAAACCTCCCTTCTATTTCTCTATAGGCAAAGGACTTACAAATTGGTATCAGAGCCACGTTGTCTTGCCTAAGTGTTTAGACTTTGCATATTATTGTTGTGTGCTTGTTCGCCTTTTGTTTTTGCTATCTTTGTCCTGTGTAGATATGGACTCTCAGAGAGAGGGTAGTGAAATCAAATGATCACCACTCCTCACCGGGTCAAATTATCTTTTCTGGAAGGCTTGCATGAGGGTGTTCTTGATGTTGATTGATATATCCAAGTCTAGGACATGGTCTAGTCTGGTTGAACTGAGCCATCTGTGACAATGGTTAGTAACGGTATGAGCAGAGTGCATCCCAAGTCGATCAACGAGTGAACAGTATCTGAGCACGAGCAGTGCTCGTTTGACAAGAAAGGGTTGAATGCCATCTATTGCGGAGTAGTCGAAGATAAATATTGTCGCATCTCAAATGCGTGAACTACTAAGGTGGCGTTGGACATTCTAGAGGTAACCCACGTCGAGCAAAAGTGTAAGGCTTGATGACCCTGTTTGAGAACCTAGAAATGGAAGAGGATGAGTCGTTTCGAAAACCAACAAATGCATGACTTTGGAAATCATGTGTTTCAACAGCCTATGACTTTGAAAACATTTTTTGGACTTTGTGCAAATATAAAAAAAATATTTTTTAATAGTAAAAGTGAAGTTTTAAACAAAGTGCATTTTTGAATACATAAAAATGTACGAACAAAGTTTGATCTACGATTTGTAAATGCCACTTTAATACATTAATCCAAAAGAGCAATATGAATTTAAGTTATACCTTTGTCAATAGTTGAATTAATCTGGTAATGTCATGATGGAAGAAAGCTTTCATATTGTATCTTTGACAACTTCAGTGGATTGTGGAAGTATGTAACCACACTCAATTAAAGAACAAATAATGTCTATGACTATATAACAAACTATCCAATAATTGTTTTGGCGTAAAGTTTTAGACAACCAAAAAGGAACAAACAATTACTGAGATTTCAATCTTCCGCTTCAACGTACGACACTTTGAGATAAAACTTACAATATAAGCTCTCATATAAGAAGATAAAATACAATGTCTTTTCCCACAATTGTACATCAACTTCTTACATGCTCGAATAAAACACATACACAGACTCAAAACAAAAAGTCCCATATAATAACTCAACTGGTAAGAACATGAAGTCTGAACATGCTACCTGCATAGTTAAATAAAATCATCAAATACCTCTCTTTCCCTTCAGAGTAAAGAGCTTTATTTAAATTAGCTTAACTAGTACAAAGCTTCTTAACCAAGGCATTGTAGTCAATAAGACACATAGTCAATTTTTCAACTTCTGACTTAAGATTATTATTCTCGTCTTACAGAACTAACAAGTATATCATTGATTTCCAAATCATAAGAAGTTTTTAAATTTTTTTTCAAAGTTTCATTCTCAGATTCAAATTGTTTTTTCTCCCCAGACAAAACTTTTATTTCATTATCAAGCTTAGTGATGTGATTACACCTATCTTTTTGAAAATACACCATAACAAATTCATCATGCTCATGCCTAGCAGTCAAATTACTAAATTTAGCTTTAAGTTTCAAATTCAATCTATGAAATTTTGAGTAATTTTTGTAAGTATACTTGTACACTTTGTAGATTCATAAAATATCACCCCCTTGCTTAGCACCAAGTCAAAAACTCCTAAAAGAGATGAAATCGAGGAGTATGACAAGGGAGGCTGGCATGCATAACTCGACTCTTCCAAACCTAGTTATTGCCATCCCGGAGTAACCTAGATGACCAACGAGAGGATGCACCAGAAGGGAAAACACCCCGACCACGACCAAAACTCATCCCTAAACTTCTAGATGACATCATAAAGTTTTTTCCATTTGGCTTGCTCTTCCTACAACTGTTTCTTTAGAATTTCTACACTAGCTGAGGTTACCTTAAGTTTTTGCTCCAACTCTCTAGCAGAGGAGGAGTCAAATGACTTTGTGTCCTTAGCTTCAGCTTTAGGGATAAATTGACCCAATGCTCGGATCAAGCTGTCAGTAGATTCTTTCAGAAGCAACAAATCTTTGTCCTTGACAGAGGGAGTGGATTGAGATATATACTTAAAAATCTACTTGGCCTTGCTCAGAGCCTCAACGACTGAAGTTAGATTCATTTCTTGAGAAGCTAATCGATTATGAATTTGCTTACTTCATCGAGTACTTTCTTGTTTTGATTCTTTAGTAGTTGGATCTCTACCTTTTCAAAATTAGCATCACTAACTCATGCGGAAAGACATCTATCTATCTATCTTTCATACTCTTATAAAGCTGAACCTTTTGGTGCTAAGTGGTAGCATCCCCATTCCCCATTCCCCCCCCCCCCCCCTCTCTCTCTCTCTCTCTCCACACACACACACACTGTGCGATCCGATCGAGCATCATCGTAATCTTTCCGTGCATTGCATGGGGTTAGTACTAGTTGCATTCTAAAACCAGCAACTTGTCTCGGGTTGGTTCGTGTTTATCCGAGCCTCAACCCTGAGCCAACTCGGATTTAATCGCGTTCAGAAAAATGAGATTGGATCCAACCCGGATTTGCAAAACACCTGAGCACTAGGGGGGGCAATGGGTCGGGTCGGGTCAGGTTCGGGTTGGGTTGAGACATAGGTATAAGGGCAAAACATCCAACCCGAACCCGACCCGTTAAACGTAAACCCAAACCCAACCCGCCTAATAAACGGGTTGACCCGACCCAACCCGTTTAACCCGTTTACTAAACGGGTCGGGTCGTGTCGGGTTGGGTTGGCTCAGGTTGGGTCAGCAGAACCCATGTAAATCTACCGGGTTGGGTCAAGACAAGTTGGATTGGGTCGGGTTGGTTTGGGTCAGGTCGGGTCCGGTTGACATGACCCATTTGGTAAATGGGTCAAGTCGGGTTATAAGTACAAATCCGAACCCGACCCATTAAATAAATGGGTCAATCGGGTCAACCCGTTTATGACCCGAACCGTTTAGGCCAAACCCAAACCCGCTAACTTCGAGTCAGGTTCGGGTCGGGTTGGCGGGTCGGGTCAAGGATTGCCACCCCTACCGAGCACCAGAAGAACCCAACCCATTTAGGTCGGGTCGGGTTTACCAGACCCAAGTTGCACACTACGTAACCTCCGACCATCGATCCCCGTCGTCTCCTGTCCCAAATCCAAAACCCTCGTGCCGGAGACCTGCTATCACTCAGCCGAGCTGCCGTTTCCCGCCGCTGCTGCCCCAACCCTTTTCACCCCAACTTCCTAGAGAGAGAGAGAGAGTAGCGAAGGAATCGAAGTAACGCCATCGCCGAGGCACAACCATGAGCCGCTATGATAACCGCGCCGGCGACTCGGGGTCCTACCGTGAACGGAGAAGGTAACGCTAAACCCTAACCCTAACCCTAATCCTACCCCTAATCCTACCCCTAACCTTGGCCTAGTTCTAGTGGAACGTCATGAACACTCCAAGCATGAAATGCTTTTTTTTTTTGGGTCTCAGTGACGGTGGCTTCGGTGGCGTTCCCCAGACCTATGGTTCTCGGGGTTTCGAGTCATCGGGCAAGAGAGAGGCGGAGGTGGCCGCTGCAGCCGAGTTGGACGGGCTGACCCCCTTCGAGAAGAACTTCTATGTGGAGCCCCCTTCGGTGACGGCCATGACGGACGCTGATGTTGAGGCCTACCGCCTCCGCAGGGAGATCACCGTTGACGGGCGTGACGTCCCCAGGCCCGTCAAGGAGTTCCGCGATGTTGGATTTCCAGGTAATTCTAGTTTGCCTCTTTTTCCCCCTGTTTTCTCTAATTTGCTACTAGAAAATGTCTATTTCCATGAGAAATTAAGAACTATGCCCATTCTTTTGTTATCTGCAAATTGTGACTGTAGTTCAGCGGGGGGTTTGGGTGCACTTCAATTAGTTGGAATCATGGTTTTAAACTTCGGTTTCATCGTTTTGGTCCAGGCCGAAACCAAAATTTTGGAATTTCGGCCGAAACTTTGGAATCATTGAAATGGTAAAAAAAAGGTTTTTTGATGTTTTTTTTTTTAATTTTAAAATTTCAATCGGTTATAGTTGTGCATACATATCTACATGAATTGTTTGAAGAAAACACATGCCAAACACATAGTAAGCTTTCACGGACCATGATAACCAGCGAAAACACATGCCAAACACATAGAGGAGAAGTGGGATGGATTTGGGGTGGATGTGTTGAATTGGAGGCCTATTTATATGCATGAGATGTGAAAGCCTGATGTCCAAGCTTTGGTCGATGCGTCGGGTAGGAGTCTTTAGGTTAGGACAATAAATTGTGTAGCTGCAAAAAAAAAAACCAACTATTCACTTTTTTTACTGTTAGAGCTGGCCCTAGGCGTCCACACAAGTATCTATGCGGCCGCAAAACTCCAATAGTGTGGAATTTGACTGTTGGATTTGTGCAGCCGCACAAACGCATGCGTGACCGCACAAGTCTTTTGTTGCCGCACATGTGCTTCTTTGCATGTGCGGGCTCCATATAATATATTTAATGAACCCCATGTGTGACCACACATGACAATAATTTAATTGATCCCAATCATCAGGACCGCTTTCGTCCTCCACCTCATATATTTCACCATATAATTTGTGAATCAATAATCTCATCGTCCACAACAATGTTATAGATATATAAATTCTCCCTGGTATATCGACACATGCTTGTTGGATGATCTTTAGATACTGGTTGCTTGTGTATGATTCTCTTTGTTGCACCCAATACTAGGTGATTCAGTATCATGAGATGCTGAATCACCTAGTGTCATCCAACCTTGCTATGCAAAGCTTGTGCCTTTTTTATGTCAGAACTTTCCTTACTCTTTTAACCTTCTCATCAATGTCTCATTGCTACCATTTCCTTGATAGTATCTTAATCAGTATGGGAGTCGATGGATGAGCAGCAGTCAATGCAAATTTTATGATGTTTTTATTCCTAAAGCCTCCACCTTTCCACTAATCTAGAAACTTTACATTGACACCTTAGAGTTATCCTTAACACCCGACCATCAAGATGCTTCCTCAACTTCAAACAAATCTTCCAAGTACTTTTGCCTAGCAACTTATTGTCTTAAAAACTCTTGACCCATATATATGTAGAACGTACTTTCATACCGGATATATACCTAAAGACGTGTTAGAAGTTGATATAACGGCTCAAGGGTTCTACCAAGCCTGAATTAGTTTGGTTTTCAATCGATCTAAAACGAAAACACCCCTCCCAACTTGAAATATGCCCCGAGTCGGGCCCATGGTTTTAAAACTTGACCGATACCGAGTTACCAGTCAGTACGACTTGGGTTCGGGCCAAACCGAATCAATATCCTTCTCGAAACTGAGAATTGCTTCGTATCGATACCTATCTGTATTGGTCTGTTGTGTTTGTATCGGTCGAGTCAGACATGTATCGTTCGATACGGCCGGTACGACTCGGTTTTAACTTCTTTTGGTCTTTTCCCCCCAATCTACCTGTATATATGGGGGGCTTGGGTTGTTTGAAGCAAACCGTACAGCCAACAACAAAGAGAAGAGAGGAGAGAAAGAGAGAAGAGGAGAGGAAGAGAGAAGAGGGAGAGAGAGAAAAGAGAAGAGAGAAATAGAGGAAGAGAGACAAGAAGAAGAGAGAAAGAGTGAAGAGATGAGAGAAGAGAAGAAGAGAGAAAAAGAGGGAAGAGAAGAAATTTACCACTGTCCCACATTCCCACCACTAGTCTGCCACTCACATCTAATACTCAGGTAGTCATGACATCATGTAAATAGTTAATACATATTTTTTATTCACGTGTAATTTGATTAATTGATTCCAATTTAAGAGAAAGAGAAGAGAGAAGAAACTAGAGAGAAAGAGAAGAGAGAAGAGACTAGAGAGTGAGAAAGAAGAGAGGACGGAAGAGAAAGAGGAGAGAAAGAGAGAGGGGGAAGTGATTCTCATATGCTGTTCCATACTAAATGAGGGAAAATATTCTCATAATCAAAATGACTGTCATATGATGTGATTCTCATCTTGTGTTTCTACTTTCTATAGACTCAATCTTAAGATGTTTGTGAACTCATTGCTTAGCCTTTATCAATTTGAGTTACAATTAAGTGAGACCGCTCTGCTAGTCAATAGCTGATAATCTTGGGTGGCTTACGCTCGGTTCTTGGGAATGCATCTATTGTCAAGGAATTCTAAAATCTCTACTGTGGATAAGGTATTCCATTAAGTAACTCTCATGTAAGATGATCATTGGAATTAAGCACTCATGCAAATGATATTTGAAAAATGATTTATCAAATTATTTTTTAAATAGAATATTATTATTTCATAATAAATATTTTAATATGAAAAATGTTTCCATTAGTGATCATAAAGAAATGAGAATTTGAGCTTAAAGAACATGTAGTACAATGTGTGCTTCGGGTAGGATAATTACTTCTCCCAGACACTACTTATGAATACTGGATAATAAGGGGTCTATGTGCAAAATAGTAGGAAATGACATTTGCGAAATTTTCAATTACTACAGAGTGTTGTCATGGTTTGATAGTGGTTCTAGCATGATTAATTAGATACGGGCGTAGTAATGTGATGACAAGAATTATAGTCTAATTGGAGCTGAGTTTTTGGAGTCCCTAACGGATCTGAACTTCTAATCATTGTTGGTAGGTTGACAAATTACTATTCCTAATATGAGTAGAAGTTAGTCATGGTCTGATCCATACTAATTTGACCTCTAATTCCTATTTAAATGATTTCTTAAAAAGTAGGGATTTCGCTGTTGAGCAAGAGTCCTAATTTGACTAGGATTCGGAGTAGTTAACAAGTGGGAGTCGGATGTTCCTAAAAATCCTCTAGTTTTCATGAGACCTGAGCCCACAAGTAGACCTTGTTGCTGGCCAAGAGAGTCCAAAAAAACTCCCTAGAGACTGGCTACATTTGTACTAAAAGGACGTGGAGTCTCAAGTAGGCAACCCCTAAAGTATAGGAGTTGATCTCCTTGAGTGTAGGAATTGCATCCTACACCCAAGAGGAGACCAGCCCCAACATGGAAAGAGGAGGGGTTGGCCACCCTTGTCTTTAAAAGGGCCTTGTGGCCGGCCTCCTCAGTCCTCAACCCTAATCCAAGATGAGGGGCCGACAACACTAGAAAGAAAGAGAAAGAGGAAGAGAAGAAAAAAAAGATAAAGAAGGAGCTCCCACAAGCTTCCATCATTGAACCTTGGGCAAAAGAATAAAAGTTGCATTCCCGTGGTCACATTGCATCATCCTCAGGCGTATTTCCTCCACAAGTGGCTTTGTAAATCTTGTGAGGTATCATCTTCCGTAATCCATGGATGATGATTTTTTGTTGTGGCTCTCATCTATTGTTGTAATTAAAATTGTGCAAGCGATTTTTGTCTTCTGTTGTGCATGATAACCTTCAATGCTTATCAACCTCGTTGCCTATTGCTCTCATCTATTGTTCTAATTGAAATCGTGCAAGCGATTTTTATCTTCTGTTGTGCATGATAACCTTCAATGCTTACCAACCTTGTTGTTCTATAGCAACTTGTTCCCGAACCATTATGTGAGCTACTATCCTTTCCCAGTCATCCCTCTTACAAGGGTGGGAATCAACAAGGATACAACAAACAAAGGTTTACAACCTAAATTCAAGGATACAACAAAAAAATTTCATTAGTCAATTCATTGATCAAAAATAATAGAGGCAAGGTCTTTATATAATAGTCCAGCTTACATCAACTAATGTCCCCCAAGCAACATGGGACTAAAATCACCTAAAACGTGACTTGTTAGTCTGAAAATTGCCTAAATAATTGGGGCTAAAATGACAACTTAAATAGGAAATAATGATAAATAGATAACTGGGCCTCGTCTGAGATGGGCCATCGCATTTGGATTGAGTGTGGGCCCCGAAAGTCGTGCATGGAAATCTGCTTCGTGTCACACTATTTCTGAAATACTGATTATAGATTATCATTTCCAGATACACTATTTCTAATTGCCATTGTCTTTCTCGTTATGGAGAAGTTGAGACGTTTTCATGTTTTTTCGACCTGCACTCTCGTTTCCCGTGTCAAAAATTACATGGATACAGGATAATCCTGTCTAAGCAAATTTTTCTTAGAAACATTTGGTGTCTGGTTTATAGCCAGTGGGAAATTTCTTTTCCGTCTTTTATGGAGCCTTCTTAACTAGAGTTGTGTTATGCAGTCAACCCCATCCTGATGGGATGACTTGGCTGATGATGATGGAGGTGGCTGATCTAAAAGCTCTGTGCAATGATCTTTTTAACTTTAGTTCTTGATTGCACGAGAAGTAATATTTCTTTTATTGTCATATATCCAGATTATGTTATGCAAGAAGTTATTAAAGCTGGCTTTGTTGAGCCTACTCCTATTCAAGCACAAGGCTGGCCGATGGCTCTAAAGGGTCGTGATCTTATAGGTATTGCTGAGACAGGATCAGGGAAGACACTTGCCTATCTATTACCTGCCATTGTTCATGTTAATGCTCAGCCAATCTTAGGTGCGAATATGGACTCTTTTTCGTTCAGTATATAATCTAACTAAAATTACTGTCAGCACATACACGAATTTTCTGCTTCATCTTTTTTTATTTTTTATTTTATAGCTCCTGGTGATGGTCCAATAGTTTTAGTTCTGGCCCCAACTCGTGAACTCGCTGTCCAGATACAACAAGAATCAACTAAATTTGGGGCATCATCGAAGATAAAGAACACTTGTATATATGGTGGGGTTCCCAAGGGACCTCAAGTTCGAGATCTTCAAAAAGGTAGGTTATGGTCATCTCATAATTTGTTTTTAATGTCATAAACAAAGCCTGGTTACTTGCAGTTACGAAAATTTGGTGAGATGGCTTGGTCTGTGATAGAGAGACTGAAAGTCCCTTCAATAAGACGGATATGAATAAAAAAGAGTAAGGAAGTTCCTCGAAAATTCATAAGCCTTTCAGGGGTGAAGAAGGATATGAATCTGACACTAATTATTAAACTGGGATTGTTGGCTATTATACTGTCCTGATTTTGTCATCTTAAAAATTCACAAACCTTTACTGGAAACACTAATGTTTTTTCTACAATTTATTACTCAGGTGTTGAAATTGTTATTGCTACGCCAGGACGGCTGATTGATATGTTAGATTCACATTGTACAAACTTACGGAGGGTAACATATCTTGTTTTGGATGAGGCAGATCGTATGCTGGACATGGGCTTTGAACCTCAGATTAGGAAAATCGTTTCACAGGTATCTTATTGCTTCTGTTGTTTTTATCTTGTTTTGGCTGTTTCTCCATATTTCATAGCTGATATATGCAAACTGTACGGGATATAGTTGTGGGATGGTTGAGAGCTCCACCCTGCTATAAAGATTCGAACACCTTACCTCCACTGTGGAGCCAACTATCAGCTAATCCAACTAAGCAGCTGGAGACAAACATTGTGATATTTTGTTCCATTTTTTTGAGCTTGGTCTTCGTGGTTGTACAGAAGTTGTTTTCTTTTTTCTTTTCCCATTTATCTGATAGGATTGCAGATTGCTTGTATGGCATTACTTCCTGCATGTTACTCTTCAAAAAAAAAAAAAAACTTCCTGCATGTCTACTGCATATAGAAGTGTTTCTGCTATACGAGATCTTGTGCTAGGTCTTTGGTGGTGTCCAATTATACAAAATCTTGCATCTATTGTGTGGAAGACATTAAATACCTCATGGTATTGGTAAAGTTAGCTCGCTTATTTTTGTTTTGATAGGGAACAGATAGAAAAGATAAACCTAATTTTGAACTACTTCTGCTCAAATGGTGTACCTTAGTTATGCTTTTATGTTAGGCTTTATGCTATAGCGGTACTACTATAGAAAATATATTATACAAAACCAGAACCAGGAGAGCAGCCAATCTCTAGAATATGCGTGCATGCTATTGCACATCGTTTTGTTAGTTTGTATCATAGGGAAGTCAAGATGCGATAAATAAGCTTTTTCTGAGGGCATACCAATGAAAACAGGCTAGGGATATTAAAACCATTGAGATGACTCAAGAACTTACTAGTTTGATTTTGTTAGTCCTTAGGAAGTCAAGTTTTAGCCAGGAGGTTCTTCCGCTCTCCTTGCCTTTTGGTATCCATTTAAAAATTGAACAGTCATCTTAGGGCTGAACACCATGAGAAAGCAAAAAGTGCATGATATCATTTGAGAAGAATTAACCACCAATGACAGGACCTGATAACTTTTGGAAATCATGTAAGAATCATGTGGTCAAAATCTTATAGAATTGGCATGCTTGACATTTATGACGCATGAGCTATGCAGTCAAAGTCGGTAGTCGGCCCTAGTCGGCCAAGGGCCGACTAGGACTAGTCGGGACTAGTCGGGACTAATTCGGGACTAGTCGGCCAAAACTTATTCTAACCCCTCCCCCCCTCCCTAAACATATATGATATATGAACTAGTATAAATGTCAATAAGTATATGATATTAGTCGGTTAATAACAATACATACCTTCACACTTCACAACATGGGTATAAATACATAAGTAACAGTCTAACAGAACACAGTTGTATTGGCTTCATGCCCATGCCAAAAGACTCAGAACTAAGAATTCATCACAATGTTTGTTTGATGATGTTTAATCAGTGAACAACCCCAATTTTGATTATAGGGTTATATGAATATCAACAAATAAACTAATTATTTGTCTATGTTTTTATCGGAGATTCTCAGGTGCTCAACAGATGATTACAGGGAAGAGCCATAGTTGTGAGTCTTGCTACTCAAGACTTTGAGCCAATGTAAAAAAATCCAAACAAAATTGCTTGCAAAGACTCCTTTCAAAAAAAAAATTTGCTTGCAAAATGCTGCCTGGGGACTAGTCGGCAGTCGTTAGTCGGGGACTAGTCGGGCTAGTCGGGTCTAGTCGGGGACTAGTCGGGCTACCGCCCAGCAATGAAAAAATCAAAATAAATCGGTCGGCAAAATGCCGCCCAGCGACTAGTCGGGGACTAGTCCCGACTTTGATAGCATAGCGCATGAGATAAGATCAAATATACCTACTGTAGTCGTCAATACAAATTTAATACCTGTTGCCACCCTTGAACCAAAGGAGCCCAAGCATTTGAATGAACCAAGTTGAAAGGTATGTGCAAATGAAGCAGTATACATGCATCATATTTATGTGATGTCTTTTTACAATCAAGGGCCAATAATGAGTCCATTCTGAGGAATATTCCCTACCCTGTGAGACTATGATTCTCCAAGCCAAATAAGAAAGAAACATATGGTTATGTCTGTAAATGGTCTGGGGCCAGCTCGAGGCTAAATAGTCCGGGGATTTGGGCCCAGTTTGGGCGATGTTAATTTGGGCCTTGGGCTGGGTTCGAAATTCAAGCCCGGACGTATTATGGGCCGGGTATGGGCAACCCCTGTCCTAGCCCAAATCCCAAACGATATCTGAATGATTTTGTGTTTCTGTTTTGAAGACGATGAATATAATATTTCTGTTTTAAAGGCTAAATAGTCCGGGGATTTGGGCCCAGTTTGGGCGATGTTAATTTGGGCCTTGGGCTGGGTTCGAAATTCAAGCCCGGACGTATTATGGGCCGGGTATGGGCAACCCCTGTACTAGCCCAAATCCCAAACCGATACCTGAATGATTTTGTGTTTCTGTTTTAAAGGCAATGAATATAATATTTCTCATACAAATGCTTTTGAAGTATCAATGTCTCAGACTTTCGAAGCATTACTTCATGTATATGTATTTAATATCTATCATAATCATGTTCTTTTTCTGTTTGTTTCATGATCAAGAGATTTTTTTTAGGCATAGACCGTGCTAGAAGTTTGGTCTTTATTTGAGCCAGATTCAGGCTCAGGCTTCATAAAACAATTTCAGTCCTGGTTCGGACCAAACCCGAAATATTTAGTTCGGGCCCGGGCCTAGTTTGGGCACACGCTCACAAGTTCAGCCTAGGCCCGAGCTTGTGATGGCCCAACCTTAACCTGTCCCATTTACAACCCTGTATGTAAGCATATCTCACCCCTATGATATGCCAGAAATTAAATACTAGTTCTAGAGTGTGGTTTTCATTTTTCCTAGATTTACAGATCTCCTTTGTTTGATTGATATATACTCTCTTGCTTTCATAACATTTTGAGTTTTTTGTTGTTGTTGTCGTCGAGGAGGCATAGAGGAACTATACTATGTTGCTTATACTTTACATTTTTCTGCTTTATGTGCATGATCTGATCAAATTAAATCAAGAATACAGACTTGAGTTGGTACATTTCGATCGACTTACCCGCCTGCCCTCTGTCTCCTCGTAACAGGGGAAAACCATAGGCTGACATTTGAGCACCTATTTAGAGATATTATAAGGCCTTTGCCCCTAAGGGCTTATTTCATTTACACTTGGTCTTTCCATGTAGATTCGCCCTGATCGCCAAACTCTTTATTGGAGTGCTACTTGGCCCAAGGAGGTTGAACAACTGGCGAGGAAGTTCCTATACGACCCATACAAGGTAAACTTTGTGGCCAAGCGAGCGGTGCACCAGGTGGGTTCGTTGCATAACGTCATCTTTATCATCACTTCTGACCGAATCGGCTCCTGATATGGCACAGGTGATTATTGGTTCCATAGACTTGAAAGCTAATCATGCAATTCACCAGCGTGTAGAGATTTTATCGGAGAGTCAAAAATATAACAAGTAGGGCATTCTTTGCATTCAAAGATTCTATTCAGACTAGCATAGATGTGCGAGCTTACCGATTATGTTATTGTCAGATTGGTCAAACTGCTGGAGGATATTATGGACGGCAGCCGGATTTTGATATTCATGGACACGAAGAAGGGATGCGATCAAATCACAAGACAGCTACGAACTGATGGTTGGCCGGCTTTGTCGATTCACGGTGATAAAAGCCAAGCTGAGAGGGACTGGGTCCTATCGGAATTCAAAGCAGGAAAGAGTCCTATAATGACTGCCACAGATGTTGCTGCTCGTGGTTTGGGTATGTATTAATATACTCGCAAAGACTCTCTCAGTATCATAAATACTCACCGTTTCCTGCTTTGTTGTTTCATTTCTTGGAGACAGATGTAAAGGATGTGAAGTATGTGATCAACTATGATTTTCCTGGCTCTTTGGAGGATTATGTCCACCGCATTGGCCGAACGGGCAGGGCTGGGGCCAAGGGAACAGCATACACCTTCTTCACCGCAGCTAATGCAAGATTTGCAAAGGATCTTATCAATATACTAGAAGAAGCTGGGCAGAAAGTCAGTCCTGAACTGGCTGCAATGGGTCGAGGTGCCCAACCTCCTCCCTCTACCGGTTAGCCATCCACCACTCTGTGTTCATCTCTCTAGCCACCTTCTGCTTCCCAGATTACACTATACTTAATGTCTGGTGACCTACTTTTGGACTCCAAAATGCTGTTCCGACCCTCATCTCTATTAGCCGGTCATCATCATCATCATCATCATCCGAGTCTTATCCCATCAAGATGGGGTTGACTACAGACAGGGAAGATTGACACGAATTTTCCAACCGGTTATCAACCTGGTGTCAGCAACCATAGATTGGTGCTTCAAACCTGAACCAAGGCAACTCGGATACCAAGAAACCTAAAGGCCGGTTAGCAGGTCAGGGTGACCTACCATACTGGCTATTAAGTTTTAGCTCATTGCAACCATGGAGCAACCCTGTGAGGTTCCCCTACAGTGAGAAAGACTAAGCAAACATGATAGCAGACAATATTTGATAGAGGAACGCATTCATCTGTGGCACAAATTATAACCCAAAGGGTTGAAATGAATTAATCCATCAAAATTGCGCTCATCCCTACTAGCAGGTGCACATCAAAATTTTCTGGATCATCGAGGATTCTCGTGAGTGGTTAAAACTGGAATATTTTAAATTGTCTAGCCTGTCAATTTGATATTGACATGCTTTTTTTTGGAAAGGGAGATGCTTTTTGGTGAGTGGTCTGTTTGAACATTTTACTGACCTCATCGGGCTACATATTTTAAAATTTTTGTCTTGGGTGATGAATTTGGAACAGGTCATGGTGGCTTTCGTGACCGCGGGAGGGGATTTGGTGGTGGCCGTAGCTGGAGCTGATTCCGTACCCGGGGCTGATTCACCGAGGAGCTCAATGCTTCAGCTCTGTCAAGAAATGTATCTGAAGATTTGGTGGCCCTTGCAATCAAAGGGTCTACATATCATTCTAGCATTTTGATACTGTTTACTTTCTATTCAGTAAATATTGCTAAGCATTTGGAGTGTCAGTCACAGCTTTTATGGGTTGAACTGTCACCCAGTTCATGTGATATGTTTTGTTTTTAATAGCTTTCTGTTATGATTGATTGAAACATTCATCACAAAAAATTTTGGGTTATCCATTTCATAAATTGAGGTGACCATTTGTCTTGAGAGTACCATAACCATAGCCATTGAGCAATGTCTCATCTACTTAGGGTTGGCTTTATTATTCCTTCTTCGCCATTCATTTCTATTTAGGGGTGTATTCGTGGTCAATGAAAGTTTTTTCATGTCTTTTCTATTTACTTCCATCCATGTTATTTTAGGTCTTCCTCTTCTTGTATCTTCAACACTAATCTATGACCTTTCCTTGACGAGAGTGTCACTGCTTTACGGTGCACATGCCGGGCCCATCATAATTTGTTCTCTATTCTAGGTCTTCCTCTTCTTGGGACCGCACCCATCGCTTTGTGGAATACACTCGGTTCCTCACTCTAGTGTTTAGCCTTTTTAGTTTTTTGACACATCCACCTTAAGATCCTCATATTTGCCACGCTCATCTTATGAGATTGAGCTCTCTTTAGGGATCAGCATTCTTTTTTTTTTTTTGGTTCATAGAAGGGGAGGTCACAATTGGACCCCAGAAGGCGTTACATGGAATCCCGCCATCATGCGGGAGCAAACCATCGCCATTCAGGTGGAGCCACCATCGCCACACCGGTGAACCAAGAGAAGGTGGCAGAGCCCCAAGTAGATGGCCACATGACCGGACCAAAAACAACACCACACCCCGGCGGAACCATACCACCGCCATCGGCGGGAAAGCAGAGGGGGAAGAAAAAAGGGGGGGAAACCCAAAATACAATACCCCCAAACCAGAACCACCACCATTTCCGGTCAATCGGGAAGAGAGGAGGAATCGCAGCCGCTCCATGTCTTCCGGCGAACGCCGCAACCACCACAGCTTTGGGATCCGTGCTGCCGGCCAGAGGAGGTGACCCGAAAAACCACCGACACCAACACGGGTTTGGGGCTAGATTTGACGCTCCATCTGCTACCAGCGAGAGAAAACACGCCCCCATCGCCAAGAGGGAACCGTATTCGTCGAGAAGAGGCAAGCCACCACGTCTCCGGCAGGATGATCACAAAATTTCGATCACCGGAGGAGCCCTATGTGCTGGAAATGACGCACCAGCAAAAGCTCCCCTATATACAGGGGGAAGGAGGGGGGGAAACCAAGATCCGACCTCGTGGAGTGTTGTCACGCAGAAATCCCGGCCCTCCCGCCGCCGGCGACCAGGAGGGCCAAGAAATTTTTTTGAAACCCTAACCCTCAGGTGGAAAGGGAAAAGAAAGAGGGGCGCTCCTGGCCATATGCCAGTCCTCTGCCGATCAACATTCTGAACCATATAACATTGCGGGTTTTATTGCTTTCTGATAAAGTTTATGATCAAGTCTTAAAAATATGCGTCGATCACATTGCACTCCTGAGATCCCTCTCTAATTCATCCAACCAGACCTAATTCTAGTGGATAAATCATCATCTATCTCGCTATTATCCTAATGGATAGACCCAACATAACCACGTGTCTTGAGGGTAAATTTGGAATTTGGAATTTGGAAAAGAAAAGCCACATGAAATAAGTTTGAAAATTAGAAGATCTTGATTGGTCCATTTGCATTCAACTTTGACATCAATCTCACACATTGTGGCGGATAAGAAGATCTTGGTTGCCTTCAATTTCTCAGATTGCTGCTACTCAACCGCCAATCATGGCGATAAGTGTGCAAGGAGAATTGTCGGCCGCTCACATTGATGTTTTTTTTTGGCCGCTCAAATTGACGATTAGAGCCTGCATTGAGTTACAACTCTCTCTCTCTCTCTCTCTCTCTCTCTCTCTCTCTCTCTCTCTCTCTCTCTCTCTCTCTCTCTCTCTCTCTCTCTCTCTCTTAACGTTAGCTCCTTAAAAAGGTTTTTGTTTAACGTTAAGGATGTGTAAAGTTTGAACTTAACGTTAAACCCTTATGGTTGGATTTTGGCTCACGCGAGCTCCTTCTACTGCACATATGTGATAACAGAATTTTTTAAATAACAATTTTATCCCTACATATAAAGTATAGCAATCGTAGTAAAAGAATAACCATTGGTAAAGAGTAACAATCCGTTAGTTTTAGCTAACACGAGCTCTTTCTGCCGCACACATATAATAACAAAAAATTTTAAATGAAGATTTTACCCCTATATATAAAGTAACAATCGCAGTAAAATAGTAACAATTGATAAAAAGTAACAATTTGATATGATAAAATATCTTAATTGTAGATTGATTGTAGTGGTACTTCTGTTCATTTGGTCATAATATAAATTTTTTGGTGATAAAAAATATATTTAACTATACGAAACCAAAGCTTATTCTATCTCACACATAAAGAGTAACAACTCGGTAAAAAAGAGTAACTATTTGACCGGTTGACATAATAAAATTTTTTTAGATGAAAATATATAATTTTTAAAAAATTGTTTTCTAGTTTTAAATCGACGATATAGAGTGATTTTAATGTTTTTTGTACAAGAAATCATTTGTGTTCAATTAATAGTAGAAAATATAAATTTAATGAACTTCGACTTGATATTATTGTCTTTTTTTTTTCTATTTGGTTCGGCAATATTTCAGGAGGGACCTATTGCAATATGAGACTTGCAGGAGGTGTTAGTTATTGTAAGTTGATTCCTTTGTCAGGGAGCTATCACTAAATCCCCCTAAAATGAATGCCAAATTACAAAAATGCCCTCATTTTCACTTTGATCTCTCAAGTTCTTAATGAAAAGGGGAGCTTAGGCTGGGCAGAGTTGTTCAAAGAGGGACCAGAGTGGAGCCGAGGGTATATTTTTGTAATTTGTGCTAAAATAAAAAAAGTGTTTTAATCCACACTCATAGTCCCATGCATGCAAGAATGGATTTGCTTAGAAGTAAAATCCTCCTAGCTAACGTCTTCATTGAGATTGGATTGTTGGGCATGGGGATTTCCAAAGAAAGCCAGCAGGAAGGATTTCTTCAAAGAATCCTTCCGTGCGGGCGACCGATCAGGGTGTCTGTGGACTGGGACGCTCTGGTCATGCCTCGGCTTGGATCAGATTCTCCTATGGATACTCTTTTCACGAAGAAGGAGTTTCGGCGGGCAGTTTTTCACTCTAAAGGTGATGGCGCTTCTGGGCCGGACGGCTTCCCGATGGGATTTTACCAGAAATTTTGGGGGATCATCAAACCTGATCTGTGTCGCTTCTTATACGACTTCTTCGGAGTCAAGGTACGCATTCACTGCTTGAACTATTCTTGGTTTTTTCTTTTACCTAAGAGGGATGTTGCATAGAGCATTCGGGGCTACCGTCCGAATAGGTTGGCAAATTGGCAATACAAGATTGTTTCGAAGGTCCTAGCCAATAGGATGGCAGCCAACATCGGCTCCCTGGTGCCTCCATCCCAAACGACATTTATCAAAGGAAGGATGATGCTCGACAGTGTGGCGGCTGCACAAGAGATAATTTTTCATCTACGCGAATCCAATATTGAAGGAGTTCTCCTAAAATTGGATTTCGAAAGGGCATTTGATCAAATTCGGTTGGACTTTCTTCTTCAGTTGCTGCGGGTGAAAGGCTTCTCGCAACATTGGTTGAGATGGATCCGGGAGATTCTTTTCTCGTCAAAAATTGCATGCTTGATGAATGGGGTGCGAGTGAGAGAGTTCAAGGGATTGAAGCAGGGTTACCCACTCTCCCCTTAATTACCTTTTCATATTGGCAGTGGATGCTTTTGATGCCATCATCCGCAAGGTGAACCATAAGAGTCTAGTGAGGGGGGTAGGTGGATCGGACTAGTCTACCACCAACCTTCACTATGCAGATGAATCCCTCCTCTTCACCGACGCATGCCCCTTCCAATTGGCCTCCTTGAAGATTCTCCTCTACGGTTTAGAGCTCTCATCGGGTCTGAAAATCAACTTTATCAAGAGCAATCTTTACTTCCTTGATCAAGGAGAGGCTGGCCCTGCCTTAGCCAAAATTCTGAACTACAGAGAAGTTTTTTTGCCAATGAAATATCTGGGCATTCCGGTTAGCGATAAAGCCTTGAGGCGAGAAGATTGAGAAAGGCTAATTCAGAAGATTGAGAATAGACTTGAGGGATGGCAAGGTAGATTTCTATCTTCCGGAAGACGGCTTGTATTGGTGAATGTGGTCCTCTCGACCATTCCTTCATATTATCTCTCCTTCTTCTACCTCCCATTGTCAGTGATTGAGAGGATTAGGAGGTCCTTACTCTGACGGGAAGTCAGCAATACTAGCGGGACTTGCCACCTACTTCGATGGGATCAGGTCTGTTTTCCAAAGAGCCTCGAGGTATGGGGGTCCTCGACCTCAGGTGTTTCAATATCTCCATGCTCTGAAAGTGGTGGTGGCGGCTACAGACGGACTTAGCCGGCTCTTGGCGCGATATTCTATTGGCTAAATACTTCAAGAGATTCTCTCCTTTGCAAACCAGGAGCAGAACATCAGGCCGGATATCCCACTTCTGGAGGGGGATTCTGAAGGTGCGGAGACTTTTTACAATGATGACAGCACCCTCACGCTGGGAGATGGGTGTAACATTAGATTATGGGAAGATGCATGGCTAGTGGAATTGCCTCTGGGAACTTTGTTCCCCTCTTTCTTCGTGCTCGCCCGGAGACAGGGAACCTCCGTCCATTCCCAGACTCGGTTTGATCAAGGAGGGGGTATTGGTATTGTTTGGCGAGTGAAGTTGTCTTCACACCTAATTCTTGGTAGGCGCCAGGAGTTCAGTGACTTGATGGCGTTACTATCGGCGGCAAGCTTCTGTCCGACGACTGACAGAATCCGGTGGAGATGGACAACGTCGGGTCTTTTTCGGTGAGATCTTTCTACAACAACCTCATCCCCCCATCTTTCCAGTTGTCCATCAGGTGTTATTTGGAAGACGAAAACTCCGGCGAAGATCCAAATTATTTCCCTCCTTGCGGCGAGGAATAAGATACTCATTTAAGCTAACTTGTTGAAACGACAACATCTACAAGTTACAAAATCTCTATGTACCTTCTGCAACGCCAGAGGAGAGCACTTCACATCTGTTGCTGAGCTGCCCATTTACTAAACAGGTGTGGGACCACTTTGAGAGGAAGTGCGATATCTCCTCCCATCCAAGTAGTCTAAAAGCTATGTGGACTAGCTGGCGTAGGAGGAATATCCCAAAGGAGTTGCGGCCGCTGTGGGATATCCTCGTAATGGGGATTTTCTAGATTATATGGTTGGACAATGGCAAGGTAATGGCGGTGGACGAGATGTGCAGATGGGTGATTTCGATATTCAAGATATGGATAATCCCAAGCAAAGCGAAGTTTGGTGTTGAGGCTACTATCTTATGTAACAATTTAATTTCTTGATTTTCTAATAAATTGGTCAGGGGATGCCTAACCCTCCCTCCTTTCGAAGGGGTTCTCAAAAAAAAAAGAAAAAAGAAAAAGAAGATTGTCGGTGTCAATTAAGCTTGCTAAGCAGAATTTTCGTAAGAGGAATTATGCATCAGGATCAAAATAAGTTCTCGTTAATATTGATTAACATAGACATAATATTGTTGTACAGAGATACTTGTTCATCTAATTCATATAAATTACAAGCTTTATTTGTTGGGAATCTGGAGAGATCGGAACCCTAACGATCCCCTTAGTCGTGCACACACGACGACAATTTGCCGAGTGCAATCGGAAGCGTCATAGTAGGATTGCGATTAATTTGGAGCTCTGCAGAAAATCGAGATCGATCCACCACTCAACAAAACAAACAACAATATATGCCAAGAGGATACGTGGGAAGTGGCGAGAATCCTGGAAGTCCGCTTTTCTCAAACGAGACGACAGTCGATTTCTATGTGCTTGGTACGTTCATGGAAGACGGGATTGGCAGCAATGTGGAGAGTCGCTTGGTTGCCACAAATTATATAATAAATGAAAAAGAACTGAGGAACATTCTGCCAGTCACTGATACCCGGCAAATCAAGTCTTTGGATCACAACCGTCTCCATCGACCGTTCATTCTAATGAGACCAGACCAGACCCCCCGTTTGGGTTTCTCCACTACGAGCCAAGAAGAGCGAGAGATTTTGATGAAAGCAAGGTAGACGCCATCTTTGACATGTTGATCGCTAACAGTCAGCTGACTCTACCTCCGTGTAAGCGACCCGCCAAGATCGAGAAAGTTGATGATTCCAACTAGACCCGGTCTCTCGATCTAGGGATCCTAAGAGAGAGAAGCAAACTCACTGGCGGAAGCTGGATGCACAGGGAAGGATCAGATCTACGAAGACAAAAAAAAAAAAGAGATGAAGATTCTGCAAGATCAGACACTAAAAATGTAAAAAGAAAAAAAATCCAATAGCAACAAGGAAGAAGAACTAGTTTTCTTCCTGAATTTTTTTTAACAAGGATTGGATTATCACGATATAGAGATTACACAACCAGCTAGTGGGTCCTGTTGGATCCCTACAAAACACTATTTCTCTTAGACAAAGGTAAGAGAATACTGGAAGATCTCGAGAGATTAGAAAGCCAGCCGAAATCAAAGTTGGGGAAGATGCGCTGAGAATTCGTAGACGAATGCCCCTTCTTCTTCTTCTTCCTCCTTTGTCTTTCTTCTTCTCCCTCACTTCTCTCCGTTCTCTTCTTCAACGTAGCTGCAAGAAATCCTAGCCGTCATGCATTTGTTCTCTCTCTCTCTCCCTCTCTCGATGAACTTCAATGAAACCCTAGGTCACCCTTGCTTTCCTTAAATAGGTGGAGCAAACGTAAGACAAGAGGAGACCCAAAAGTTATCTAAAATTCGGCCAACAACAAATTGAACCCGCAACACAACAAGTCAAACCCTTGCCAGCTTGCAAACCTGTGCACTGCCCAAAATCAAGTCATGTGCACAATGCACCCATCGTGCGCACAAATATCTCTTCTGAATTTACTCGTCGCTTTTCCTGCCGATGCACTCCATGCTTCTAGGCCCAGGTCGTGCACACGACCTGGACGAGTCATGCACATGGTTTGTCTTCTCAACCCGCAACCAGTCTTTATCAAATCTGACACCTCGGCTCACACAGGTTGGCTCCCGGGTGCCCCTGTGAAGGTATGGGTCTGGGCTCTTCTCGGCTGTGGACCTTTTCTACGATTCTAGTGTGGGTTTCAGTGGGACAAACGCAACAATCTCCACCTTGACCCTCTGAAGCCCCATGCCAACACCACAAAAAACTTCCACCATGCCATCGTCGTCGATATTGCCTTCGTCCGAGAAAACTGTGATAATCATTGCCATCCTTGTCGCACACCTTGTTCACCCTACACCGGGTTCGTGCACCCCAACCGGGTGCTTGATCGTGTATAGTTGATGATCGATCAAGCCCAACTTGGTGTTGGACTTGACCGAAACCCACTTCTTCGTTTTAAGCACACCCGGGCTTGCTCCACTATAGACTTGCTCTTCACTGATCCCACCTCTCCTTGACATGCTCTTGCTGTGACTTTATACGGGACTCCACTGTAGACTCCCTCCAAAACTGAAGAAGTGTCATCTATGACTTTCAAGGGTTCATCTGAATCAGTGGTCCCGTACCCGAGGGAATCTAATATAGAAAGCAAGATCAAATTTGCCCTTATTCCCGGAACATGACGAATGTCCATGAGGGTCTGACTGGAGCCATGAGACATCCTCAAGCTGATATTTTTAACTCCCTTAGTCATCATCCTGGAGCCGTCACTGATCGTCATATTGCCACCCCCACACTTCGCGTAGGTGCTAAACCATGCCTTGTGTGAGCAAACATATCATGTGGCACCGCTATTAAGTATCCAATCTTGGCTTATGTCCTCGATCAGTGGCCGCCAAGATTACAACTTCATCATCTTCAAATAACGATACTTGATTTTCATGTCCGTCAGCCTCGCCATCTCCAATGCCATTGGTCGACCAGGAGCTCTTTTCGGAACATGCTCCAACTTTTCATTTGCATATGCTTCTCACATGCCCAGACTTCCCACACTTCGAGCAGACAACCTTCTTTATGCTCTTCACATCCGGCCCACAACTATCACTTAACCAGAAGACTTAGCAGAAATACTAGAACTCTTCTTGCGTATTTCTTCACTTAGTAGAGTCCCCACCACATCTTCAAACTTCATCTTCGTTGGACCGAAAGAATTGCTAACTACCATAATGAGGCCATCCCAACTGTTCGGAAGCCCCGACAAGATCAGTAGAGCCCTGACATATGTGGGGGGAAATTACGGTCGTCGTACGGTTTCCCTCCAACAGTCGATTGATTGTTGACTTCGAGGTGCGATGCACTGTTAACTGCTGAGCTATCGTCTATTGAGCTGTCACACAGATACTGTTGAGTAGAGGGAGAGATAGAGAAAGAGAGAGTTGACATAGGATGTGATGATGAAGTTCGACCGAAGCCTACTTCAATTCTTCGTGCGGTAAGATACAACCTTTGCATCCACTAACTCTGAAAAAGTAGAGCTACTCTCGACAAACAGAGGAGTGCTTATACAAGTAGACAGAGGGTAGAGTGGGCTTGACTAGAGTCTGATTACCAGAAGGCTCAAGGAGTTCTGGAAAACATAGAGTAGAATTGGGGATAATGAATTCTAATCTTGATTGTTGGTTTAGTCAGCTATTTATAGAGCTTTTAGGACTATTCGAGGCTTTAGTAAATATCTGGGGGGATTTACTAGGCCCCGTATCATCTCTGCGGGTCCCAGACAAGGCTGGTGGGTCCTACTACCGTCCTCATGGGCCATAGGCAGGGCTGGCGTGTCCTGCTATCGTCTCTGTAGGTCCTAGGCAGATCTGGTGCGTCCCACCGTCAGGCGCTAGCCAGATTTTGTACCCATAGTTATCCCCTCCCAGCTAGGTAGGTGCTAACCTAGCTGGCTGGTACTCTATGGTGCAAAACTGGTTTGTCGATGTTGAGGTAGCTTGGCAAGTGTTGGAAAGAACCTGCCGACCCCATGATTGAGGTCGACCAAAGTTTCGTCTGCTGACCTGTTGTCCGGGGCTGACTGTAGCGTCTACTGACCTCCTACAAAGGGTCAACCAGATGAGGGGTAGCTTGCTGCTCGTTCGTAGCTTACGAGCGTGCGTGAGTTGATGTTGCTGAAGTCAATAATTAAGCGTGGATGTCAATCTAACATTTAGCTTTTTATTTGCAATGATTCACCGAGCTGATCCCAAGGGAGGGATTGATCGCGAAAGGCATTGGTTTTGAATTCAGAGCATTGTTTGAACTTGCTAAGCTCCCCTGACAACATCTACCGACCCCCTGCCCAGGGTTAACTGTTGCATCTACTGACCCCTTGCCAAGGACTGACCAGAAGTCTGTTTGCTGACTCGCTGTCCGGGGCGACCATCGTGTCTACCGACCCCTTGCCAAGGGCCGACCAAAGGTATGTCTGTCGACCCACTGTCTGAGGCTGACCGTCGTATCTACCGACCCCCTACCAAGGGCTGACCAATGGGGTGCTTGAGTAACACCGTTGGATGGGTGAACCGATTAGTCAGTCAGGCGCGGGCGACCAACCGATCGATCGGTCGATCGGGCATCGGGTGCGATCGGTCGATCGTGAGCCAGGCGTGGTCGGTCGGTCAGATGTCGGGCGGGCGTGGTCAGTCACGAGCGGTGCTTCAGGTGCTGCCAACCGATCGTGGTCAAGGGAGTTGGGCACCAGAGGGGTTCTGGCACCCGATCCTTTGGAAATATAGCCCAATCGATCGACTGGTCGATTGGGCGCGGGTGGCCTACCGATCGGTTGGGCGCGGACGACCGACCGATCGGTCGGTCAATCGTGCGCCAAGCGATCAATCGGTCGTGGTTAGTTAGGCGTGAGCGACCGATCGGTCGGTCACTGCCAACGTACTGGTCGTAGTCGAGGGGGTTGGGTGCTAGAGGGGTTTTGGCGCACGATCCTTTGGAAATATCGCCTGACCGATTGATCGGTTGGTCAAGCACGAGCGACCAACCAATCGGTCGATCGATCGTGCGCTAAGCGATCGGTCGGTCACTGTTATCCCATCGTGGTCGAGGGGGTCGGGCGCCAAAGGGGTTCTGACGCCCGATTATGTTGAAATCACACCAAAGATGGCTGGGAGTTGGTTTTTTTGAAACGGGCGGATTCTGACATAGATGCTAGCGTGGCCTCGTACTGACGTGGCCTAATGCTGGCGTGGCCTTTTCTTGTAGTCTGCCGCTTGGAATTCCACCTGGGGTTTTTGTCGCTTTTTAAGCATGTAGTCATTTATCTGCCCTTGAATGAATAAAGAACATCTTTTTGGCTTAGATGACTTGTACTTGAAATGTCTCTTGCTTTGAATATCTGTTGAATGCTTCTGATTGAATGTTGTTTGAAATATCTTTGAATATCTTCGAGTGCCAAGGCTATCTCCTAAGACTTGTAGTATGCTGAGGCGGCGACGGTGTCTCAGACTTTATCTTTGAGTGTGCCGAGATAGCGGCGACATCTCAAACTTTGTCTTCGAGTGTGCTGAGGTGGCAGTGACATCTCAATCTCTTTCTTTGAGTGTCAAGGATAGATCCTTGGACTTGTTGAGTGCCAATACATCGATGACATATCGGATTTTGTCTTCGAGTGTCAAGGTTGTCTCCTTAGACTTACTGAGTGTCGAAGTGGTGACGCTTGCCTTGGACTTTTTCTTTGAGTGCCAAGGCTGTCTCCTTGGACTTATGGAGTGCCGAGGCGGCGACACCTGCTTCAGACTTTGTTTTCGAGTGTCAAAGCTGTCTCCTTGGACTTGTTGACTACTGAGGCAGGGAAGTCTACCTCAGACTTTGTCTTCGAGTATGCCAAGACGGCGGTAGCGTCTCGGACTTTGTCTATGAGTGCTAAGGATAGATCCTTGGATTTGTTGAATACCGAGTTAGCAATGACGCCTCAGACTTATTGAGTCCTGAGGCGGCGACGCCTACCTCAAACTTTATCTTCGAGTGTCAAGGCTATTTCCTTTGATTTATTAAGTGCCAAGGCGACAACACCTGCCTCGAACTTTCTCTTTGAGTGCCAAGGTTGTCTCCTTGGACTTATTGAGTGTCGAGACGGCGACACCTACCTTGGACGTTGTTTTCTAGTGCCAAGGCTAGGTCCTCGAATTTGTTGAATGTCGAGGCGGGAAAACCTGCCTTGGACTTTGTCTTCGAGTGTGCCGAGACAACGGTGGCGTCTTGAACTTTGTCTTTGAGTTCTAAGTATAGATCGTTGGACTTGTTGATCAGTACCAAGGCAATGATAACACCTCGGACTTTGTCTTAAAATGTCAAGGCAGTCTTCTTGGACTTATTGAGTGCCAAGGTGGTGATGCCTGCCTTCAACTGTCTTTGATTACCAAGGCTATCTCCTTGGACTTATTGAGTGCCGAGGAGGCGATGCCTGCCTCGGACTTTATCTTCGAGTGCCAAGGTTATCACCTTGGACTTGTTGAATACTGAGACGGGGAAACCTGCCTTAAACTTTGTCTTTAAGTGTGTAGAGACGGCGACGACGTCATAAACTTTGACTTTGAGTGCCAATGATAGATCCTTGGACTTATTGAGTACTAAGGCAGGGATAACGTCTCGGACTTTGTCTTTGAATGCCAAGGATAGATCTTTGAACTTGTTGTGTACCATGGCGGTGATGCTTGTCTTAGAATTTGTCTTTGAGTGCCAAGGTTGCCTATTTGGACTTATTGTGTTCCGAGGCGGCAACGCTTGCCTCGGACTTTGTCTTTGAGTGCCAAGGTTGTCTCCTTGGACTTATTGAATACTAAGGCAGTGACGCCTGCCTTAGACTTTGTATTTGAGTGCCTAGGCTCTCTCCTTGGACTTTTGAGTATCGAGGCAGCGATGCTTGTCTCGAACTTTGTCTTCGAGTTCCAAGGCTGTCTCCTTGGAATTATTGAGTGTCAAGGCGGTGATACCTGTCTCAGACTTTGTCTTTGAGTGCCAAGACTGTCTCCTTGAACTTATTGAGTGTCGAGGCGGCGACGCATGTCTCGAACTTTCTCTTTGAGTGCTAATACTGTCTCCTTAGGCATATTAAGTGTCGAGATGGTAACACATACCTCAAACTTTGTCTTTGAGTATCAAGACTGTCTCTTTGGACTTGTTAAGTACCAGGATGACAACGCCTGCCTTGGACTTTGTCTTCTAGTGTCCTTGGATTTATTGAGTACCAAGGCGGTGACTCCTTCCTTGGACTTTGTCTTCAAGTACCAAAGCTGTCTCTTTGGACTTATTGAGTACCGAGGTAATGATGCCTGCCTTTTGTCTTCGAGTGACAAGGTTGTCTCCTTAGACTTATTGAGTGTCGAGGCGTTGATGCCTGCGTCAGACTTTATCTTTGAGTGTCAAGGCTGTTTCCTTGGACTTACTGAGTGCCGAGATGGCGACGCCTGCCTCGAACTTTGTCTTTGAGTACCAAGGACAAATCATTGGCCTTGTTAAGTGCCGAGGCAGTGATGATGCCTCGGACTTTGTCCTCGAGTGCCAAGGATAGATCCTTGGACTTTATCTTCGAGTGCTAAGGATAGGTCATTGGACTTATTGATCGAATGCCAAGGCGGGGAAGGATGCCTCGGACATTGTCTTCAAGTGTGCTGAGACAACGACGGTGTCTTAGACTTTGTCTTTGAGTACCAAGGATAGATCCTTGGACTTGTTGAGTGTCGAGGCAACGATAACGCCTCGGACTTTGTCTTCGAGTGCCAAGGCGATGATCACTTCGGACTTTGTCTTTGAATGCCAAGAACAAGACCTTGGGCTTGTTGAGTACCGAGGCGATGGTCACATCGGACTATGTCTTTGAATACAAAGGTTGTTTCCTTGGACTTATTGCATACCGAGGCGATGACGCCTACCTCGGACTTTATTTTCGAGTGTCAAGACTATTTTCTTGGACTAGTTGCATGATGAGGCGGCAATGCCTACCTCGGACTTTGTCTTCGAGTGCCAATGTTGTTTCCTTGGGCTTTGTTTTCGAGCAATTTATAATGCCCGAAGATGTTTGGGGGTTGGCTATCTCCGATCCCTCAATTGTCAGTGTCCTCAGGCAATCTACAATGCCCGAAGATATGTAAAGGTTGGCTATCTCCAATCCCTCGATTGACGAAGTCTTTGGTGGTGTCTTTCATTCTGAACATCACTCACGATGTAGAGATTGGAGAATGATGCGGAATCAAGAAGATCGAGATACTGGGCCGACTCGTCGATGAGCTCCCAGATTGTATGTTTAGGAGGGATGGGCGATGGTAATCTCGAAGGAGGTTCGAGGTATCGAGAGGTGTTGACAAAAGATCGTCTGGAAATAGCAAGGGACGAGTTGTGCGACAGGTGGGCATTTGCTCTGTCGTTGATACTAGCGGCTGACATTAGGAGATTCACCCCCGCCTTGATGGTGATCCGTCGAATATAATCTCTCTCCACCATGAGAGCAATAATCAAGGTTGAGCCTGAGCGATACGGTCAGCTGACCGATGACTCCACGGGTCGATCCACAGTAGGTTGCAGATCAGGGTGTTGGCTTGTCACATACTTATGACTTATTGAGCGAGTCATAGGGTATTGAATGTCTTAGTGTAGATAACTTCCCTTCGGCTGATCCACAGGTCGTGTCTTCACCATTCAGGTATAGCAATGGAGACAGACGAGTTGCTTGAATTAATCGGTAGTTGTAGCATGACTGGTAGGAGCTAGGAAGGTCGAAGGTCGTAGGTTGATTGGGAAGGATCCCACAAACGACACCAAACTGTGGGAAAAATTACGGTCGTCGTACAATTTTCCTCCAACAGTCGATTGATTGTTGACTTCAAGGTGCGATGCACTGTTAAGTGCTGAGCTATTGTCTATTAAGCTGTCATGCAGATACTATTGAGTAGAGGAAGAAATAGAGAAAAAGAGAGTTGACACATGATTTGGTGACGAAGATCGACTCAACTCCGTACGGTAAGACGCAACCTTTGAATCCACTAACTCTGAAAAAGTAGAGCTACTCTCGACAGGCCAAGGAGTGCTTATATAAGTAGACAAAGGGTAGAGTGGGCTTGACTAGAGTCTGATTACCAGAAAGCTCGAGGAGCTCTAAAAAATAGAAAGCAGAATTTGGAATAATGAATTCCAGTCTGGATTATTTGTTTAGTTAGCTATTTATAGAGCTTTTAGGAATATCCGAAGCTTTGGTAAATATTTGGGGGGATTTACTAGGCCTTGGATCGTCTCTATGGGCCGCAGGCAGAGCTGGTGGATCCTACCACCATCGTCGTGGGCCCTAGGCAGGCCCCGTGGGTCCCATTATCGTCTTTGTGGGCCCTAGGTAGGGTTGGTGGGTCCCACCGTCAGGCGCTAGCTAGATTTTGCACACACGGCCTTATTGTTGAAGTGAATTCCGACAGTATCCAATTGGCTCATAATTCCATTGAAGGTATTAAAAATGCTCCGCTATGTTTCCGCCATCGCACATCCTCATGTTGCACAACGTCTTCATGAGAAAAATCTTGTTTGAGGCTGAAGGCTTCTCGTACATATCAGATAATGCTTTCATCAAGCCTACCATGGTCTTCTCCTTGGAGATATTGAAGGCCACTATCAAAATCAAAACGAGGCAAATTAAACCTAGCACCTTCCTATAGAGTACCTCGATCCCAATCCTTTTTAGACATCTTCTAGCTCCAGATTGCTCGCCAGACTGCTCAGAGGAAAATAGAGATCCTTCTGATATAGGACATCCTTTACTTGCATCTTCTAATAATTGAAGTTCATCCTATTAAATTTTTTGACTCTTATCCTTGAATGGTCTGTCATGATTCCACCCTATTCGCTACCTCACACTAAACCTTCAGCTGTGATACCTCTATTGGGAATCCAAAGAGATCGAAACCCTAATGACCCCCCTAGTGGTACATACACCATGGCACCACGGCAATCCGTCGAGTGTAATCAGAAGCGTCGCGCTAGGATTGAGATTTGGAGCCCGGCAGAAAACTGAGATAGATCCACCACTCAACAAACCGAACAACATTATATGCTGGCAATAAAGATTGGATTATCACGATCTATAGATCACACAAGCAATGGGTCTGTAACGGATGTTCAAAGGTTGCACAACTAGCTCTAGACACTAAGGACTGGATGACACAAGGACTTACATAATAGAGGGTTTAATTTTAGTCTTGTATATAAGTTTTGCCAACAGAGAGAGGAACCCCACTTTTGTGGTTTTAGTACTAAGCCAGTTAGCATCATTCTTGTTGCACACTTCCGACTTTTGACTACGCAGTCTTCTAATTAATACCAATGACGAGCATGTTTACATGGCTCATGTGCCGTATGCAAGCGTAGTCGGTAGTTTGATGTACGTGATAGTGTGCACACAACCATATATCACAAATGAAGTCATTGTGGTCAGTCATTACATGACCGATCGGGAAAATGAGCTAGTATTGACAAGCCGTGAATGAATATTGAGGTACCTAGATGGCAAGTTGGACATTGGTATAATCTTTCAATGAGACAACGATTCGTTCAGAGATGCAGCGGGATATTTTGATACGGATTATGCTGGTGATCTGGATGGACGAAGATCTATGACAAGTTATGTGTTTACACTAACAGGAGGTCCAATGAGTTCAGAAGTCTTCCTATAAGATACGATTGCATTGTTAATGATAGATACATAATACATGGCTATAATAGAGATGATCAATAAGGCAATTTGGCTCCGAGGTATTGTTGGTAAATTAATCTAATCTCTCTCAACCCATCATGGTGATATTTTTGAAATGCTAGAGCGCTATATGAGGAATGATGATCAAGTCCATCACTCACGAACGAAGCATATTGATATGTAGTATCAATTTTTTTGAAAGATTATCAAGGATATGATTGTTTTTATGAAGAATATTCATACGCAAGAAAATCCTTTCGATATATTGAAAAAGTCGGTTATAGTAACTAAGTTTAAGCATTGCTTGAACTTAGTCAAGATAATTTAATAGAGTTCTGTACCTTCGGGGTGTTAGCACCGTCATGATGCTTTGGCGCATCAGTAGTACACAATTTCGGACATTGATGAGGTATTGTTTGGGCACAGAAAAGGTACAATGAAAATGATGATCAAATCTGAGGAGATATTTTGCCAAGGTGGAGAATTTTGAGTTCTGGCTCAATTTTGTAGAACCAGGAAAACTTATTGTCCGACCGGTTGGCCCATCCTATCCGATCGACCGATCTTAATGTCCTAGAGAAGTACGTTATGATAGAACGATCAATCTTATTACAGACCGATCATATTTACTCGCGACATTGTTTTCCAAGATCGAGACCAAACTAACCTATAGGTCGACCGATCGGTTTTTTCGCTTTAGGATTTCATTCCTCAGTGGTTTGGGTCTCTTGTTTGATGTAAATCATATGCTATATAAAGGGTATTGAGAGACCAAACTTGGCGTGGTTGACCGAAAAGGTTGACGACAAATTTTAAGAGAGACTTGGTGAGATTCTTGGGATGAAGAGAACCCCTAGGGTGAATTAGGGTGTTCTCGTTGAAGTTGAGTGTTGCTTATAACTTATTGGCTTCTCCATTATAGTGGATCGTCTTCACCCGTGGTATTCTCCCACAAGGGTTTTCACGTAAAATCTCTATCTCTTCTCTGTAGGCCTTTGTGTTTGTGTTTTAGATTTTCTATGCTTTGTGCTTTGTTACTTCTATCGTTTGAGATTATTGTTGGACTGATCCTCTATTGATTAGTCGGAGGATCGATTTGTAATTTATCTATATTGTGGGGGGACGCCTACAAACAACGCGCCGACTCAACAGATGCCTACTTGATTGTCTCTAGCTTCTAGCTTGTATCTAACACTATCTGCAACTGCAGCCACAAGATCGATGAGCTCGTGGGCCTTCGAAATTCCAGCCACTTCAGGTGATTCGATCAATGCTTGAAGTTTAGCAGATAAACAGATAAAACATTCAGAATATAGAATCTAGTTAGCAAACATGACATGAGTTTTGATTCTAAGAAAAAAAAAACAAGTTTGGTTTTGACAAAGTAGGAAAAAATACCTAATTTCTAATCAAGACCTGCCACACTATTGCTATTGAAATGGAAATAAAGCAAATTAATGCCTTCTGCATTACAAGTAATTAAATAAATAAATACAGCTTAATTGACCAGTAAAAATAGCCTAATTAGTACAAAACCTTAATTTTATTTTGATTTATATAAGTTCACAATCTCACTTTTATTCATCTTCTTATTCTCTCTCACAAAAAAAACACAAGCTCGATCAACACTCATACTATTACAAGCTAAACGTACTTAATTCCTTGGGATTGAAAGTAAAATGAAAAGAGATCAAACTGTTCATCTACTAATGAGGCCACAAGATAGAGCCATCAACAAGATGGCGGCATCCCTTTCGTCTTGCGGGAAGACTCGATGGAAAGCCGAATCCTTACTCAAGCTTATCGTGATGTCGTCGAACCGAAGCTTCGTCTGCGATGTCTCGGCAGCTGCGATCTTGTACCGCTTCTTGAATGGAACAGTGCGATCGGCGTCCGATCTCTTCTCCTTTCGCACCTTACTAGGCTTTTCACTCGGGGCTAGCCCGCCGCCAACGGCTGCCACCGCCATGGCCCGTCTTGCCTTCCTTTGCCTTATTCCACATGCATTACAAAGGGACTGCACCATGCATAACAACAATGGCAAGAGATGAAGATGCTATATAGAGAGATAGAGAGAGATCATTGGATAGGTGGAGAGAGAGAGAGAGAGAGAGGGGGGGGGGGGGGGGGGGGGGGGGGGGGATGGATGGATACCTTTGGGCCCCGAGGGCCGCTCCTCCATAGGGGGGTCTTGGTTGTGTTGCAGTCGGAGCAGACTCTGATTATCCCGCACGAGGCGGTGATCTCGTTGCCGCTGGTGCTGCCTTGGTTGATCGGTTGTAGTTGATCTTGAAGCACTTGGAAGTTTGTTCTTGGCTCGCCCACGACAATTCGATCGGAGTCCATCATCTTCCTCATGATTCTCATCTTGGAAGACATCCACTTACCGGATGCTCGAGGATCTTCCTCTCTAACGTGCCGATCACGCTCGATGAAGCTGCCATTGCCGACGTCGCTTGTTGGGAATGGCGCCGGGCGACCGCTTGATCCACCGATCATCAACGGATCGAAAGACTACGATTGGGGCAAGTAGATACGTACATAGGATCAATTACAATTCGATCACAATAACTGAACTTTGATAGGCTAATCACAGCTAGAGAACTACTTCAATTTCTGCCATAAAACTCCTTACCTGTTGTTGTAGTAGCAATCTTTGGGTGTGATGATCTTTATCACTTACTCCTTGATCTTGTGGATTGCTAAAGAGAATAGGAAATGAGAATGAAGCAGCATCAGTTGCTAGGGTGAAGGGTGGTAGGTTGCTTTGGTATTGATCCCCATCTACAAGAGGGTTAGGGGAGATTTGGCCCAGAAAATATGGAGTCATGGAGAGAGAGAGAGAGAGAGAGAGAGAGAGAGAGAGAGAGAGAGAGAGAGAGACCCACAGTCCTGCCTTTCAAAGAGAAACCAGTAGAAAGGGGAGGGGGAGGGGGAGATTAGAGGCCAAACAAGGAACGAAGGGTTGGTCAATAAGTATAGCCAATAGTAAAGACTGATTTTCTTTTTATAAGGGAGTAAAAAACAAAAAGGATATGCCCCAAGGGGTACTCACGTGACTCCCCCCCCCCCCCCCCCCCCCCCCCCCCCCCCACCCCCCCTACAATATGAGAGGGACATCACATAGCACAAAAGGGAACGGAGAGGCTTTCTTCCAACTTTACATCTCAACTCGTGCAGGGACCTCAGGACCGCAGAGGCATATGATAGGGTTTGCATGGAGGCATCTTTCTCTCTCTAGGCATCTCTCTCTCTCTCTCTCTCTCTAGGCATCTCTCTCTCTCTATCTACACGTACCCTTAGTATATATTGCCAAGAACAATTAATAGACGAGTAGGCAAAGGGACAGACAATGCCACCATGCCTACAACTTGGGTCAATCCGTTCTGTATTTACCCCGGCCCAGCTAGCAGTCAGAAAAATGAGGCAAGTTGGGCTGCTTCTCGTGAGCCCACAGGCCACCAAGGCATCATGGTGCATGAGGTATACTAGGAATTTTTACCGTTGGGAGTGTTATCACTGTCGAACAATACTGAAATGCGACACAAAGTACAGTCTATGTGGCGTTAATCGCCGTCCACCATCAATGGCATGAATCATAGCAGAGAAACATCCAACGATCAAGTGGACGAATGTAACATGAAGGTGTGTGGATTGCTTAGATTGGAGGTGGACCGATGATCGGGTCGAGATCGATCGATTCGTCGAGCTTCTCATCGCAAGATAATATCGGCCTTGATCGGAAAGAAAACTCGATGATTATGTTTTTTTATATGATCGTGGGAGTGGATACGTTCACAGTGTGTGAATCACTCCTGGGTCGAAGAGAGACGGGTAAGAGAGAGAGAGAGAGAGAGAGAGAGAGAGAGAGAGAGAGAGAATGGGTCCCTGTAGCATGGAGGGCTGTGTCTTGTAGCTCCAAGCCGTGACCATTGGATCTGGGGACATCCATTCGAAAGCTCCACTTGGTTGGACGTACTCTATTATTGAACCCTACACCGTATAAATTGTGACAGTGAATTCTGCCGGTGCTCTCTCTCTCTCTCTCTCTCTCTCTCTAGATCTCTCTCTCTCTTTCCACACAAAATTTCCACACAAAATTTCCCATTCATTTTCTTGGTTCAGAATAAAACTCACGCAGTGACAAACATATTGGTTAGAGATGTTACATAGGAACTAAACATGCCACTTTGACTGATGCACTTGAAGAGATTAAGTATAGGTAAGGAGGGGGGGTGACTCATATTATGCATGCATATGGCTCCTTTTGTATGTGATTTGGGTTAAATGGGTTGGATGGATTGCCGGGTTGACACGACCCATTAAGCAAAAGAGTCGATGCGGGTGTTGCGCAGCGGACGAGACAGAGCCCGCCATAAAGAAGGGACGAAGATGCGGATACACGGTCCAATACTGTAGATCCCTAAAACATCCGATCTCATCGGTGCATCCAGTGGTGGCATTGGCTACTTGATACATGTTCTCAGGCGTGGGACAAATACATCTGTCATCAGGGATGGCGACCGAGCACTCGTGATGGAGTGTGTGGAGGTGCAACTTGTTTTGCTTCCCCGACAGTGTTGGAGGGAAAATTGATGTTGAGGATCTCTTACCAAGGTGAAGATTGTTGAGCATTATGGAGTGGCTCGGAATCCTATTTGGAGGAGAGCCGGTTGGCTCAGAATCCTATTGTTCGCGTCCGGTAGAATTCCCCGTTGGCACAAGTCCATTGGTGAGGTGGAGCTAGTTGGACGTCGGAGGAGACTTCGGACGTTTGTCCATTGGTAATAGTGGAATAACATCAGTTGAGGTGGAGCTCGTTTGGACATCGGAGGAAACTCCGGGCATCGTGGACAATGAAAGATGGATAGTGGAGGTGATCATCGGCCACGATGATCGGTCATTGACATTCAGTTGGGTGCATACACCGATCAGAGGTTTAGTGCACATGTTTGGATGCGAGCACCAGCAGGGTGCTTTTGGCGCGTCTTCAGCCTAGGACGTGTGTTCAGGACAACGAATAAGGGTCGTTTGGCACCGTCATGGTACTGTTTAGAGAACCATCAGGAAGCGGGCTCGTGATACCGAGAGGGTACCGCTTGGCACTGTCATAGTACTTTGAAGATGACAAATAGCCATCTAGTTTGTGATATCTCGCCATAGTGGATATTGTTGATGATGGCTCAAGTCAAACCCATCTCCTCGGGCAGGTCGTGCGCACCACCCTCCCAGGTCGTGTGCACAACATGTCCAGTTGTTGTGCGCACGACTATTGGGTCATGCGCACGACCTGGAGCCCGACTTCTCGACGCATCTTTCATTAGAAAGTTGACGAGAGTTGTTAAAAGCAGTCATACGCACGACTTTCCCAAGTCGTTCGTACGACTGTACCAAGAAGCTGGGTCAACCCAAGTTATACATGATTTGACTTTCCTTTTGGGGTTGATTAAGGAGAATTTCAGGATTGAGCTTATGTAAACATATTCATTTGATATATATAACGGGGTCTAGGGTTTTGGGGAACCATTCTTGATCAATCCTTTGGAAGAGATGATTGATTTCGGTGGTGACTCTTGATGAAACTTCTCGTGAAGAAGATCAAACCCGAGGGAGGAGTGAGGCATGCTCCGCCCCGGGTCGTTGAAGGACCGATGAGCAGCGTCCACGATGCCGTGTTAGAGCACCAATTTGTGGGTGCTTGGTGACCGATCTCGGAGGAATTCTACTTGAAGAAAAGCCTAAAGAAGACCTTCTTTCGGGGAATATGCCTTTGGGCATGGTGACCGAGCCATGGAGGGTGAGACCATGTTACGAAGACCAAGGCAATAATGGGACAAATCTGGGAGGAGGAGTGCAAGGCCGTTGGGAGACCCATGGTGCTATGATTATGCTTAATTTGGCAGATCGTGACTGGTGAGTATATAGATCATAGCCTTTGTGGAACCCATAAGGGTTATCTCTGCGGAGATTACCATATGCGATCCATTCAGTCAAATCTGTCAGATCTGTGGGAGAGAGAGCACACAAAAGGGTAGGACTTTCTTCTCCATCTATCAAATATTATGTTTTAGTAGGTTATTTTCGATTGGTGGTTTTTCGGAGGAACGTTGATGAATATTGGAGACAGTGGTCTATGTTGATGTGCATGGTCATCTTTTATGGTAGAGAGATGTGTGAGGATTTGTTAGAGGGCATAGAGTATCGTCGGGTGTAATCATGTTTATCGATCTCTTCATAGTGGATTCCTAGAGGAGGTGGTTATCGTGGAGAGGACGTAGCCCCGCTTGGAGTACGTAAACCTTTGTGAAATATTGTATCCCTCTTGTTTATGATTTTCTATGTGCTTGTGCCATATCGGATTGGTGCAGTATGGGATGCACTGATGAGATCTGACGTTTTAAGGATCTACGATGCTAGGCTGTGTATCTGCATCTTATCCCCTTCTCTATGTCGATCTCTGTCTCATCCGTCGTGCAATAATTTAGCTAGCCTATATGACCACAACCTATCAAAAAGTAGGTCGGCAGCGGCTAACGTCTTCAAGACCCACGAGGGTAGCTCATGGCTCACTAACAAGTCAATAGTGGCCCATGCAGGGGAGGATTATGGTCGTCGTACGGTCCCCCTCCAAGTTGATAGAAGGGTGGAGCTTATGGGATGTGGCATGCTATAGAGTGCGGAGCTGTCAAGTGCAGAGCTGTTACGCTAATACTATAGAGTAGAAAGAGAGAGAGAGTTGACACAGGATGTGGTGATGAAGTTCAGCCGAAGCCTACATCTCCGTGCGGTAAGATGCAACGTTTGAATTCACTATCTCTGTAGAAGTAGAGCTACTCTCAATAGGCCGATGAGTGCTTATACAAGCAGATAGAGGGTGGAATAGGTTTGGCTAGAGTCTAAATACCAGAAAGCCTGAGGAGCTCTAGAAAACAGAAAGTGTGAATATTGTCTGGAATCTCGGATCTGGAATATTTGTCAGTTCTGCTATTTATGGAGGTTTTAGAATATCAGGGGCTTGATAAATATCTGAGGGGATTTACTAGACCCAAAATAGTATTTATGGGCCCCAAGCAGGGCTGTGGGTCCCACTATCGTCCCTGTAGGCCCCAGGTAAGGCTACGGGTCCCACTATCATCCTTGTGGTCCCCAGGTAGGGCTGCAGGTCCTATTATTGGGCGTGAGCTAGATTTTGCACCCACAGTTACCCCTCCCAGCTAGACAGGTGCTAACCTAGTTTGCTGGGATTCCTTGGTGCAAAAATTGGTCGCTCATCTGCTGACCCGTTGGCCAGGGTCAGGTATGCGTCTGCCGACCCATTGTTCGGGGCCGATCATTGTGCCTGTCGACCCCCTACCGAGGGTCAGTCGAGTGTGTGTCTGTCGACCCATAGTCCGGGGCCGATCGTTGTGCCTGTCGATCCCCTACCAAGGGCAGACCGGGTGCATATCTTCCGACTCATTGTCTGGGTCGACTGTTGCACTTTCTGACCCCCTGTCAAGGGCCGACCGGGTATGCGTTTGCTGACCCGTTGTCTGGACCGACCGTCACACGCACCGACCCTCTGTCAGGGGTCGACCGAGTGTGCATCTGTCGATCCATTGTCTGGGGCCAACCATCACATGCGTCTGCTGACCCATTGTCCAGGGTCGACCGTTGTGCTCGTTGACCCCTGTCAAGGGCCAGTCGGGTGAGCGTCTATCGACCCATTGTTTAAGATCGACTGTCGTGCTCACCGACCCCCTGTCAGGGGCCGGCAGGGGGGGGCGTCGGCTGATCGACTAGTTGTTCGCGCCGACCGTCGTGCGAGTCTACCGACCCTTTGCCTGGGGCCGACCATCACGCTCGCCGACCGTATGTCAAGGGCGGGCCAGGTGCGTGTCTGCTGACCCGTTGTTTGAGCCGACCGTCATGCGCGTCTGCTGACCTATTACCCAAGGCTGACTGATGCACTTGCCAACCGTCTGTTAAGGGCCGACCGGGTGCGCGTCTGCCAACCCGTTGTCCAGGGCCGACTGTTGCACTTACCGACCCGCTGTAAGGGGCCGACCGAGTGTGCGTCTGCCAACCTATTATCCGGGCCGACCGTTGCGCTCGCCTACTCCCTGTCGAGGGCCGATCGAGAGGTGTGTCTGTAGTTACCCCCTCCCAGCTAGCTAGGTGATAACCTAGCTGGCTGGGACTCCATGATGCGAAACCGGTAGTGCACAAGCAAGGGGATAGCTTATGGGTTCAGCATCACGGTGTTGCGAGGGAGGTGGGCGAGGTAGGAAGGGGCAGGGTTCTCGGTTGAATTACAAGGGAGGGGGGGCTCGGTTGAATAGTATGAGTGAGGGGGAGGGGGCCTCGGTTGAACATTACCGGGCAGGAGGGGCCTCGGTCGAAGTGCAAGGGGGGGCCTCGGTTGCAAGGGGGGTCGGTTATGAGGCCTCGGTTGGGGAGCATCCCAAACAACCAACCCCCATGTGATTTGGACCGAGGGGGGGGGGGGGGGGGGGGGGAGGGGGGTCAGGTGAAATGTCAAAGGGGGAGTGGGGCCTCGGTTGCACTGCAGGAGCAGGGGGCCTCGGTTGCACTGCAGGAGCAGGGGGAGAGGGGGGCCTCGGTTAAGTTGCACTGTAGGAGCGAGGGGGAGGGGCCTCAGTTGCACAGGGGAGCAAGGGGGGCCTCGGTTGAACAGGAGAACCGAGGGGGGGGCTCAGTTGCAAGGGGAGTTGGTTAGGGGGCCTCGGTTGGGGAGAATCCCCAATAACAAACCCCCATGTAATTTGAACAGAGGGGGGAGGGGCGGAGGGTGAGGTGTCAAAGGGGGAGGGGGCCTCGGTTGCACTGCAAGAGCGAGGGGGGGCTTCGGTTGCAAGGGGAGTCGGTTAGGGGGCCTAGGTCGGGGAGGATCCCCAATAATCGACCCCTATAAGATTTGGACCCGGGAGGGGGGTAAGGTGAGGTGTTGAAAGGGGAGAGGGGCCTCGGTTGCACTGCAAGAGCGAGGGGGAGGGGGCCTCGTTTGCATAGGGGAGCAAAGGAGGGCCTCGGTTGAACATGAGAACCGAGGGGGGGGGGGGGGCTTGGTTAAAATGCACAAAAAGGAGAGGGACCTCGGTTAAAATGCACAAAGGGGAAGGGGGGGGGGGGGGGGGGGGGGGGAGGGCTCAGGTGAAATGCACAAAAGGGGGGAGGGGCTTGGCCAAAAAACCACAGGGGGTCCCTTGTGTCCGAACCCCCCCCCCCCCTCGCCAAATGTCGGTCGGGTCTGGCTAACACGCCCACCCCAATCTCGGTTTGGTCTGGCCGACACGCACACCCCAGGGTTGGTCAGGGCCGGCCGACATGCACATCCTAGGGTCGATCATAGCCGGGCGACATGCACACCCTAGGGTCGGTCTTAGCCAGCCGTCATGGGTGATGGGTTGTAGAGGTCCAATGATGATAAAGGTTGATAATAGTACGTTTGGTCGAATGCCAAAACGTAGGTCTTGGACTTTGTCTTCAGGTGCAAAGGAAGTATGCTTGGACCTTGTCTTCAAGTGCTAAGTGTTGCGATCCGAGGCCCTCGTGTAGCGGAAGAAGCGAGAAGACACCGATTGACAAAGAACTTCTACGGAGAAGACGATCACCACCACCGAGAAGACGAACAAATAGAAAGCAAGCTAGCACAAAGCAAAATTCACGAGATATGTGACAACGATGATCTATTGATTCACTATTGCAGAGATAACCCAAGTACAAAATGACCTTTGACTCTCAACCGATCTCTCTCAATGCCCACAAAGAGAATTCCCCCAAGAGACAAGATCCGCAATCTTCACCGCAGAGAAACTAGAGAGAATCCTTCCCAAAAGCTCTAAGCTTTCTTGGATCGCTCTCTTTCTCCCTTGATGATGATTGCCCTCTCTTATGGCCTCTCTATTGTACCTAGGTTCATCCTAGACCTGACTTTATAAAGGCATACAATTATACAAGAGTTGGAGAAGGAATCCCACAAGAAACCGCAGCTCGAACCGCCACACCTGCGTATTGCCATCACAAGTCTTGCGCACGACCTAGAGAGGTCATGCGCACAATCCGGTTGGGTGTTCTCACCCGAGAAAAATGTCGATGCCACTCGTGCGCACGACTTGACATACTCGTGCACACGACTGTGGCTGGCCGAACCTTCCATGCTCCCGAACCTCTGTCTTTCTCTGTTTCTTCACGCATGAACCTCGGAGTTGTATGCAGCTTGTTTGGAGCCACATCTTCAACACTAAGATGGTGTGAAACATCTCGGACTTTGCCGGCAAGCCGAGACGATATGAAGTACCTCGTAGTCTGTCTACGAGCATCAAGGCGAGGCACCTCAGACTTTGCCTGCAAGCGCTGAGGCGGTGCAAAGCACCTCAGACTTTGTATTTGAGTACCGAGGCGGCGACGGCAGCTTCGGGCTTTGTATTCGAGTGCCGAGACGGTGCGAAGCACCTCAGACTTTGTATTCGAGTACCGAGGTAGAGATGGCAGTCTCAGCCTTTGTTGGGTGCCAAGGCGGCGACAATGGCCTCAGGCTTTGTTGCGAGTGCCGAGGCGGTGCTAAGCACCCCAGACTTTGCCGGCAAGTGCTGAGACAATGCGAAGTACATAGCACTCTATTTGTAGGAGACAAGGCTGTTCGAGGCACCTCAGACTGCCTGCAAGCGCCGTTGTATTCGTGTGCCGAGGCGACGACGGCGGCCTCAGACTTTGTATTCGACTGCCGAGGTGGTGCGAAGCACCTCGGACTTTGTATTCGAGTGCTGAGGCGGCGACAGCGGCCTCGGACTTTGTATTGGAGTGCCGAGGCAGAGATGGTTGTCTCGGACTTTGTCCGGTGCCGAGGTTGTGATGGCAACCTCAGACTTTGTCACGAGTTCCGAAGCGATACGACACACCCCCAGACTTTGCTCCGAGCACTTAGGTATTGCAAAGCACCTCAGACTTTGTCGGGTGCCGAGGCGGTGCAAGGCACCTAGGATTTTGTCAGGTGCCAAGGCGGTGCGAGGCGCCTCAGACTTTGCCAACGAGCGTCGAGATTGTGCGATGCACCTCACACTGCATGCCAAAATGGTGCGAAGCACCTCGAACTTTTGTCAGCGAGCTCTAGGGCCGCCTTAATTCCTAGGCTCATTGAGTACGATCGCCGAGGCGGTGCACAAACATCTCAGACTTTTGTCGAGTGCCAAGGCGGTAATGTCAATCTTGGATTTTGTCTTCGAATGCCAAAGCTGTCTCCTTGGGTCAAGACGTTGTCGATGTCTCTGGCTTTAGCGGGTGCTGAGGTGGTGAAGCCTACTGTGGACTTTGTCTTTTGATGCCAAGGCCGTATTCTTAGGCCGAGACGCTGTCGACGTCTCGGGCTTTGGAGGGTGCCAAGATGGCAAAGCCTGTCTCGAACTTTGTCTTTGAATGCCAATACTATCTTCTTTGGCCGAGACGGTGTCGATGTCGCGAGCTTTGTCAGGTGCCGAAGCGGCGAAGCCTGCCTCAGATATTATTTTCGAATGCCAAGGCTGTCTCTTTGGGCCGAGACGATGTCGACGCCTCGGGCTTTGTCGACTGCCGAAGCGTTGTAGCCAACCTCAGACATTGTCTTTGATCACCAAGGGTGGAGCTTCGGACTGGTTGATCGATGAGGGTTAGAATTCATAGTACTCAGCGTAGTGCCTTTGTATCGGTTGGACTTAGGTAAAGCGTCGTTTCAGTCGAACCTACCCCTGGGCACGTTGCTTTGTACCATTGTAGGTTAGTCGGCCATGTCGCAACACGAACCAAACTAACTGTGGCGAGGTACTAGTGCATGTGTCCTTACATGACAACATGAGCATGTGCGATGCCAAATATTCGGAGTACTCAGCGTAGCGCCTTTATATTAGTTGGACTTAGGCGGAGCGCTGTTTAAGTCTAATCTACATTGAGACGCGTAGATTTATACCATTACAGGTTAGCCTATCGTGTCGCAACGCAAACCGAACTAACTGTGGTGAGACACTAGTGCATATGTCCTTACATGACAACGGGAGCATGTGCACCGTCAAAGATTCGGAGTATTCAACGTAGTGCCTTTATATCGGTTAACATAGCCGAAGTGCTATTTCGGTCGAATCTACGTCGGGGCACGTAGCCTTGTATTATTGCAAGTTAGCTGATCGTGTCGCAACCTAAACCAAACTAACTATAGCTTTGAATGATAGTTGATCATAAGGAGACCATGTGCGACCAAATCAGTCTTATCATTAGTTGGTCGAGGCAAGGCTCTTACCGACCCAACCAGTTATGGGGTATGTAGCTGGTGTCTTTGAGCGCTGGCCAATCGTGGGGGGACCCTATGTGATCGAATTAGCGAAGGGAACACCGAGCTTGTATCTTCGATGCTCGATAATAGCAAAGCACTAATTGATCAAGAGTTTGAGGAGGATCTCTACACAGAAGGCGATCAGTTGCCATTTTATTGATTACTCGATCGGACGATGTTACATTATGGACTCCAGGTGAGTGGCATTCTGAATTGTGGACGATCTGCGGCCTTCTACTCTGATCTGTCGATGGGATGCTTCCCTTTGGTTGCAGAGGGGAGTCATGATAGGATCCCTGTATTTCTTTGAATTTCTGGAGATGTCCCTTCTTCCAGAGGTCTTCCAAGTGATATGAAAGAGACTTGTATTTCACCGTTGGGTGTCCATGGCATCAGTGGAAGTCGTAGTAGAGCGATTTCTTTGTCATATGCCTTGAATCAGACTGGAGAGGGTTTGGCCTCTTCTTTGTGCTGGATCTTCTCGAGGATGATGTCGATGGACAGATTTCAATCGATGGATGTGGCCCTTCGAGGCTCTACGGGTCTATCTCATGCCCGCTTTGGCCTCTTGGAGGTTCCACTTTCCTTATCTTGAGCATTGAGAGCTTGGGCTATCGATCTTGCTTGCTCTTTATTCAAAGGGCGCTAGCTTCCTAAGGTCACGACCCTTGCTAGTGACTTGATCATCTTCAACCTCTATCTCTCGCTAGATCCGGTTGAAAAGTATTCTGAGAGAGGTGGGAGGATTGCAGATGCAGTCGTCGTAGATGTGAAGATCGTAGCTCATGACGTTCTGGAATGCTAGCATGATTGCTTCATTGTCGAGGTGTCGTTCGGAGGGCGATACGTGCTCATTCCGGAAGCTCCGAGTGAACTCTCGAAGGGTTTCATCTGAGTCTATCCATAGTCGATAGAGGGAATCTAGCTTCTTCTTCGGCTTGAGGTTCAGTCGGTAGTGCTGGCCGAAAGGTCTGCCAGGTCTCTAAATAGACTGACAGAGCCTACCGGGAGATTGTAGTACCAGTCTAATGACATGTCATCTAGGCTACCGACAAAGATGCGGTATAGAACCTGTTTATTATTGTCATAAGGTGTTACTGCCTGCCTGAAGGCGAGGACATGCAGCATCGGATCTCTGGTTATATATTTAAACTTAGGGAGAGTAAGAGTTCTCCAACTTTGAGGAAATTGAGCTTGAAGAATTTGTCAATAAAGTGGCCCTACGGAGGTGCGGTCGTTCCTACGGTCGCCTCGTTGGTCGGAGAGGCACCTTGGAGGAAGAAGAGGAAGGTGAGACTCATAAACCCTCCTTTCCTGGCAATGCTCAACCAGAGTTCGGTCGTTGTTAAGATAAGGCCGAGTTCTCGAGTGATGTCCTCCGTTCCAAACCTCCCTCCAACTACGAAGGTCAGAGGATGATTCAGAGTCGACATGATCAGGTTGACAAGTTGGCTCATTGAGACGCTCCCAGACTATCTATCTAGGAGGGAGAGGCAAGGGTCTCCTTGAAAAGGACTCGAGGGACCGTCGGGAGGTATCGATGATAGATCTTCTGGAAGGAGCGGGGGATGGGTCAAGCGATCGGAGGATGTCTGCTCCATCGCTGATTCCAGCAGCTGACCATGGGAGGTCAACTCCTACTTCGACAGCGATTTGTCAGAGGGAGTCTCTCTTAACCACAAGAGCAGCGTTCTGCTTTATGAGAGTGATCGAGGAGTTTGAAGTCCTCTGCTGTGATCTGATATTTCACTTGAGGGTCAGCGACAGGTGAGATATGCGCTTTCCCTAAGCATTAAAGAATTGCATCGGCAAGCTAAGGACACTGCCTAGGTTGAGCCTGAGTAGCACGATCAATGGACGAGCGACTCCTCAAATCTACAGCGGGCTGCTGCTCTTGGTGAAGGCTCATTGCGAACCGATGACTCATTGAGCGAGTGGTTGGATACAGAGCGTCTGTATCCATGTTGCCTCCCTCCGGCTGGTCCATGGGTCATATCTTCACCATTATGGTATAGCGATAGAGACAGACGGATTGCTTAGGCAATCGGTAGTTGCTTGTTTGACCAAAGGAGCTGGGAAGCACAAAGGTCGCTAGTTGATAAGGATTGATCCCACAGACGGCGCCAAACTGTAGGGGAGGATTATGGCCGTTGTACGATCCCCCTCTAACAGTCGATAGAAGGGTAGACCTTCTAGGATGTGGCGAGCTAAAGATCACGGAGCTGTCAAGTACTGAGCTATCATGCTAACACTATAGAGTATAGAGAGAGAGTTGACACAGGATGTGGTAACGAAATTTGGCCGAAGCCTACGTCTCCGTGCGGTAAGACGCAACCTTTGAATCCACTATCTCTGAAGAAGTAGAGCTACTCTCGACAGGCCGAGGAGTGCTTATACAAGTAGACAGAGGGTGGAATGGGTTTGGCTAGTGTCTGAATACCAAAAAGCTCGAGGAGCTCTGGAAAACAGAAAGTGGGAATGTTGTCTGGAATCTCGGATCTAGAATATATGTTGGGTCTGCTATTTATAGAGGTTTTAGAATATCGGGGGTTTGGTAAATATCTTGGGAGATTTACCAGATCTCAAATAGTGTTTATGGGCCCCAGGCAAGGCTGCGAGTCCCAATGTCATCCCTGTGGGCCCCAGGCAGGGCTGCGGGTCCCACTGTCGTACGTCATTGTGGGCCCCAGGTAGGGCTGCGGGTCCCACTGTTGGGTGTTAGCCAAATTTTGCCCACAGCCCACATCTCCAGTGGCCCACGAGGAAGGCTCATGGCTCATTCAGAGACCAACCAATAGAGACCTGTACTGCAAGATACCCATGAGGACAGCTCGTGGCCCATTCAGAGGCTAGCACGTGGACCAGCCTCAGGACGCCACATGGCCTAATCATAGAACTACACATCAACACCAGTATTTATTGGAAGGTAGCACCTATAAATACACTTTAAGACAACAACAGAAGGACTTTTTGCTACTTCAAGCATCTTCAACCTCGTGTGTAGTAAAGCTCTGCGTCCAAGCTGGTCCGATGTGAGACCACGTTTCACTCCTCGACCTTCGATCTACTCATCTCTCTCTCTCTCTCTCTCTCTCTCTCTCTCTCTCTCTCTCTCTCTCTCTCTCTCTCTCTCTCTCTCTCTTCTGTGTGTGTGTGTGTGTGTGTGTGTGTGTGTGTGTGTGTGTGATCTGCTGTACAATCATCCCTCAGCTTGTCAAGGGATAACTCCTTATTTTCAAGAGAGTGGATTTGAGGTTGCGACTTACCACACGGAGATGTTGGCTACAGTCAATCTTCAACAACAAATCTCTATATTGACTCTCTTTTCTCTACTCTCAATCTACAGTTATCTAAGTACTCATCCAAATCTAGTCAATTGATTGTTGAGAGGATCAAACGATGGAAAAGATCCCCCATAATTTGGTCTTCGTATCGAAGTACCCTCCAACTATTGCCCCCAATCTGACCTAGACAAACCCTCATCTACTCAAACTACCGGCCAAAGAAGCTCGCGAGTGGAAGCTGCAGGCCATTTTTTAGCATTTTCCATAGTGACGATGGTGTTGGTGCTTGTCGAAGCAGGATACCCGCTCCCCTTCGTGATGAAGATGTCACCTGGGATACTGAATGTCGACCGGAGTTCCTCTATGACCTGCTGTCTCTCAGAGGTCGAGATCTATCCATATGGACTAACCAAGTAGAGAGAGAAAAAAAATATCAGAAAGAACAGAAATACCAATCGTCCAGAAAGGAGAGCTCGAGAACCAAAGGAAAAGGAGATGAACGGTGAGATTTTTCTAAAGCCCTGAGCCCTATTTATAGAGTTGAGCGATGGTCGCCCGTGCTAACGTGAGCTCGATCGAAAAGATTGAAGGCACGGTCACAACAGGAGCACCCACATCATTCAATGGGGAAGACCCATCCCTCTATTTTGGGTGCAAAAATCGAGACGAAAAATCAGCCAAATGATTGGCAACATGCAGTATGTAAATCGAGGCAGAGTTCCTATCTCGATCGGTCAGATGCAGTAGGTTACAGACCGATCAAGAGGGGGTATTGTATGTACTAGAATTTGTAATGCATAACCAACCAACGAGAAGAAGACACGTGGAGGCAAACTCAAGCGGACCGATAGGCTAATCACGTCAATTAGTTGGTCGGCCGGATTCCGCAGCAGCCAACTACCGAACAAGCGTCTTCAGCTGACCGTCCGACCGCCAATCTTCATGGACATCCGACCGACCGGTTGGTTGGACAGTATGTCAAATGTCCGACCGATTAATGTGGCTCAATTGACCGGCCGATCGGCTACTTAGTCACCAGAGGTTTGGGAACCCCACAATTCACACTGGAAGAGGAGATCCACAAATCTCGCTTGAAAATCCACCCATGTAGAAGGCACACTCTAACAACAATTATGGCCCAAGCATAACCGCCCCACAATCTTCCCATAAGGAGACAATTACGGATTGGCGACCGATGTTCGTGAACACGTGGCCACCCCGGCAGTAACTGTCCAGCACGTCCGACCACCGACAGTAGATCCACATTGTCGTCTAGACGAAGAGGCTTCGAGCATTATAAAATCGTGCAGTTTCCACCCCGTGCGGAGTACATTAACGGTCATTCCAGCACCTATAAAAGGAGACATACTTTTTTAGAACAAAGGATCCATATTTTGGAAGGGGAGACTCTGTCAGTTTTCCTCCATAATATTTTGTCTATTGGGAGAGATTGTAAGGTGACACACTCAAGGTGTATCTTGGCTTAGGGGTGGGTGTGGTTGAGAGATTGTAAACCTATTTCTACATAGTGAGAATTTCCAACCCTACTATGAAGTTTTTCTCTACTTATCACAAAGTTTTTCCATGTATTTCCTTGGTGTGCTGTGGATCTCTTTAGTTTTTTAGATTGTACTAACCACTTGTTCTAGAAAATACCCATACATTACTCCTCGGAGGTTTTATCTTATGTGAGCTTTGACTTGGTGCGGAGCGAGAGGGTTGACATTTTATGCACCCACAAGGAAGCTACTCCGAGCTCTAGTACTGAGTTAGAGTACTATGCGTGCCATGGATGATATGATAGGTGAGGTTATTTGACTACGCCTGTGTTGAGTCACATTTGGGCCCCCTTCCTGCTCCTTGTCCATATTGGGTCCTTCTCCCCCCTCCCTTCTGTAGGGTTTTGGTAGGCCGGCTCGGTTAGCGACAGCGATGGTTTTGTGCTCGTCTCTTCCTGGGATGGCACGGCCCTCTCCTGCTCGGATCGACGGCCACCGATCGGTTGCAGGGTAGTGGGTCCTCCTAGTGCAACCGGAGTGTCAGATCTAGTTCCGGCTCGCCCTGGCGGATGTTCTAAGGATGGGTTTCTTCGATCCTCTCGTCGATCTGCTCGACGGGACAGATCCCGGAGGCTAGATGTGACGGTTGACAGTTCGGGGTGTGAGTTGCAGTTCTTCGTCTGTTGTAGCCGCTGATGTTGTTTGCTGATAATTTTTCTTTTTTTTGTATTTCTTTCGCTGGGGTGCGGTGTGTGTGTTGGTCCGCCCGATGGCGGGGTTTGTTGTCTCCCTCCTTCCAAGAATGAATAAGGCTGATGCTCCCGGTGAGACAGATGACGACTTGACTCTCCAAAAGGAGGGGGTGTCGGTGTTCCAATACTGACCAATGACACACCAGCAAGATAGCCCTAGAAACGGACAATGCTTAGCCAAGCCAAGATAAGAACATGAAATTATTTCTTTTCCCGTCTTCTACTAAAATATAAATACAAAAGCAGGTGGTCGTGGAGGACCTACACCCTCAACTTTCTGAAAATTTGACTTCACCCCCCAATCCGTCACTTGACATTGAGGACCCTTTCAAAGCGGGGTCATTTTCTGCACTTACACCCCCACTTTTATGTCAAAAAAATTTAAGTTGCACCCCAACTTTTAACGGATCACTAACAGTGAAGTAACGAATGTGATACTCGAATGAAGCAGCATTTTGAAAAAATCAGCAAACTGGAAATTTTGCCAACGGGTTCCAATAGTTTCATCGAGTGGGTTGATACCAAAAACAACAATTTCAGCTTTTCTTCTGCTTGGAATGTGGTTCGTGATCAAGATCTAGCAGTGTGTTGGTCCAAACTTGTGTTGAAATCTCCAGTTCCTCTGAGGATGACTGTTTGTGTGTGGAGGGTAGCGCTCAATAGACTCGCTACATTAGACGTGCTACAAAGGAGAGGATTAAGCCTAGCAAATTGGTGCAGCATATGCAAATCTACAGAGGAATCGGGAAAGCATTTGTTTTTCAAATGTGATGTTTCTTCCGGTGTTTGGGAGCAAATATGCAGAAAAGGACAGATCCGATTCTATAGATCAAAGCAATTCATGGACATACTGAATCGATTGAGCGATATATGAGGAGATAACAGTATAGCCGGTAAAATTCTCATAGCATCTCTTGCTTGCACGGTCTACACAATTTGGGGGGAATGCAACGAAAGGATTTTTGACGAAGGAGCAAGATCAAATCAGTAATTACTGAAAGTCATCTATTCCCAACTCCTATCCCTCTTCCCAAACGAGGAATGCTGCTTATTGCTAGATAGGGACTTAACAGTTTTACGGAATTGGAAGGGTAGTTTAATATGAGCACAGATTTTTTTGTTTTACTGCAGAAATATACCTGTTGTTCCCTTCGATCTCTCTCTTTTTTCTTTGGGATGTAATTAGGTGATCCTTCACCTGTGCCTTGTTATTTTCACCGAAAGTATAGCAATTATTACTTTTCAACAAAAAAAAAAAGAATCGGGGGGTAAATTTAAATTCTTAGAAAGTGGGGATTTAAATGCAAATTTTAATATAAAAGTGGGGGTGCAAGTAAAAAAACCCAAAGAGATATCTATACCTTAGGTTATATCTGAGGAAAAGGATAACGGGAAAAATCTAGGGTTTTTTTACTCACACCCCCACTTTTATGATGAAATTTGAGTTACAGCCCCACCTTTATAAATATTTGACTTTACCCCCCAATCCACCACCTAGCCGTGAGCAACCTGTTAAAAGTGGGTTTTTTTAAGGGAAATTTTATTCATACCCCAAAAATCTGTAATTAGCCCCCGTATCCCTAGCGTTTCTCAATAACTTACTCAACAATCCTTTAATACCAACAATGCCCTTTTTTGTGTACCCCAAACCCCAAAGCCCCTGCTCAGCGTCTTTTGTACCCCCAACCCAACCCAATGTTTGTTTAAACTTAGCCCAAGCCCAACCCGTCGGGTTGGCCGGGTTGTGCGGGGTGGGTCCGGGTTAACCCGCCCAAAGTCGGGCTGGGTTCGGGTTGGCCCGCCCAAGTTGCAGCTAGGGGTGGCAATGAGTCGTGTCGTGTCGGGTTCGTGTCGTGTCTAGTTTCGTGTCGTGTCCAAAACCCCTAGACCCGGACCTGGCCCGTTTAACTAATCGTGTCTAGATCCTAAACCCGTACCCGACTCGCTAATAAATAGGTAGACACGATAAGACCCGGTAAGACCCGTTTACCACCCGGATCTATTTAGTTTGTCGATCCGACCCAATCCGACCTGACCCAAAAGACCCACTGGTATTACATATTATAGTATTGGATTGCTGGTAGACCCGACCCGACCCGACACGACCCGTTGAATACTAAACGAGTCTTCTTGGGTCTACCGTGTCCAGACCCTAAACCCGGACTCGACCCGTTTATTAAACGGGTCTATCGTGTCGACCCATTTACGACCCGAACCCGTTTAGCCTTGTCCCGGACCCGCTAATTTCGTGTCGGGTCCTGTCGGGTCGAGGAGAAATAATTCGGGTTGGGCTCGGATTAACCCGCCCAAATTCGGGTTGGGTTCGGGTTGGGTTCAGGTTGGCCCGCCCAAGTTGCAGCTCTACTTGTGCCTTCAAGTATCAGCCAATTGCATGGGGTTTATTTAGGAGCGGGGTGTATTCAAGAGTGCATATAATTGGGGTATATTTAAGGGGGTATGTTTTTTATTGGGGTATAATTAGGCCTGTCAATCGGGCCGGGTCGGGTCGGGCCAAGCCTTGCCCGAACTCGGCCCATATATGAATCGGCTTTCCCAAGCCCGAACTCAGCCCAAAAAATTTCCACTTTATTCAACCCAAACTCAACCCAAATTGTTTTTCGGGCTTCGGGCCGAGTTCGGGCCAGCCCAATTAAGATTTGTAGTGAATCAAAATGCAAAAAAATTTGGACATCTAGTACTACAAGCATAGATGTACCAGAAGATTGGGAATCTAGGATGGAGCCATGGAGGGCGTCCTACTTCGATCAGTTAGGGGCTTTAGTGCAAAAAAGAGACTTTTTTTTGTTTGGAAGGAAGTGAAACAGAAGATTGGAAATCTGGGATAGTATTAGTGGGACTCCCAAATTGGGAAAGTGTATATTGACCATTGAATTAGTATTGGCTGTCAGTCAACTATGGAAAGAAGATGTTGGAGGGTCGGAGTGACTATTGGTTACTCAATATGCTCGGGTAGTACAGACTGTACAGGGGATTCAATACTTCATGGGTTTTTAAATTGAATATATAAGCATTCGGGTTCGGGCTGAATATGGGCTGGGCTGAACCTGGCCCAAGCCCGGCCCGAATTAATTTTCGGGTATAAAATTATGTCCGAACTCGGCCCAGCCCAAACCCATTTAAGGCTCAGCCCAAATTATTTCGGGTCGGACGGGCGGGTATCGGGCTAGCCCGGCCCAATTGACAGTCCTAGGTATAATCAAGTTGGGGCGGGCCATTTAACTGGG